>OY735222.1:53655805-53870805 GCA_963457665.1 Thysanoteuthis rhombus | reverse complement strand
TTAACGAATAGTGTCTATTAAAACAGATTATTTTGGTGTAAAGATCATGAAACAAGCGTCAGTCACCTTTAACGAAAAGTGTCAAATTGAATAGATTGTTTTAGTTCAAAGTTTACGATACTAATCACTTTGAACTAGAATACTTGAATACTAGTCACTTTGAACAAAAAGTATCTATTAAAAACATATTTATGGTATAAGGTTTATGAAACTAATGTCAGTAACTTTGAACAAAAAGTGTCTATTAAAAACAGATTATTTTGGTGAAAATTTCATGAGTCTAATGTCAGTCACATAGAACAAAAAGTGTCAAATAAAATAAATTGTATTGTATAAAGAACATGAAACTAAGGACAATCACTTTTAACCATAGCAGTATAATACAAACAGATTATTTTGGTGTAAAGTTTATGAAACTAATGACTGTCACTTGTTACAAAAAATGTCTGATAAAACAGATGATTTTCGTGTTTAGTTTATGAAAGACACATTAGTAAAAACAGATTTTTGGGGTGTAACTTTTATGAAAGTAATGTCAGTCACCCTTTACAAGAAGTGTTTGATAAAAACGCATCATTTTGGAGCGAAGTTTATGAAACCAATGTCAGTCTCTCTTTTCAAAAAGTATCTAATAAAAACAGATTATAGTGTAAAGTTTATGAAACTAATGTCAGTTATTTTTTTTTTAAAGTGTGAAGTTCATGTAACTGATGTTAGTCACTTATTACTGAAAGTGTCAAATAAGAACAGATTATTCCGGTGTAAAGTTTATGAAAATAATGTCAGTCACTCTTTACAAGAAATGTCCAATAAAAACAGATTATTTTGGTGTAAATTTCATGAAATTAATGTCAATCACCTTTAACAAAAAGTGTTTGATAAGACGAGATTATTTTGGTGTGAAGTTTATGAAACTAACGTCTACCATTCTTTACAAAAAGTATGTAATAAAAACAGATTATTTTGGTGTAAAATTTATGAAATTGATGTTAGTCATTTTTAACAAAAATATCCGATAAAACTCATCATCTTAGTGTGAAGTTTATGAAACCAATATTAGTAACCTTTAACAAAATTGTCTAATAATAACAGATCATTTTGGTGTAAAGTTTATGAAACTAATGAATGTCACTTTTTAACGTAAAATGTCAGATAAAAATGGATTATTTTCGTGTAAAGTTCATGAAACTAATGTCAGTCACTTTCAACAAAAAGTGTCAAATAAAAAAATATATTTTGGTGTAAAATTCATGATATTAATGTTAGTCGCCTTTTACAAAAAGTATCCAATAAAAACAGATTATTTCGGTGATAAAGTAAAGTCAGTCAATTTTAAGAAAAAGTATCAATTAAAACAGATTATTTTGTTGTGAATTTTATTAAACCAATGTCAGTCACCCTTTACAAACAATATCTAATAAAAACAGAATATTTTGTGTAAAGTTTATGTCAGTCACTTTGAACAAAAAGTTTGATAAAAACACTGAGATCAAAATCGAAGACACAGAACTGGAGAAAGTAGATCACTACATCTACCTAGGACAACGAATCTCCATGAGACTCTCAAAAGAAGAAGAAATCAAGCGAAGAATCACACTAGGATGACAAGCCTTTGGCAGAGCAAGCTCAATCTTCAAAAATAAGAAAATCCCATTAATCCTAAAAAGAAGAGCGTATAACCAATCCATCCTCTCAAAGGTCACTTATGGAGCTGTAACATGGAACCTAACCAAGAGACAGATACGCTATTTGAGAACTATGCAACGTGCACATGAGAAAATTATGCTAGGCCTGTAGAGACTACAAGGCAGCACAGTAAATCCAGGAAAAGACTAGAGTCAGGGACATCATAGAATCCATCAAAGGGCTCAAATGGCAGTGGGCTGGCCATGTTGCACGAATGGCAGACAACCGATGAACATCGCGACTTGAGACATGGACCCCCCCCCCTCCTAGATCACATGCGGAACCGAGGCCGGTAGATTAGATATTAGATGGAGAGACGAGCTAGACAAATTCAGAAAGTACTGGCTCTGCGACGCCCATGATAGAGAAGTGTGGCGAATCCTGGGGAAGGTCCATGTCCAACGACGGACATTAAGAGACTAAAGATGATAATGATTTAGGTGTAAACTATATGAAACTAATATCAGTCATTGTTTACAAAAAGTATCTAACAAAAAACTGATCATCTTGATGCAGAGTTCATGGAAGTAATGTCAATCACTTTTCACACATGTGTCTAATAAGAACAGATTATTTTGGTGGGAAATTCCTGATACCTATGTCAGTCACTCTGAATAAAAACGGATCATTTTTGTGTAAAGTTTATCAAACCAACGTCAGTCACCTTCAAGAAAAATGACAATAAAAACAGATCACTTTGGTGTAAAGTTTATGAAACTAATGTCAGTTAATTTTAACAAAAAGAGTCAGATAAAAAGAGATTATTTTGGTGTAAACTTCATGAAACTCATAACAGTCACTCTTAACAAATAGTGCAAATTAAAACAGATCATTTTAGTTTGAAGTTTATGAAACTAATAACCATCACTTCTGACAATATGCGTATGATAAAAAAAAAGGTCAGTCACTTTTAACAAAAAGTGTTAAATGAACACAGATTGATTTGATGTACCGAGTTTTCTTAATTATTTGATCTTATGCAGTGCTTGATACCAAAATTTCA
Organism: Thysanoteuthis rhombus; assembly: GCA_963457665.1. NCBI lineage: Eukaryota > Metazoa > Mollusca > Cephalopoda > Oegopsida > Thysanoteuthidae > Thysanoteuthis > Thysanoteuthis major. The sequence goes on along the minus strand of OY735222.1, from coordinate 53,868,116 downwards.
CTGTGCAGTATAGTTTTCTTTGTGTGCAGCTCAGAGTGAAGACGAATCAGGGACTCAGCTTCCTCCTTACAACAACTGAATAGAAGTTGAAAATTTCAACTTTTGCCGCGTATATAAACATTGTACATTGTCAATTTGAAGCGTTTCACTTCAAGGAGAATTATTTTTTCAAGGGACATCAAGGGAAATTAGAAAATTTACAATTAATTTAAAATAATCAATTAAATCATGAAAAATTAAATGAAATCGTATATCGAACGAATTACAACGAAATAAAAATTGAGCCTTGGAAATTTTAAATACTTTTTTCTTCACATTTTAAAGATTTTGTTGATTATGATATCAGTAAATTTTTAATTTTGAGGAAAATCAAGTCATTGAAAGTCTTTGGGAAAACTGAAGATAATCCGTATAGATCGTGATTATACAACAATTTCCAACTTAATTTTTCATCTTTTTTAATTGTCTTATTTAAAATCATTTTGGATTTGGGTCGTTTATTGTTGCGCTTTGAATTCATGATGAGTTATTCATTTTTTGTAATTGGTTTGGTGTGTAATTCAAAAATATATTATTCTTTCGTTAATTGGCTTCGTCTCCTTCGGTTTAGCCTGAAAGCATCATCTCCCTCCAAAAAGTTGTCTCCGCAAATCGCTCATCGAGACAATGACGTGATGTAATTTTATCATTTCTGCCCCGTTATAAATGCGTTGTAAAAATTAATCTATTGTTAACGTTCTGTCCCAGTCAGAGATAGAAAGGAAACGATGTTTGGTTATCAGTCGATGTCATCTTCAAAAATTCAGTCATTTTCCTTTGAACTTAGGCAAATGAAAGTGGGAAGAGTTAAACTATTGTCAATATGTGATTTACAACATAGAGATTGGGTGAATTACTGCGTTGCAAGATTTCCACATTCAGTAATCATTGAGAACTCACTACATTTTGATACGCAGGCCTGTGAAACATGCAACTAGTCTTAAAAGACAATGGGATATTAATTGGTAATTGCTGTAATCATTTATAGTCATTATATTACTATAACTTTCACATGGATTATTCTATTGCATAAAATTGTAGCCAGGACATTCGTAAAATATGAGTGGCCCTAAAAAGGGCCGTTTTGTTTTTAAAATTGATAATTATGAAGAAGACTTCGTAGTAAACATTGTTTACTTGGTGCTGGTGTATTTAGTGACAGCCTTGGTTCCTTCAGACACAGCATGTTTGGCCAATTCTCCGGGCAGAAGAAGACGGACAGCGGTCTGGACCTCACGGCTGGAGATGGTTGAACGTTTGCTGTAGTGGGCAAGACGGCTGGCTTCAGAGGCAATTCTTTCAAAAAGATCGTTGACAAAGCTGTTCATGATGGACATGGCTTTGCTGGAGATGCCAGTATCGGGATGGACCTGCTTCATTACTTTGTAAATGTAGATAGAGTAGCTTTCCTTCCTCTTCTTCTTCCTTTTCTTACCATCACCACTGGCCTTAGCCTTAGCCTTACCGGCTTTCTTAGCGCCTTTCGAGCTGATTTCAGGAGCCATTACTGTCGTTATTGGAATAACAGATAATGTACAGTCGACCAGTAACTCTATTTATATCAATCAAGTCGGCTCGCACAGCAGCTGTGCGATTTGTTGTGCGTTGATTGGTCGGAAAATAACACACAAAGGAAGTTTTGAAAATGTGAGCGCTAAAATATCAGCAGCTGTCAGGAGCCTACCGTTGAGCCTATTTAAACCTAGCGGTGGGCTAACCCTAGCACAGTAGTAATTTCATCTACATCACACTACTAAACGAAAATGACAGGTCGCGGTAAAGGAGGTAAAGTGAAGGGAAAGAGCAAGACTCGTTCATCCCGTGCCGGACTTCAATTCCCCGTCGGTCGTATCCACCGTCTTCTGCGTAAAGGTAACTATGCCCAGAGGGTTGGTGCCGGTGCTCCCGTCTACCTGGCAGCCGTCATGGAATATTTGGCCGCTGAGGTTCTCGAGTTGGCAGGAAATGCTGCCAGAGACAACAAGAAATCCAGAATCATCCCCCGTCACTTGCAATTGGCCATCCGTAATGATGAGGAATTGAACAAACTGTTGTCAGGAGTGACCATTGCCCAGGGTGGTGTCCTTCCCAACATCCAGGCTGTTCTTCTGCCTAAGAAGACTCAGAAGCCCGCCAAGTAAATTATCTGTACCGAGGGGGAACCATCTAAAAGAACATCTCAAACGGCCCTTTTCAGGGCCACCAACATTTTCAACAAAGTCTACTTACCATTACAATACAATTGCACTGAGATAATTTCGTCGACTTCAAACATTTCAATGTCTTTAACTATTCAAAAACATTGCCACAGAGGAACTATCTTGAGAGCTCACTGAACACAATTAAATTTTTAGATACCCTGATCTTAAAGAGAAGTGCCAGTCCATATCTGATTAATACCGTCATTTTCTACTGATACTAAGCGAGTGAGAAACTGATTTTCACTATCCTACATTGAAACTGGTGCCTTGCTTTTAATCTCGATTTAACGCAGTGGTCTATACTTACAAGTTATCTTTTTTTAATTTAATTTCAAGATTTGCATTGGCCTGCATGGAAAAGGTTTATCATTTTATGACTCTCAAATGAGTGGTTATAGCTTTCATTAGATAAGATCTTCATTTTTAAGTATGTGCTTATATAATGAGTGACAACTATGGAGTTGCTGAAACCCTGGAATATTTCATGAAAACACTAATTACAATCGAGTCACACTGGGTGCCTCATTACAGTGACCTTGTCTCAAAGCTATTATTACTGAATCAGAATATATTAGATACATGCAGTTAGAGTTTAGATTAGTAAGAGTAAAGGGTCGCTCGCTTGTTAACCATTACTACATTGATTGCATAACAGGGGATTTCATAAAATTCACAAGGCTTTCACAATTTGACAGTAATACATGCACACACAGATACACATATATATGTATATACATATGTACACACACACACACACACTATATATATATATATATATATATATGTATGTGTGTGTGTGTGTATTAGTACAAATCATGGATGCAACATAACCTTTTATTATGCAGTATCCGATGTATGATGGGTTTATTTCACAGAGTGCGCTATCCATTCAACTTTAAATGCCTATTTGGTTAAGAGTAGAGCTGGAAATATAGTATATTCGGGATTCGCTTCACACTCATGTTTATGTTTCTGCCCTTTCTGAGCTTCTTCAAACGAATGATCATATATATATATATATATATATGGATATACGATTCGAAAGTGATTATTAATTGCGTAATATTATATTATTCCTATTTGAAATGATCTCCTGACATTACATCGTTAATATATCGTTTGGCTTAGATGACGTGAATTGAATAAACAATTAAAGAAAATTTCCCTATGGCAGTCTCATTCTCTTTAATTATCAGTGAATCCATTCCTTAATTCGATCAAAAATCCATTACATTAAAAATCATTTGATTAAAATCTTTTTGTTCTATTCCTCTTATATCGGTCAAAATCAAGGTGGAATTTTTTTTCTCCACTTTTAAGTTTCAATACCGAAAGGGAAATCCCTTTTCCCATATTTAGGAGTAAAAATGCAGTGGGAATCCCCCACCCACCCACTTCCAAATTGAGAAGTAATTTCTTTCCACTTCTATGGGTTGGTATAAATGGATTTTTTTTTCTCTTACTGGGGTCAAAATAGGGAAGGGAAGCTTTTTTTTTTTCAATTTTAAGTGTCAAAATCCGAGGGAATTTTTTTTATATATTTAGGGTTCAAAATCGAGGAGGAAGATTTTTTTTCCACTTTTAGGGGTCGAATTCCAGGGAAAGTTTATTCCCTCACTTTCAAGGGTCGAAATCCACGAGAATTTTGGTTCACTGGGGGTGGGGGCATTCATTTCTCAACTTTTAAGGGTCCAAATTAAGAAGTATTTTTCTCGATTTTCAGGGGTCTGAAATGGAGGGGAAGATCTTTTTCTCGTACTTGTAGAGGTCGAAATTTAAGGGATTTTTTTTTTTTTACTTCTAGGGGCGAAATTCGAGTGGAAAGATTTCTTTTCCCACTCTAGTGCAAAAAGTTAAAGCAGGTCTTTCTCTCTTTATTTTTAGGGGTCAAAATTGAGGGACGAATTTTTTGTCTACTATTCAGAGCCAAAATGTGGTGGGGGTCACCTTGTCAAAACTGGAGGGGTCACTTTCAGGAGTAAAAATCTGAAGAGAATGCTGGCGTTATGAAGAGATTTGCTGCTACTTGATCTCCTTAGAAAGTCGCAAGATACGACTGGAGTGAAAATTCTTTAAAAATAGGAGAAAGACTCTTGATGGCTGAAAGATGACAATAATAGTTTCAGCCAAATTGATCCAGAATCCCCATTGTTTTGGGGTTTCGAGTCAGGTCGGCCCTCCTTCATGGTCAACTCGGCCCTTCTTTGTTGACCATGTCAATCGCCCGGTTTTTATTTGAAAAATAATCATCTGTAGACTAAATTTTGTTGCAGATCAATACGTGTAATCACGTCAGTTTTTCAAAGGTTTTCTTGATAACTTCAAAATAAAAACAAATTTTTAGAGCGTAACAAAAAAAAAAGTTTTGTAGTCATATTTTTGTTTTATTCTGTGTTTTGTTATTTTTTTTACACTATATATGTAATCTTCATTTATTAAAAAAATATCTGTACATTACACGCTCAGCATTAAAAACAATCATGTTTGTTTGTTTTTTTACTTATTGAATAAAAATTATGTTGGAACCATTTAATACACGAACACGAATCGAAAACAAGAAGCAGTTTTCTTTGCTTTGCTGTAAGTAATCATTTCCGCACAAAAAGTTCTGAGGATGTTGTGAATGAACATTGAAATATCAACAATTTATTTATTTGTTGTTGGATTTGGCTTCGTCACATGACCATAAGCCTTGTGAAATAAACAATTATTTTCAGGTATTTCAAAATGAGAAGACCTGAAATATCTAAGCACATCATGTACTGTCATCATACGGACACGGCAGAATGAGATTTAAGTCAATGAAGCCATCAGAGGGGTCTAACATGAGCTCCATGCTACAGAATAACACACATCCAAAATCTTCAGATATTCTCTTCCACTATCTTTAATTCAATTTCTTTCAAGCCACATTTACTGGCTCTGAACATTTGATCTGCAAAGCGTGGTACATAGTCACTGATCCTTCAAAAACTGATCGACCAACTCAACGGCGAGGTGCCTACTGGCTTTGATCAACCCTCGATATTCGGGGCTTCCCACTGCTGAAGTAATGTACGAATATTAGATGTAACCTGTGGTGGTGAATCACTAGAAGAAGTCAGTCTCAATGAAATAGTTGAATATTTCCTTCTCAGATATTGACAAAATACGAAACATTAGACAAAAATGAATTATTTGCATTCATCTGGGAATATTTCGTTTTTCAAGTCCCGATGTTCACAAAGTAGAGAAAATCTGAATGAAAATAACAAAAATGAGAGCAGACATTACGCATATTACAAATGGAGAGAAAGGTTTTCATAACAAGATAGGGGCCCTTAAAAGGGCCGTTGGGATTTGAAATGGCGAGAAAAGCCGATTTAAGCTCTCTCCCCGCGGATACGGCGAGCAAGCTGGATGTCCTTGGGCATGATGGTCACTCGCTTGGCGTGGATGGCACACAAGTTGGTATCTTCGAAAAGACCAACCAAGTAAGCCTCGCTGGCCTCCTGCAAAGCCATCACGGCCGAGCTCTGGAAACGGAGATCGGTCTTGAAGTCCTGGGCGATCTCACGGACCAGACGCTGGAATGGAAGCTTCCTGATGAGAAGCTCGGTAGACTTTTGGTAACGTCTGATCTCACGGAGAGCTACGGTACCGGGCCTGTAACGATGGGGCTTCTTCACTCCGCCAGTGGCTGGGGCGCTTTTACGAGCGGCCTTTGTGGCCAGCTGCTTACGGGGAGCCTTTCCTCCGGTGGATTTACGGGCGGTCTGCTTGGTACGGGCCATTGCGATGCGGCAACTGTCGATGAAGATGTTCAACTAATTGCGCGCTCGGAGCGTTACAGAATTTATAATAGAAAGTAGCAGCAGGTGCTTCTTTGTAAAGTGCGCGCTCAGTCTTTTCAAATATTCTAACGTTATCTCATTGGCTACTGGTTGTCATGTGCTATGCTTACTACTACGTCCGCACCAATCAGCAGGCGCACTTGTATATAAACAAAGCCTCTGCTGCTATCAACTAGATTTCTCTGAAGACTTCTATCCGAACTCATCATGTCTGGACGTGGAAAGGGAGGAAAAGGTTTGGGAAAAGGAGGCGCCAAGCGTCATCGTAAAGTGCTTCGTGATAACATCCAGGGTATCACCAAGCCAGCTATCCGTCGTCTGGCCCGCAGAGGTGGTGTCAAACGTATCTCTGGTCTCATCTACGAAGAGACCCGTGGTGTGCTCAAGGTTTTCCTTGAGAATGTCATCCGTGATGCCGTCACCTACACCGAGCACGCCAAGAGGAAGACTGTCACCGCCATGGATGTAGTCTATGCCCTCAAGAGACAAGGCAGAACCCTGTACGGTTTTGGAGGTTAAACTCACAGCCTCACTTGGTTGAGTTATCAAAACGGCCCTTTTAAGGGCCACTTATTTTTTACGAAAAGTACTTCCCAATTATTAGATATGCTTTTTTTTATATTTCGTCATGGAATCTTTCGTTTATTCATGAAGAAGTTGCTGCTTGTCTTATGTCAAGGTCTATGTTATTAGTACTAAGTATGAGATATCAGAGTAATTCATTGTATCAATTTTTCTCCTTAGCAAAGAGGTAGGCGGTTGAAGATTGAAAATAATTTGTATCATTCTTTTCCTTCTTAAACTCTGCTCAGTCACTGCTTTTTTTTAAATTCGTATCTCGATGTCGTTGGAGACCGAGTGATAGCGGTTCTCTTCAATACAACTGGAATAACAATATCTTTGCCAATTCCATTAATCCCGTTGTCTTTATTCTGTGGGCGTTGAGTTTTTATTCCTACTTTATCTAGTGCCTCTCACACGGAACATGTGTTAGCAAGTGACTATAATAAAGCTCTCTCCTCGCTGTCTTTCAAAATCCTCGCTATTTCTCTGAATTTCCTTAGTTTACCAGTACAAAATGAACAGGTTCTACAAGAAAAAGAAAATGTATTCAATGAAATAACACGCACTGTAAGGGGAGAATGATCTTACCCAACACCCGAAATAGGTTACATGTAGAGACCAATTCTTCACTTCGATACTTAGATCTAAAATAATTTTCTAAAGTAAAAGGAAATTGGCTTCAATGTGGTAAAGAATTACTCAATAAAAACCTTGATTCCCAATTATCTTGAAGAATAAACTACTAAATCAGAAGACCTTAAATGAATAACTAAGTAAAAGCAATATGACCATTTTCTCACGAAAAGTTCAATTAATAAACCACTAAATGAGAAAGAAACCGGGCAATTCCAGAGTTGCTAGTTTGGCTTTTTCTGTGCCAAATTTCACGAATTTGGCTTTCTTTCATATAATTTGGCTCAACGTAGCTTGAAAGTTTTGGCTTTTATCTTTGCCTTTTTCAGTAAAATGGCTTTTTAAAAACATTTCAATCATGTTAAGTGACATGAAGCTGATGTCATCAATATCAGTTTTCAATCATATGCGTGTTGAAAGCTCTTGAAAAATGTCTTGCCACATGAATGAGAAAATATGCTAAAAATGGTCGATTAATTGAGATAGCTAAACGCAAATTTATAAGAGAAAATACACGGAAAGTGTCCAGTTTGCACTAAAAGAGCTGAATTGGCAACCCTGGCCTAATAGCTTACTGCTTGTCTCCTCATTAGTAATGCTAACTTGGCTTTTTTCAAGCTGAATTCAGCTTATTGGATGATCGATTTATAACATATATATATATAGTAAAACTGGAGCCTGACATTTTGTCCGTCCTTGAAATTCAGATTCCAACCTGGAAACCTTCGGAAGATTTAGTTAACAAACGAAAATTTCTCGAAAAACAAAATATTATTTTCTAGAAAAGTCACGATTCTAATGATATATGTCTTGTTAGTTTTTATTTTTCTTGAATAATCAATATTTTCCTGCAATTTTATCGATTGATTCTCCATCACAGAATAAAGATTCGTCCTTACTATACCAATCATACGAATGAGATTAATCAGACAAAAAGAGTTGTCAACGCACAAAAGTTTCATTTCAACATCCTAATATAGGGAAAATGGGGTTAACTGGTACATTTCACTTGGGTTGCTGTAACTTCCGGTGAAATTAATTCATTAAAACACAAATATGACCAGAAGTTACTATGAAAGAGATACTTCCTTTGGGTGGGTCATTTATAACTGGAACATTTAAGTTTATTATTGTATTCAAACATTCAAAGAAAATTTGTACCAACCTTGATACCATTTGATAAGGCAAGTAAATTCTTTGCTGGTTGGTACAGACTTAATGAATATATTGTTATAATTGATAAATATAAAATTTTATACCAAGTTGAAGTATTAACAATAACAGAGATTGTATTTGCCTAAAAAGCAAGGTTTTTTTTATTATAATGACTACCACAGAAGACAGGTCGAATCATTTGTGAGTTGACCTTGATAATGCATTGTAATAAAGTGGGAGATTTTAAAAAAAGAACAAGAAAAGAACTTTATTGACACCTTTCTCCCAATAAAATGGAAAAAGGTATCAAAACACCACCAGTAGTAAATATAAAGAGATAAAAACTTAAAAGATTGTTTTTATTTAAGAGAGAGACAGAGGGGAGAGGTAGAGATCATGATGAACGGAATAACTAGAATTACCTCCCTTAGAACGTCTGCAAATTTCTTTCGTTTCGTTATTACAGTCACAGTAAATATTTTCGGATCTTTTTTCTGTAAACTAAAACTTGTCATATGTCATCATTCTTTTCCACTGTGAAGAAAGCAGACACATGTTTTGAAAGATATCATACATACTAACATATATCCGTCAAAAGGACAAGGTTATTTATGCATTGATCGACATTAAAGAGCCGAGAACAGATTTAGTAATAATTCAAGTATCCAAATTTCAAGATTTTTTTTAAAGTCTCAACTCGAGCTGTTTTTATGAGTGATCAAACAAGTTTTTAGAGTTTCTATGACGTAATCTTCATTGTTATGTCACAATGGACGATCTCATATTTTATGAGCCTTTAATTGTTTCATCATTCTATTTCACATGGACCAATCCCTTATAAGTTTTAGGTTATAACAGCAATCAGACAGGACAACAATACAATGTATTATGCAATTAAACCTACCGATTTGCATATAGAGCTTTTATATGGATAGATAGTCATATTCAGTTATAAACTTGATGTATACAAATAACACTGTTTTATTTTTGTTCCTGGGTAATGAGTGTTATTTCCTAAATGCTTTTGTGCGAAAAGTATAGAAAATGGCTTCTATTCTTTTCAAACTTCGCTTTTGTAACCAGGATTGAGATATCTATAAAAAAAATTGTTTTCCTCACTCTATGTGATTAAAAAAGTGAAATTTCGCCCGTTATCCAATTGGAAATTAGAAGATAACAATTATTACCCCGGAACAAATAAACAAACAAAAATCGGAACAAAAATGTTGTAAGTTCTTTTGAGTAATCCGTGTCATCTGAGAGGATCCTTTCGAAATAATTTTGAGACTTATTTCCCAAAGTTCAGCATCCTGAGAAAGACATCTACAAATTTATGGCATAACCGAGTCAGAAAAAGTCTTTTTTAAAACTTCAACCATTTTTCTGTTTTATTCAATGATGGTTTATCAAATATCGTCTTGGGTAGACTACCTTTATATTGCATGTTCATTTTTTAAACGACAACATGATGCACACGAAAATAAAACTGAATTCGGCCTTCATTGCTACTAACGATTTCGTTTTGTGCCAACCTGATTAGCGGTTCAATTGGGTAAAAATATCAACTTTTAATTCGACTGTAAAGTTTTTACTATTACTATTATAAGCTATACAATCATATAGCTACTTTATGATATCTTTTGTTTTATTGGGTATAAACTTAATGTGAATTTAAAAGTTGAATGAAAATTTCCTCGGGTTTTTACAAATTTACAGTATATGAAGTTGTCTTCAAATAACAACGTCTAGAAAGTAAAAAAGAGAAAAAGTTTTACATTTTCATTCATTAGTTTCACTCCCGCTAAATAACAAGTATAAACAATATGGACGCAATTTCCACCAGAAAAAATGGCATCTGAGAGGTTTGAAAATCTGACCCAAAATAGCATATTATCCAATTTTAATAAAATTTTCAATACTCATTTATTAAAGGACAACTTTTAAAAAAATCAATTCCAGATATCAGGTATCAGGAAAGATTTCCGATGATTTATTTTATTCATCCGTCGATGTTTTCATTGATTTTTTTTACACATTTAATAGATAAATCCATGGAGATATCAATTATGTTTAGCATTTTTAGAAAACCACCCAGGAACTGCACGAACTGACTGTAATCGATAAAAAAAATATGATAAACATTGAGTAAAAGTTTTCTTGATCCAAAGCTCTAATTATAATTAATCGAATAAAATTAAAACAATTGCCGTGAAGGAAAATATTTTACTTGATTCTCCTGTTTTTTTATTCTCAACGCAGAACTCTCGATTCGAAAAATCCAGGAGCGCTTTTCTAAAAAAGGTGAGATTAATGAATGTGTCAAGGGATTTATCAGTTAAATGTGTAAAAATCAATCAATGAAGACAGCAATGTATAGATGAATTAAATCGCCAACTGGTTAGAATCATACGAAAAAAAAAAGAAGCTTTTTTCCGATGTTTGAAATGAAAATTCTTTCTCTTAAAATGTCTTCTTCAATAAATAGGTATCAAATTCCTTCTTCAATAAATAGGTATCAAATTCCTTCTTCAATAAATAGGTATCAAATTCCTTCTTCAATAAATAGGTATCAAAAATTTAATCAAAATCGGACAATATACTGATTTTTGCCAGATTTTGAAAGTCCTCAAGTGTCGATTTTCCAGTGAAATTCTGTCTATATTGTTCATACCAACAAAAAAAGGTTTCAAGAACAATGCAATCGATACATTGAATTGATGAAATTAGGTACTTTCTCCTTTCCGACTTTAAAATCAATTTTGGGCACTAAGAAATGAGTTTTGTTCCCACTAGGTTAAATATTGCTTTTCTTTTGGAATTTATCGCTAAAATATTTCAATTACATTTTTTTAAAAAATCATTTGTTTCAAGCTTGTTCGTTCCTGATTAATAAGCATCACAATCACATTTTTTAAAATCTCGAAATGGCAGAAGGTTTTTAGAATTGTATACTCTCGACTTAAGAGAGAAAAAAAATCATTTTTTTTTTTTTACACGTAAGTCATTAATGAGATTTCCGATATCCCAATATTGTAACCTTGTGTCTTACTAAGCTAGAATTAGTAAAATACGCTACTTTGCAAGCAGGAAAGGTGAGACCAGAAATATAAAAGGAGCAAACGTGTATAAAAGTGTTTTTGTTAAGTTTTTCAAAATTTATTATTCAACTGACCGAAACTGTCTTAAAGTTCAAATTTTGCTAGTACGGGTGTCGTTTTATGGTGATTCATTTCAGCATAAAAAACTATCAAAAGATGACTGTTCAATTATCTAGCCACTTCACTGATAACAGTTCCTTTAAAAACCATTGATGCTTTTTTCTGAACAGTTGACAGATTAGAGACACCAGTTCTGAGAGATATTTTGGATTGAATAATGTTTACGTGGGCGGACACAGATCAAGTATCCATTTTATCAGTTATTTGTACTGGAAATTAAACATCGCATGTTGCAAAGACGGACACTATTTGAGAGTCTAGTTTTACATTATACGTATACTATAAGTATATTACGTACTTCAGAGTCAATTCGCACACTCCTCCTCTCAAAACCACTCTCCTTTTTCAAGAAGGGATAAATCCCCGATGTAACGAGAGTTCAAGTCAGTCCAACTTGAACTAGGCAGGAAAATATTACTCTCTTTCCACTTACGTCCGCTGAAATGAACACCATGCACCATATTATCTTGGTTGTGATATTCATTTATTATGTATTAAATAAACAAGACTGACTACCTCAGGGACAAAACTTCAGTACAATTCCAAGATGACTACTGCAATGTATCAAAATTAAATAAACCCTTGCGTGTCTGTGTGATAAATTTTTGTCATTCTTTATGGTTTGTCAATTTAGCTCAGTCAGTAGGACAGCCTCCAATTAGTTATGAGTTCAAATGCCAATAGGGGAATGTGGATTCTACATAACAGTTTGAATCCCTCATTTTGGGGAATGAACGGAGCGAACTCCTGACTCGTACTTTAATCAAAATGCCCCTGATGGGCACCTCTGTATACATCACGATCGAAAACTGTGTTCTATAATAAAATGTAAAGCGCCAATCAGTAAAGAAAAATTATCTGGAACATTTTATTCAAACTGAACTTTTCTATTTGACAACCCCAAAAATGAATTGAAATTTCTAACATCGTTTTTTCATTAAAGAAAGAGAAATCAAATGTTTCAGTGCATAATATGAAGAGGGAGAGAGGAACAGACGTGAAAATATGAGTGGCCCTAATAAGGGCCTTTGAGTTTTTAAGCAAATTTCTCGAAGAAACTTTACTTGGTGCTGGTGTATTTAGTGACAGCCTTGGTTCCTTCAGACACAGCATGTTTGGCCAATTCACCGGGCAGAAGGAGACGGACAGCAGTCTGGACCTCACGGCTGGAGAGGGTTGAACGTTTGCTGTAGTGAGAAAGGCGGCTGGCTTCAGAGGCGATTCTTTCGAAAAGATCGTTGACAAAGCTGTTCATGATGGACATAGCTTTGCTGGAGATGCCGGTATCGGGATGGACTTGCTTCATTACTTTGTAAATGTAGATAGAGTAGCTTTCCTTCCTCTTCTTCTTCTTTTTCTTACCATCTCCGCCAACCTTAGATTTAGCCTTACCGGCCTTCTTAGCGCCTTTTGAGCTGATCTCAGGAGCCATCGTTATCGTTGCTGAATTACCAGATAATGTACAACGGACCAGTAACCCTATTTATATCAATTAAGTCGGCTCCCACGGCAGCTGTGCGGTTTGTTGAATTTTCATTGGTCAAAAAATAACACGCAATCAAAAGAGAGAGAAATTTTGAAAATGTGAGCGCTAAAATATCAGCAGCTGTCAGGAGCCTACCGTTGAGCCTATTTAAACCTAGCAGTCGGCTCTACCTAGCACAGTAGTAACTTCATCTACATCACACTACTAAACGAAAATGACAGGTCGTGGTAAAGGAGGTAAAGTTAAGGGAAAGAGCAAGACTCGATCATCCCGTGCCGGACTTCAATTCCCCGTCGGTCGTATCCACCGTCTTCTGCGTAAAGGTAACTATGCCCAGAGAGTTGGTGCCGGTGCTCCCGTCTACCTGGCAGCCGTCATGGAATATTTGGCCGCTGAGGTTCTCGAGTTGGCAGGAAATGCTGCCAGAGACAACAAGAAATCCAGAATCATCCCCCGTCACTTGCAATTGGCCATCCGTAATGACGAGGAATTGAACAAACTGTTGTCTGGAGTGACCATTGCCCAGGGTGGTGTCCTTCCCAACATCCAGGCTGTTCTTCTGCCTAAGAAGACCCAAAAGCCCGCCAAGTAAATTATCTGGATTGGGAGGAATCATCTAAAAGAACATCTCAAAACGGCCCTTTTCAGGGCCACGAACATTTTCACCAAAGTCTTCTTACCATTATAATGTGAGCGTGTTTCAAAGCTTCTATCATCTTGTCTATTCAAATGTAACAGCATGTTTTCGAAATTACCATGATTTGAGTTTATGCTTTCATCTTGTTACTCTATACCCGTGGGATGCTGATGTAACCTGAACTATTTTGGTGATACTGTCGTTGAGTTATCCGAACCAATTACCACATCTTGATATACGACCTGAATGTAAATCAACTGACAGACTCCATGATGAAGATGAATTACAAATAAAAAATACATCACATGCTCCAAGATCCTAAAATGAATGATGAATCAAGTTGTGAGGTAACACATTGAAATGATTTGTGTAGCACGTGTTCATGGATACGTGGAGAATATTTACATCGCTAATCACCAACATTAGGAAATAAGTTTGTATAACTTCGTTTATTTATATATATATATATATATATATATATATATATATATATATATATATATATATATATATATATATATATGTGTGTGTGTGTGTGTGTTCATATTGTGGATTTGAAGTGATTCGACGGAATGTAGAGGGAAATGACGAGTGGATGGTGAAGAGAAAAACTTCATAAATATAAGAATGGATTGAATACTTATATTTGTATATACATGTAATATACGTACGATATATTATCATCTATATGTACATTCACATTATAATGCACATATATATAGTATATGTATTATGTATATAACATAAATTGTATGTGTACATATATGTACCTATTTATATATAAAGAGAGAGATGATGTGTATCATATATAATGTATATGATGTATATACAATATACGTATTATATACATACTATATATATATATATATATATATATATATGGTATACAGATATATAATACTTATAAATGAATATAATATACATGAGTATGTAATACACGTACTATATGTATGATATACATATATATAAATACATATTTATATCTATCTATACATATATATGTATTATGCATAAATACGTACTATTCTGATATATACATATGCATATATCCACATATATAAACATACGTGTATATATATATATATATATATATATATATATATATATATATTATTGTCATCCAGTTGTATTACAACTCTTCAGTGTGGCTATAGTATATATATATATATATATATATATATATATATATATATATATCAATCACATACGTATGAAATACATATATATATTAAGTTAGTACTTGTAATATATATATATATATATATATATATATATATATATATATGATATAGATATTTTATGTATATCGTTGCATCTATGATGAGTTTACAAGAGACAAATAGTCTTATGTAACTTATAATCTTCTATTATCAATATATACGAGTATTATCAATATCTATATGTAGCATATCTTATCTGACTGTATTTATAAAAAGATTTTTGGAAATGTCTTTTAATGTTTAGTCTTTAAAGCTGTGGCCTTTCTAGAATATGTATGTATATATATATATGAATATAATATTCAAACACTGAACACGAAATGGACATTTTCCAAAAATATTTTTGTGTCACTTCCGTCACTTATTTCCCGATATCTGCTACTGTGATTTATGAAATCGATCACCCTCAACACGGCATGCTGCGAAACAATATTGGTCGATGACGGTTTTTATGGTGCGACCAACTAGATCAGTTATTATTATCATTATCATTATTATTATTATTATTAACTGTTGTCACTTGATCTTCAACGAAGACATCAGATACGTGTGAAAATTTCATTTGAAAATATCCCCAGTAATGATATCGTTTGGCAGCATAACGTGTTGAAGGCGATAAGTTAAGCACGTGGAAAAAAGAGTGATTAAGTGATTTCTCTATTTTAGGGCAGTAACCGCTAATAAAGTCTCATTTTTAAAAAATACGGGGAAAACACAGATACACAGCCAGCCAACTAGAGCTGCTAAAAAAAACAAGGGAAAGTTTTGTCGTCGGTTTTGACGTTTTTTTTCCAAATGAATAAATGATGGAGCCAGTCATCAAAGATAAAGTAAGATTTGTCTTACTGCAGAAGTTGCCATCAGAGTAGACCAGCACGAAATTGAAAGAAAGCGGAATGCTGGATAAATATATCGACTTGGTGAGAAAAACAAAAAATTGTATCTCTGTCCCATGAAAGCTGCTACACTTGCATGTATATTTCATACACTAAATGTAACAACTATTTTGGGACAGGTTGTACGAATCATAATCGAAGTCTTTGGGACGGTTTCCGAAGGGTCTTACAAGAAGATTAGGAGAAATTGGAAATCAATAGAGGAATCGGTACCATCCCGATGACAGCATTACCAAATTGAACAGAATAGTGAAGAGAGTGCTAGCTCATTGACGGTGTCTTGCTGTTACTTGATCTCTAGTAAAGGCGACTAGATATGACTGATGAGAAAATTCAACCGGTACAAAATTAAGACAATAGCATTTTTAAAATCGGCGAAAATGCTGACGTTATAAGGAGATTTGCTGATCCCCAACAAAAAGATCCGATACGAATAGTGTGAAAATTTTATCAGAAAATATCCATGCTGTCAAATTGAAGTAAGAAGAGGGATGATTACACGGTTCCAATTAGAAACTGGAATCGCTTTCGTATAAGACATCTCAATTGCAATTTTTTCGTTCTATTTTCAGACTAACAAGGAAATCATAAATTCAATTCCATCCCACAGATGTCCTATATAGTGGCTTTTACTTGGGATCAAGTGACTGCAAGATCCATTCATTATGCCAGAATTCTCCTCAGTTGTCCTCCTGACCTCAACGAAGCTCTAGTTCTTACTGAATGACGCAGGGTAAAAAGAGTAATACCACATTATACGGTCGAGATTCGATCAGGTCGAATATTCGAGAACAGAGAGAAAATAATTTTCGGTAATAATCCATCGTCTAGGTACTGCACAAGAAAAAAATCATTCAATACGTAAATAAGAATTGTCCAATTCAGTGTCAAATAGTATGTGAAGGAAAGATTCTCCTCATAAGTGGCAGAAAGTAATGTATTATGGATTGATATCAAACACTCAATTTTTCCCCTTCGAATATTCGGCTTGATCTAATCTTGACAGTATCTTTATTAGACTCTAAGCATGCTTCATTCGATTCAGAATTTCGGTTACACACACTCCTCGTTAAGCGCGGGTTATATCATTTCTGTCCGTAACATTTTGTGAACCATCAGTGGATATTGAACTTGTGTAGAGAACGAACAAACACAATATGCTATGCTGCAAATCAATTAAAATTTAAAAAAAATAGGCAAATCAGGTAATTGGAAAGTACTTTTCGTAAAGAATGAGTGGCCCTTAAAAGGGCCGTTCTGATATATTAGTAAAATGGAGCTGGGTGATTAACCTCCAAAACCGTACAGGGTTCTGCCTTGTCTCTTGAGGGCATAGACTACATCCATGGCGGTGACAGTCTTCCTCTTGGCGTGCTCAGTGTAGGTGACGGCATCACGGATGACATTCTCGAGGAAAACCTTGAGGACACCACGGGTCTCTTCGTAGATAAGACCAGAGATACGTTTCACACCACCTCTGCGGGCCAGACGACGGATAGCTGGCTTGGTGATACCCTGGATGTTATCACGAAGCACTTTACGATGACGCTTGGCGCCTCCTTTTCCCAAACCTTTTCCTCCCTTTCCACGTCCAGACATGATGAGTTCTGATAGAAGTCTGCAGAGTAATCTGATTGATTCTAAGCAGAGGCTTTGTTTATATACAAGTGCGCCTGCTGATTGATGCGGACGTAGTAGTAAGCATAGCACGTGACTGCTGGTGATCAATTAGATTATGACAAAATTTTTATAAAGTTTAGGCGCGCACTTAACAAAGAGACAGCTGCTGCTGCTATCACTTATAAAGCTGCGAACACTCCACTTTCAAAAACTCACTGTCGCTGTCATTTGTCACAACTCAGTGTATCACAATGGCCCGTACCAAGCAGACCGCCCGTAAATCCACCGGAGGAAAGGCTCCCCGTAAGCAGCTGGCCACAAAGGCCGCTCGTAAAAGCGCCCCAGCCACCGGCGGAGTGAAGAAGCCCCATCGTTACAGGCCCGGTACCGTAGCTCTCCGTGAGATCAGACGTTACCAAAAGTCTACCGAGCTTCTCATCAGGAAGCTTCCCTTCCAGCGTCTGGTCCGTGAGATCGCCCAAGATTTCAAGACCGATCTCCGTTTCCAGAGCTCGGCCGTGATGGCTTTGCAGGAGGCCAGCGAGGCTTACTTGGTTGGTCTTTTCGAAGATACCAACTTGTGTGCCATCCACGCCAAGCGAGTGACCATCATGCCCAAGGACATCCAGCTTGCTCGCCGTATCCGCGGGGAGAGGGCTTAAGTTGGCTTATCTCACCATTTCTAAAAAAAACGGCCCTTTTAAGGGCCCCTATATTATTATGAAAACCTTTCTCTCTAATCGTGATGTGCGTATTTTTATTTTTTGTTTCGACTTCTAAATGTGAGTTGAATATTGAATTGATGGTTATCGTTGATTATAAATTTGTTTGGGAGTACAGAAATTTAGAAATGACGTATCAATAATTTTCGCATGTATCATATTTATTCGTTTTGATTGTACGAAGTCGAACCAATGATTCTCGAATTGATGAATAATTCAACCTAGGGCGGATGAAATCATTTCGCTTGGGGCTGAAGGAAAACCTGACTACATCGGATGGATTTTTTCAACGAGAACTCGGGTGTGCTGTGTGACCTAACCGAGAACCATATGTTGAGTAGGAGTGAATCTTATTTTGTGTTCAAAGTTTCTGACAAAATGTATCCTAGATATGGCGCAAACAATTGATAGAGAAAAAAGCATAAAAATGTTGATTTGCAGTTCACCGGAATGCAGGGACTGAAGTGTACAACAAATAATCTCCGGGTGATGGCGTCCCCCTCTTTGTCCCTCAGGCACGGGGCTGCGATAAGGTTGTTTTTATTTTCATTTCCCCATAGGAAGTACGATAACTACTGTCTTTCTTTTTGTGTTTCACCTTAGCCCCTAGGTGACATAGGGTTTTCCATGTATACAGCTTTATCTTGCCATACTCAGTAGCCTAGAATGAGACCACTGGGAGAAATGATTACAGAATGAATTTCATATACTAATTTTATGAACTAAGCATTTGATGAAGGAAAGAAATGAAATAAGTAATATTTGAATAAAGCAAGCGTTGACGTTAGAGGACGTATTTAATGCAAAGCAATAAAATGAGAAATATTATATGACTCATTATTTAGAAGTGCCTTTTCATGTGCCTGTGTTTCTGTTATTTGGATTATTGGTTTAAAGTTACAATAAGTCGGAGTATCGGCTCGAAAAAGGTAACATTTACTTCAATAATGAAGTAGATAATATTTTGATACATAAATGCGATCCTCTCGTAATACCACGTCATTAAAAGAGTTGTCATTAATGTATATCATATGTTGCCAACAAGTAAGAGAAAAAATATGTAATTTTTTTTACACTAACATTCAATGATACGTAAGCTGTTTTGCCAATGTGTTTGAGATCTGGAAATCATTATTGATATCACAGCCTGAGCGCTCTGCACACGGACCTATGAAGTATCTTCCAACTTCTTGTGTTGCCTTTTCAGCTCGAAAAGATTTTACGCGCTAAATCGAATTCGAAAAAGTTTTTTTTTAACGACGCACTGGAAGCACCGTTAGCCTTTTTATAAATTCAAAGAAAGCGACTAAAAAAATAGCTTAAAATGGCTCAATTTGACGGGAAATACTGCTAAAATTATCGCTAAATATTGAATTTTCGTGCTGTCAAAACTGGAAAGTTGAGACTGAAAAGCGCTAAATTGGCAACATCGTAGCTTTTATAACCGACCGTTTCATCTAAGGCCGATAACTTTTTTCCCTCCACTTTTTTTTCATGCGAAAATAACGGTGATTTTCTATTTTAGACGTGCGACAACAATAATATAATCCCCAAGATGTTAAGAGTTGCAGCATTTTTCTGGGAAGATAAGATACTTATGGGGGAGTGGTTTACCTATTCTTCTTCCGTCAATCACCATGACGACCTATGACAAGACATTATGTCAAGATGTTGAGAGTGGAGGGAAAATGGATTCATGCTTTTTCCGTAGGATTGTGTAAAATAAATGCTCTCAGCTTCATTCGGTGCACTCATTACAAGCGAGATAACCGTCAAGTCGTTGACAAGAAAAAAGTCACAATTTTCGCTTCTAGCAAAGAAAAAGAAGAGTTTCATCTATTCGATTTAACCTGTTTGAATATTAAATTATTTTGATATTCAATACCTCAAAATAAAATCAGCCACTTAACAATATAATGATGTGATCTTTTTCTATTTCTCAATCTGTAATCATGGACTCTTCCACCTAAAGGCAACTATTTACAGATAGATATGTATCTTGACCATCATTTGAAACAATGCACTCTTCCTCTTTAGTTTCTTCATTTTGAAGGATCTCGAAGAAATTTAAATCTTTAGCCCTTTTTCGCAAGTATCATTTTTTTTTATAATAGAATAATCAATATTCTATCAACGTACGTGGACAGTATAAGTCATATTCAATTTCAAGAGATGGAATAGTATTAGAAACGATAGAAGTGCCTGTCCATACATGGGTGTGTGTCTGTTTATCTGATTCGGGATTTGAAGTTGCCGGGAAAAATTGCTTTAGAAAAGCTCACTACTAGTTTCTACAAATAAAATAATCAATTCAATCAGTGATCGTGGTCCCCTCGAAATACAATGACACTAAGTAAGTTGTAATCCGTCAATTATGGTCAATGAATGTAGGACGTAAATGTGTTTGTTTTAATATTTTGTTTCGTCTAAGTTTGGAATAACAGGATTTTTTAGTGAA
This sequence comes from Thysanoteuthis rhombus, assembly GCA_963457665.1. Classification (NCBI taxonomy): domain Eukaryota; kingdom Metazoa; phylum Mollusca; class Cephalopoda; order Oegopsida; family Thysanoteuthidae; genus Thysanoteuthis; species Thysanoteuthis major. Next base: position 53,847,434 of record OY735222.1, on the reverse strand, counting down.
AATGTAATACCTTACATAAATTGGGTTGTCAGTGAGTACAAGCGCGAAACTTCTGTCAGAATTAGTTTCAGGGAGTTCCATTTTTTATTACCATTAGTATCCCCACACCTCCAAGTACAATGAAGTTAGTCGATTAGGCGTATTTTGTAGTTTTTCAGACGAGTGTTATTGAAACGTTGAGAACTCTATGTTCCATTCCACGAAGGAGATAACCTGGGGATTCCTACGTCTGGGATTTATAACATGATTGATAGATTTGCAATAGATAATGTGTCAGAGAGGACGGGGTATTCATGTGTTGATGAACTTGAATACGATTGGTATTGGAATAGAAAATAAAGGGATGTAATCTTGTAACAACATAAATCGGCGAGAAAGATATTCCGGGAAAATTTTGGTGGCCCTGAAAAGGGCCGTTTTTTAGATGTTCTCTTAGATGGCTCCCCTCGGTACAGATAATTTACTTGGCGGGCTTCTGGGTCTTCTTGGGCAGAAGAACAGCCTGGATGTTGGGAAGGACACCACCCTGGGCAATGGTCACTCCTGACAACAATTTGTTCAACTCCTCGTCATTACGGATGGCCAATTGCAAGTGACGGGGGATGATTCTGGATTTCTTGTTGTCTCTGGCAGCATTTCCTGCCAACTCGAGAACCTCAGCGGCCAAATATTCCATGACGGCTGCCAGGTAGACGGGAGCACCGGCACCAACTCTCTGGGCATAGTTACCTTTACGCAGAAGACGGTGGATACGACCGACGGGGAATTGAAGTCCGGCACGGGATGAACGAGTCTTGCTCTTTCCCTTCACTTTTCCTCCCTTACCACGTCCAGTCATTTTGCTTTGTAGTGTGATGTAGATGAAATTACTACTGTGCCAGTCAGTGGCCACCGCTAGGTTTAAATAGGCTCAACGGTAGGCTCCTGACAGCTGCTGATATTTTAGCGCTCACATTTTCAAACCTTCTATTGTGTCATTTTTCGACTAATCAAAATTCAATGATGCTTTATTTTTTGACCAATGAAAATTCAACAAACCGCACAGCTGCTGTGCGAGCCGACTTGACTGATATAAATAGAGTTACTGATGAGATTCACAACAATTGTTATCACTACGACAACAACAACGATGGCTCCTGAAATCAGCTCAAAAGGTGCTAAGAAAGCCGGTAAGGCTAAATCTAAGGTTGGCGGAGATGGTAAGAAAAAGAAGAAGAAGAGGAAGGAAAGCTACTCTATCTACATTTACAAAGTAATGAAGCAGGTCCATCCTGATACCGGCATCTCCAGCAAAGCCATGTCCATCATGAACAGCTTTGTGAACGATCTTTTTGAAAGAATCGCCTCTGAGGCCAGCCGCCTCTCTCACTACAGCAAACGTTCAACCCTCTCCAGCCGTGAGGTTCAGACCGCTGTCCGTCTCCTTCTGCCCGGAGAATTGGCCAAACACGCTGTGTCTGAAGGAACCAAGGCTGTCACCAAGTACACCAGCACCAAGTAAACAACGTTTAGAATAAAGCTTTCTACATGATTATTGATTTTAAAAACAAAACGGCCCTTTTTAGGGCCACTCATATTTTACGAATGTCACGGCTTAATCTTTATGCGATTGTTTCTTTCTGAAAATTCCTCCCTGAATAGGGTTTTAACGGGATTTGATTTACTTTCTTGAATGAGTACTTTCTTCTGCATGTGATTTCTCATTGATTTGAGTCCAGAGAACCTTTTGAGGCGAATAACATATTTCTTTTGACATCAGATATTTTTTTTATATTAAATCAGGCATGGGCAACTCTTAGATCTAGCTGGCCACACATTCACCTAATAATGTTGATACCTGGTTTCCAATTTCAGACTAACATATGAATTAAGGATATTAAGATCATTGATGTGTAAAGCTAAAACATTTGTAATTTTCCGTCATAGATACTAAAAAATCTTTTTGGGAAAAATTATTCAAGATTTCAAACAAATACTCAGATCGGGTCAAACTTGGCCTGCAGGAGCCCAGTTACGGGTAGATGCTCCAGTATAGTCAGCTCCAGTTCACTATGTCAGACAATAACCCCCTTTCTCTCCGTGACAAAAGCATTTAGTATCCTTTTATTTTCATAACTGAATTATAACCTAATATCATAGGTTTATACTTACTTTGAGTGCTTATATACCCAGCGTTTGTTATCATAAAAAATCCATTTAGTAATTAAAAACAACATAAAACCTATCCCTGACCTCCAATCCTAATTTTCCAGGCCCAGTGTCACTCGCATTCTTATAATAATGAACCTAGGATCGCACGTACATGCCTAGCTGTGAACATTGTTATTTGTGGAAAACTAGAGAAAAGCTGAATATTCTTCAGGGTGTACCGGGTACATAAAAGGTCTGGTACAAAAAAAGTGTGTGTGATTTGCTTAATTTTAGATTGGTTATTTGGGCCGTGTCTGGAAATCCAAAGATTATTACTGCTTTCTGATATTGATGTAAATGATTCAGTAGCATCCTTCCGTCTGATTCTTCGCCGACATTGGAGGAATTTGATAACGGCACGTGTATATCTATATTTTTTGTCAGCAACATTTGTCAATAGATATAACTATTAGACGATAATTAATGAGTAGTTCTCTTATTCACCTTATTCAATTTTTCCTTGCTGATGTGTAAAAAATCTGATTTATTCTGGCTGAACATGAAAAAAAAATGAACGAAGTCTATCGATAAAATGAAGATCATTGAAAACACACAGACGTGTTCACTTCAAGAGGATTCATGTCATTCCCAAAGGCCTTGGTACAAACTTTTTATTTGGGGGAAATGTACGAATCCACCCCTCTCTGCACTATAACATACTGCCAGATCTTTTGGCATAGTCACGACACTGGTATGCCACAATTGTTAATGGAGGAGGAAGCTTGGTCAGATGAGATATTATTGCCTGCTGCTAGTATCATGTAATCTAATAACTTATCCTGCTTATTAAATTGGTGATGGACATTGTTAAGTCATTTCCTTTTCCTTAAGGTTACTAAGAAAGACAACAAGTGATATTACCGGCTACTATACTATGAAACTGAATATTTTCCTATATTATTTGGAGAGGAAATGGTCAATGCGAGCTTATCTCCCTTACCGTAAGAAAAACGAACAGTGATTCTCTCCAGCTCCTCGTTCCATGTAACCTAGAATTTACTTTTTATGTTATTTGGAGAGAAGAGGGGTGTGTACACAAATGGCACACCTTGGATTTAGATAGATAGATAGATAGATGTGAAACAGACTGGGAAAGATTGATAGATAGATATGAAACAGTGGGAAAGATTGATAGATAGATATGGAACAAACTGGGATAGATAGATAGATATGAAACAGACCGAGAAAGAGAGATAGATAGATAGATAGATAGATAGATAGATATGAAACAGACTGAGAAAGAGAGATAGATAGATAGATATGAAACAGACTGGGAAAGATTGATTGATAAATATGAAACAGACTGGGATAGATAGATAGATAGATAGATAGATATGAAAAAGACTCGGGTAGATAGATAGATATGAAAAAGATTCGGGTAGATAGATAGATAGATAGATAGATAGATATGAAAACGACTGGGATAGATAGATAGATATGAAAACGACTGGGATAGATAGATAGATATGAAAACGATTGGGATAGATAGATAGATATGAAACAAACTGGGATAGATAGATAGATAGATAGATAGATAGATAGATAGATAGATATGAAAAAGACTGGGATAGATAGATAGATATGAAAAGGACTGGGATGGATAGATAGATATGAAAAAGACTGGGATAGATAGATAGATAGATATGAAAACGACTGGGATAGATAGATAAATTTGTAACATATCTGGGTAGATGGATAAGATTGCACTTGGGACAACAATTTTCAATCTATCAACCCCACAAAATTACACACAATTTACGCGTAAAAAGCCTGAGCGAAACAAATAAATACATGAAAATTCCATGAAGGACTCACTGCTTCATATTTTGGCAAAGGTGTGTACACTCACATGTCACAATACTTGATTGAAAAGAAAGCTTCGTTTGATATTTTTTCTAGACTGTTACTTGTACCATGTAATCTATTAACCATTAATCTTATTTGTACATAGGAGGGGGGGGGCAGGAGGAAATGATTCGTCTTAAAAGTAAAAGCTTTTCATCTGTTGGTTATTTGAAAATCTATTTATAGATGATCGTCAATTGCGTTTGTACAATATTAGATTTTTCTCGAGAATACGTAGTTTCTAGTGAATTTTTTTCGATCTGTTCGTAATATAACAGCCATCAACAGACTGGAACCTTACAGTAATACCAAAGGAGTCTGAATGAACTTCCAGTTCAGTAAGTAAACAAACTTTATTCAATACCTACAGATAATTGTAGATTAACCGTCAGGTTAGATAAGCTTAAACCTTTGAAGCCTCGAAGGGAGGCGGATCAAGAACAAAATAATGATTTTAATGATTGTACACACATGTGTTTTTGATTGTTTAACTGAAATTATATTATAGATGTTGTACATAATACATAGTACAATGATATAAGTTATTAAACATCACTGTATTCTATAGAACGGAAGGTGGGACAGGGGATAAGGTCAGCCTTGGGTCCCAATGGTAATCCGTCACTTTCTACGGAAAATAATTCATAACTTCGAAAATAAACAGATCGTTTTTCACATTTCCTTGTTGAATTCCTTTGAAATTAACTTTTAATAAGTGGTAGAATGATTGCTCTGTGTTGGGGTGAGCTGATGGATCTTAAGAAGGGCTCCCCTGACTATGCCACCCCACCCTTTGTTGGCTCGAAAAATTAAATGGGACTAATTTATTCATGATGCCAGCCGAAGGGGCTTGTTTAATAGGAATAATCAGAGCTCTGTTCACAACGATTAACATTGATCGCTTGCTTTGGTTCATTCAATGAAAATCGTTAAACAATAATAATTCCTATCTTTGAAGGTAAAGGGTGCGGTATTTATTAACATTTTCTGTCATGACTTTTTTCCCGATTACTTTTTATCATACAACCTGCCAAACAGGTAAAGGAGGTAAAAATTAGACTCCATTCCACCGAATTGATATATTAATGATAAATAACATGTCTTGTGATAAACGTTTTTTGGCAGATTGGAAATCAAATTTCCGAATTTAAGTTTCCCAAACGTTGACTGTCTGTGTTTCCAACAGGTCGACTTTCCATTTTGTCGATCATTCACTTGCTTGGAAAATAAAGGAAGAAAATTTGAGTAAATGGACAGGCTTTTCTTCCACACTTCATCATTTAGAAAAACACCGTTTTTTTTGTTTTTTTTTTCAACAAGTCACTGCAATGGAGGTATGTTTACGATTCATGAAAGAAGGCATTTTATGTAAATGTAGTATTTTTTACGATTACATTTAGCATTTACAGTATATATCGTGCCTCGTAAAGATTTTTCATGAGCAACCGTATGTTTACGATTTATGGAAAAAATGGGTTTATTGTTGTCGATTGTGTATTTATGCATTTACTTTTTTGATCGAGCAATTTTTAACATAGAATGATTCCAGGCGTGAAAAACACCTTAATTCTTAATTCTTAGCGATTTCGTAAATTTTCGAAACATTGGTTGAGTTTTTTTTTTAAAAGAATTGACAATATGGTAATCCAAACATCATTGTGTTTGCAATTCTGACATTCCAAAATGCCACCCCAGAAAATCGAAAAAACATTTTTCGAGAATAATGAACCCAATGAAAGGATTCCCCCAGGGGTGCCCGAGAGGAAGGGGTGATGAGCACCTTAGTTGGACACGAATGCAACAGGACCAGGAAATGAAATAAGAACTATGAACAGTGTGGATGTGGTAAAGTCTGCAAAAACCATCGAGGCTTAAAGATCCACCAGGTAAATTTGAAAAGTCTGATAGGAGAAAGAGCAGCACAACGCACAGGTGTCCAACCTGATGAGACGCCAGGCCCATAGTCATCTCATCAGAGCCCGGAACCTCCAAGTGATGCAGGCTGACCCTCGTAGCATCAAATCCAACAGGAGATGGATCAGATGGTCGGCAGGAGATGAAGGCATTAAAGATCCAGTTCAAGGAGACAAGAGTGAAGGAGCGCACAGTCCCAGTTGATGTGTATCCTTTGATAGAAGATCAGGGTCCTCCACCAGACTGAGTGGCATCGGAGGCAGCGTTGCAAAAGGCCCGAAAACGAGCAACTTTCATCGACAGCCCCTTCATGGTCATCAAGGAGCAAAAGCACGGAACAGTGGGGAGTGGCTGATAGGATATAGATCCCAAAGGGAGAAAAACTCTATCCACACAGACCAGTTTCGTGTCATCTCTCTGTTGCGTGTCGAGGCAAAGGTCTTCTACGGTGCTGTTTCAAGGCAACAGTGCACCTTCTTGGAAAAAAAGAAATATGGTGACACTTGTTACAGAGATGCCAGACTGTCTGGAACATATCAGTGTGGTGACACAGCTCATTAGAGAAGCCAGAGAAAACAGAGGCATCCTGATTGTATTGTGTCTCGACCTAGTGAACGCATATCTCTAAGCTGTATAAATTGGTGTAGTTCACACTGGGCAAACATCATGTTCCTAACATGATCCAAGAGCTCATCACTAATTATAATAGCCATTCCAGGATGAGGGTCTCGTCTGGAGCAATATCATCAAGCTGACACAAAATAGAAACTGGCATTATTACAGGATGTACGATGAGACATTGTTCTCCCTGACCACGAACATGCTCACCAAGTTAGCTGAACCCTAGAGCTGAGGACCCATAGTGAAATCTGTTCAAATGCAACCATCCATCAAGGCATTTATGGATAACCTCACGATTACAACGGTATCAGTTCAAGGTCGGAGATTTTTTTTGGGGGGGGGGGGACTGGAAATGATTACCATTACGGGTACAGCCATCCCAACTATTACAGAAAAGCCAGTCAAGAGCTTGCGCAAGGTTTTTAACTGCTCTCTGAATCCAAGTGAGGATTGGCTGGAAATGGAGGGCGGATGATGCTGTTCTGGTAAGAGAGACTTGACCAGGTTCTTAAAATCATCACCGAAGTCATACAAAGAGGAAATAATGGGCAAAGAAGTGCTGACCCACCAAGAGGATCATTGTCTTCGTTAAAACTAGAGAGCAGCCTAATCTGGCCAAGACAGTAACATATACAGGGATCCTGACTTCCACAAGCTACTGGCGGATGTTAGTAGATCTCGAACGGCAGCTGATGTTCCCCAATCATATTTCAACCCCTACTCTTCGACTGGACGTCGTCCTTGTGTCTGAATCTACGAAACAAGCCGTGTTGCTTGAGCTGACAGACCTATGGGAGGATCGCTTTGAGGAAGCAGTTCAGAAGAAGCACTCCAAGAACCGGGTTCTGATCGTCGAGTGTCTACGAACTGGATTGAGATCCAGGTGTCTCTTGGTTCAAGCCGGATGCAGGGGATTCGCATCTCGTTCTTTTGTCAGAGCCTTCAACATGCGGGGAACTGGACGATAGACGAAAAAGAGTCATTAGCAGTATCACCGAAGCAGCAGAGAAATCCTCAAGAAGGTTGTGGCTGAAAAGAGGAGAGTCATGGAGTGCAAATAGCTAGCCGTCTGGACACACACCATCTGATCAACACTCGTGGGGTCACCTGTGGGAGGGTATATAAATTTGGAAGAACCGAAACACCTGATGATCTTGGGAGCATCACTGAAGATGCGTCCACACTGAGGCATCAGTAGATTTTTATCCTTTCTCTACAGGGAATCCGTAAGACTGTCCTTTCCTCAGAATTTCTCAGTTTAAAAAAAAATAATAGTTTCCTAAGACTCAGGCCTCTTGGTTGATTTGCAAGATACATTGAAGCCATGCAAGAACCGAATCTCGAGATAATCAAGATTTCAAAGCGTTTTATGTTTAATACAGAATTAGATATTATAGTACTACGTGTGAATTTTGTCTAATGGTGATCGTCAGTCGTTTACCATGTAACCGGTTCGGGGATTTCACAACAAAACAGTCATTATAATATGGCTCCCAAACAGTATTGATCAAACACTACCCCCCTCAAGCTTTGGTTTTTATATCCTTTTTAGAGTTGCGTCATAATACATGTTCGTTATTACTACAATGTATTGTGCATCGATGTTATATTGTACTACTCATCGTGATCTTTTAGAACCAAACGGCTTACTTACGTAAACTACCAAAAACGACTAAATTTGACGATGAGGGATCAATAAGTATATAAACGGATTTGACTCGTTGCACAAAAAAGCCATAATCAAGGGCGAATTGGAAAATATGGGATGGCTGGCCATATTTCGAGAGAAGAAAGGCGAACACTCCCCTGTCCGGTAAGATGTTCGTATCAAAGACAAGAAACGCTGTTGGAAACTAAGGAAAGTCAAGGAAACTGTCCACATTAATATGTCAATTGAGTGTACGAATTAGACAAGTGCAGAGTTAAACCCGATGTGGCTTCCGCTATTCAACAGGGACAAGGTAAGGAAATCCAGGCCTAACAAGGAAAGAAAAAGAGAAAAGACAACACCCGAATCCAACGATGTAGCGTTGAAATATTTGATTTACTGCAATCATAAAAGGCCCTTGGAATGGATCGCTTGAAATGCCATGTTAATGTCACAAACAAGAATTTCAATCGCCCGGAAAACACTTCGAATTTTAATGAGCCTGCTCAAAACCGAAGACAGTATCTTGACTCGTTGTGTTCAGGTTACACCTGTTGGGTGTTTACCCATGCGAAGATCTATTCGTCTGTGTGTGTGCGCGTACGTGAATGTGCAGATTATGAAATGCATAGTACACAAAAAATAACTATATAAAATAAGATAATATATCAACGCTATTAAATCTTGAATAGTTCTTTTATGATAATGTCAAAATTTTCACGTTTGCACCATTCACTCTTATTTGGATTGACATTGATCAACAAGCACGCAGATTAGTATCAATTTTTATTGATGTGAAGACGAAATGAGACAGAAGTTTATCCCAATTATTTTATTTTTTACAGAAACAAGGAAACAACTGCCCGATAAGACGATTTGACGATGGAATTCTTCTTGGACACAGCACCAAAAAGAACAGACAGAATTTATATCAACACATCGATTTTCAGAAACTTAGACCTTCTTAATTTGCTGTCATGAAAAAAATCATTATTCATTTTGAACAAAAGTTCAGAAGAACAACTACAAGACATTCAGTGTAAGACTTCAGTTGAGCTATGTAACATTTTGTACAAGAGTTTAGAAAAGAAATATTATATTGAATATGTTTGTTTAGAAGAATACTAAGACAACTGTAAGTTTTATGACTCAAAAGAAAAACAACTCTTCGTGGATTATAAATCTGAAGAAGACCAACGCTTCACTAGGTATCATAGAAGACCAATACTTGTCTGAGTATTATAGATCAGGAGACCAATACTTGGCTGAGTATCATAGTTCAGGAGAGGACCAAGACAGCCAAGAATATTATATAGTTCAGAAAAAGACCAACTCTGCATGGATCATAGTTCAGACGAAGACCTATATTGGGCTGAGGAATATAGTTCAGAAGAAGACCAATTCTTGGCTGGGTATTATAGCTCAGAAGAAGACCAAGACAGCCAAGAATATTATAGTTTAGAAGAAGATCAATACTTGGCTGGGTATTGCAGTTCAGAAGAAGACCAATACTTGTCTGAGTCTTATAGCTTAGATGAAGACCAATACTTGGCTGGGTATTATAGCTCAGAAGAAGACCAAGTAAGCCAAGAATATTATAGTTCAGAAGATTACCTATACTTGGCTGGGTATTGTAGTTCAGAAGAAGACCAATACTTGTCTGAGTCTAATAGTTCAGAAGAAGACCCAGTGAGCACTGATTATCATAGATCAGATGAAGGCCAATACTTGGCTGGGTGTTCTAGTTCAGAAGAAGACCAAGACAACCGATTATGTTATATTTCAGAAGAAGATCAACTCTACACGGATCATAGTTCAGAGGAAGATCAATATCAGGCTGATCATTATAGTTCAAGACATCACAGTGTATTATTGTTCAGAAGAACACATACTCGGCGTTTCCTGTGAGATTTTAGTTGGATAACTATGCAACATTCTGTACAAGATTTCAGAATACCAAGACAATATTGAGAACGATATTTCAGAAAAAAAACAACAACAATGCATTAGTTCTGAATGAGACAAATACAACATTTGGTTTAATAGATCAATATAAGACTAATTCAACATCGGATATAACAATGTTTTACTAAAGCCAACACCAAACAAGTCCACTGAAATTGATATGGATGTACCATCTGGTTGCAAAGAATTATCACCTTCGGCAATTAGTTACCCTCAGGACTCAATTACCAACACCTTTAAAAGAAAGGGACGTCATTTGTGTGTGAGAATTGGCCAGACACTAGATGGCTTTCTGACTAACAGAATCCATATTAAAGATATCTCGCGGATAAATGTATGCAAAGTTGGTTTTCTCTTGATAGCAGAAGGCTGTGGATCCAGAAAAAGTATGAAGAAATCGAAGAAAATTTAACGATAATTTTGAATGTTACTCGATTTATGGATTAAAGGAAATTCATGACGACCAATAACGGCGTGAGTATCCGTATACGTGGTGATCCAGGAGGAGCCTATTGGAAAACATTGAAAAATCCAGCCTGTTCAGCTGAGAGTCTTCTAAAATTTGAAAATTCAAAAACGCCAGAGAACTATGATCAAACTTCGAGAAAAATAATTTGCTTCATGATTATATCCCCAAACCTTTGATTTGTACGATGGTTTATTTCACTTGTGATTATTGTACCATCATGATTTATGCACATATGATCGATAAGTCCATGCAATCATGATATCTGTTTAACAAAACCAACTATTATTATTATTATTATTATTATTATTATTATTATTATTATTATTATTATTATTATTGACAACAACAACTTCTCAAGCAACAATATTGTATCAAGTGACCACTTCTCGTTGGTTGGAAACTTGCTACTAAACTCTCTGTAGCCTGCACCAATGTTTCGAATAGAATTCTTTTTGCTACACATACATGGATCTGCCATAAAGACAACCATAATGGCTAGAAAGTGCTTTTTCGTCACTGAAAGACAGACTTTTACAAACACTTTTCCTGTCGTACTTTTTATCAATGACTTTTTGCATTTTTGTGAATTGATCGTTTTGCTTATTGTCGAAAAAAACTAAGATTATATATATATATATATATATATATATATATATATATATATATATATATATATATACATGTATATGTATATATATGTATATATCTATAAATATATATATATATATATGTATATGTATATATATATATATATGTATATGTATATATATATATATATGTATATGTATATATATATATATATATATGTATATGTATATATATATGTATATGTATATGTATATATATGTGTATATATATATATGTGTGTGTATATGTATATATATGTGTGTATATATATATATATACGTATATATATATATGTGTGTATATATATATATGTGTGTGTATATATATATATATATGTGTGTATATATATATATATATATATGTGTGTATATATATGTATATATATATGTATATACATATATATATATATATATATATATATATATATATATATATATATATATATATATATATATATATATATATATATATATTAACATGCAACTGACAGTGTATTTAGAAAAAAATGTGGATACATTTCCCGTCAAAGTTATTACAAGCCAACTCCTCAATTACCAAACAAAATTAAATAAATAAATAAACCTAATCAAATTTATTTTGGTCGAAATTTGTTCGAGTCTCTCCGCTCGGTACGACATCCGCGCGTTCCATATAAATTAAAGAACGTAGACGATCTCAGTGCGCACAACTTTCTGTCTTTAACTGGTGTACTTTCTCACGGGTAAATTTGGCTTTTCAAAGAACTGATGTCCCTCTTGTTGCTGAGTAATTCAAAAATTATTTTTAAGCCGCTGATAATTAACTATCGAAGAAAGAAAATAACGTCAAATGTAACGACACTTGAACGAACGAATGTATTTATAAAAGTAATTGAGACGAGAAAAAACGAACAAAAAAGCAAATTGAGGCACATTTAACACTGACAGTTTCTTGTTTTCGTTTTTGTTTTCCAAATCTCAGTGTTTTCTGCTGAAAGAAATTTCTTACATTGTAAATGAATGTTCAACCCTTTTTGACGACTACTATTATACAAGTGGTGTTAAATTTTAGTCACTTGTATATAATACATTTCCTGTTTGGCTTTGTTTCTTATCTTTATTCTTATTAGAAGTAATAAAAACCCAATATCTTTTTTTTAATATTGACTTCTTTTGACCTTTATAAAGATAAAGTTTGATTAATTGAAGAACCGTCGCCGTGAAAGATTGTGAAAGGTTCTATTATTTTCCACATGTACGCCTGTTCATTTTTCTATGTATTTATTCGTGTGCTTAAATACTCGTAGTCATACCGGGCTATCTCATTGGCATCAGTACTCCGAACGATTTTTTAAAAATTCCATTTTAGATATTTTCCAGTGGAAAACATCAGTGATGTTATAGATAGAGTGGAGTTTTTTTTCTTTACATGACTTCAAATTTTGACGCTACGGTTGTTTAATTATTGACTGTGATGGCGAGTGATTATCATTTTTCAATTTTTTGACCACTTTTTAGCTTTATCTAATGAGAACAAACATGGCTACAATCAGAATGAAGGATAAGATGAAGGGTATTATACGAACTTTTGAGTGCAATTGAAGTCTTGGTGACCTGATAACCGAAGCAGGCCAGGTTAAAAGGGTGCTTCCCAAGGGGATGTGGGTTCCAATCGTACCTAAGTTTTATTCTTTATTTTCTGATCAAACGCTTTTTACTCACTACTGGAAAGTAATTGACCCGAGAAAAAGTTGCAGCAAAAAGCAATTAATAAAATCAAGATGATGATAAAAAGTAATAAAAACATTTAAAAATAATAACGATTCATAATATTTCATTTAATAGAAATAGAGCAAAAACGGAAAGACTTTCTGTTTTTCAAGAAGCTGATATACACTGACTGAATGTATATTTTTCTCTCGTTGGGAATATCATTTACAATCAGTGTCATCGAATCAAAAGATGGTGGAGTAGACATAAATAGTTACACAATTATTTTGAAGGGATCCATTCAGATGACGCAGATTACTTGTGTATATCAAATGTGTTTTTATTTGAATATGTTCATAAGTAGAATATCTTTCAAAAAGCTGGTCAGGTTTTCCAGTGTGTAAAAGAATGCTTTTTAGCTTTACGAAACATGACATATCTAAATAAATCTAATATTATACCTTTGTAAGAAAAATGAAATCTGACTACGATGAAAGAAATATGTGTGCGTGAGTGCATTACGATTACTCAACAAATACGAAGCTAACATTCATCAGATATATAAGTCAGGACATGGGGCAGTGTAATGTCGTATTTGTTGCTTTTTTTTCTCGAAAAACCGAATGAAAATATTATTTTGTTTTTTTTAATTAATTACTGGCTATAGATCTTTTATCTAAAATAATGGATCTAAATTTTAATATAAAATATCTAAATAGGCAATACAGACGGGAAGTTACCGAAATATTTTGAAGCAGTAGTTTTGTACGACGAACGGAAAACATTTTACATGACTATTATAGCATTAGAAAGTCCAACCTCTTCGAAAGATGTACCTTTGCAACAAGACATTGTCCTAGTGAAGCGAATTCGTGGACGTTCAAAGGGAGATAATTCTTATTTTCCCACTCGGGGTAAGTTTTCATTCTCTCTCAAATCTTCTTCAAAGCATTGGTTTGCCGTGGAGAATCATTCTTTCTACTTCGTGGTAGTCTAAGTATAAAGGAGATAATTGTGTAGCGCCCATCTCCTCTCCAAGTAACGTGATAGTCAAGTTGGAGAGAGGGTGCGGCTAGTTGTTACGATTTGACTATTTTTGCACCACCATAAAAAAACTACAATAGGAAACGTTTCTGTTTTATTTCTATATGCCAGAAAGAAAAATACTGTTACTAACAGAATTTAAAGGAAAGTGACAAAAAGTCAACACCACTTGTAGCTACCATCACGCTACAGCAAGTGCCCTGAAAGTGGTAAGAACCACGAAGTTTGTTAAATGTGCCTTGATTTGTTTTTGGTGTTTGTTTTTTTCACTAACTTTATCGTCTAATTAACCAAAACCCATTTTTCAATTCATAATTCAATCTGTTCAAGTGTTGTTTACAAAGTGATTTTTGCATAATAGTTAATCACAAAAGGATTGAAAATAATTGATGAGTAATTACGGGGCATCACTTCTTTGAAAAGTCATCTTTTCTTTGTCAGAAATTATTAGAAGAGAAGATCTTAAAAAACAGATGTGTTGTACCTTGGATTATAATAATAAATTGAATAAATCACGAAATAAACTTTATTAATCAATTCAATTAAACTATTTTAAATCAAAATTATTGATCAATTTATCTATTCTTAAAACAACTTTTTTTTTGTGACTTTTGGCCGGCGATTCTATGTCCGGCATTTCTGTTTCGAAACAACTTTGGTATTTATTTAAAAAAAAAAAAAAACAACTAAAATTAAGATTCGATTTTGTTATCCACGAAGTTACTTTAAAAAAAAGTTTTGATTGAGTTATCTGTACAGCTATTAATTAGAAGTTAACCAAAGATAACTGTCGAATTAAATAATTCAAAGTAAACAAAGGAAAGAATAAGAGGAAAAAAAAGTGGAAAAGGTGTCGGTATGATTTTTTTCTGTTTTACAAGTCGATTTCTCAACTTGAATCAAATTCAAAAGCTATTTTCCCCTTATTTTGAGAATTGACACAAACTCACGTGCAAGCGATATACTCATATCATATCGTTGTTTATTCTTTCTTTTCTCTGTCGCAAAATTTTGCCTCTTTCGGGCAATTTTCCCCAAACTTTCTACGGCATCTATTATGTAGGTGTCATCCGACTTGAAAGCGGACAGTCAGAGTTTGACAGTCGGCACAGACTGGGGGACAAAGCAGTGGGCACTGGAGCACGCAATGAGATGGGTGGGGCACTAAAATTCAATTGATATGAAAAATCATGTGTATCTTGTATTACCTTTCTTATAATTGTCTTAAATGGTTCTAAGCTGTTTGGTGCCCTCCGTGCAGCACGTTGTGTGTGGGTGCTTAGCGGTGGCCCCGTGTTAAGTTTATCCTGTGTTAAAACCATTATTTTGCTTTCGGTCTTTCCCCTCTTTTGGTGCCCCTGAACTTGGACATACCAAGCCCCGATAGTTAATCTGCCACTGTCTGTAAGTATTACAGAGGAAACAATTAATGATTCTACGATAAACCACGGTAAGTATTCCTGACAGTTTGGCAAAATATACGTGCACTTACTACTGCCGTATCAAATTTTGATTATCGTTAATACTGTGACAGTGTTTGATGACGGCGGCGATAATAATAATAATAATAATAATAATAATAATAATAATAATAATAATAATAATAATAATAATAATAATAATAATAATAATAATCAGTAATCTAATACCGTCACAGTATTAACAATAACAGCCGCCGGTAATAACTGCTTTCACACCAAATTCTCATCTCGTTCATTCTCGGTCTATTCGTCTCTTTCAACGCGACAGTTATGTATTAATAAATGGATAAATGCAATTCAACAGAATGTGTGTGGCTATTTAGCTCAATGGTAAGAGCATCGCAACACTAAAGTAGCTACCTAATCGGATGCAGGTTCAATTCCAGCAGCAGCAGCTCCTTTTTATTTAATTGTTTATTCTATTTACGTTGTCTCGGGTGAGTGATACATTAACTGTGTAATGACGGTAGATCATCTCAAATGAGTTTCTATATAATATAACGCAATTTATTATCGTTCTGTCGGAACAAATATGTCCATTTCCTTATGTGTCAAATCCATATATCTATCTATCTATCTAAATCCAAGGTATGCCATTTGTGCACACAAACACCTTCTCTCCAAATAACGTAAAAAGTAAATACTAGGTTACATGGAACGAGGAGCTGGAGAGAATCACTGTTCATTTTTCTTACGGTAAGGGAGATAAGCTCGCATTGACCATTTCCTCTCCAAATAATATAGGAAAATATTAGCTTTCATAGTATAGTAGCCGGTAATATCACTTGTTGTCTTTCTTAGTAACCTTAAGGAAAAGGAAATGACTTAACAATGTCCATCACCTTTTTAGATAGCAGGATAAGTTATTAGATTACATGATACTAGCAGCAGGCAATAATATCTCATTTGACCAAGCTTCCTCCTCCATTAACAATTGTGGCATACCAGTGTCGTGACTATGCCAAAAGATCTGACAGTATGTTATAGTGCAGGGAAGGGTGGATTCGTACATTTCCCCCAAATAAAAAGTTTGTACCAAGGCCTTTGGGAATGACATGAATCCTCTTGATGTGAACACGTCTGTGTGTGTGTTGCAGTGATCTTCATTTAACGATAGACTTTGTTCATATATACATTTCCAGTTATTTATTTTCTTTAAGCTATTTATGCGTGAAGTGAATGCATACTTATGCGGTAGATAAACTGAAAATTGTTGTCCAAAGTGCAAAATCTGTGTTCAGTTCTTCGAATATCTGTTTAATCATCCATGACGTCAAAGAATGACGTCAGCATTCAAATGATTTCGTAATTGCACCATTGTATTAAAACAAATAAAAATTTCGATTTCTCCGCATTTTTTTTTTTTTTGTTGATGTTCAACCAGAAAGAATCAGATTTTTTACACATCGGCAAGAAAAAATTGAATAAGGTGAATAAGAAAACTACTCATTAATTATCGTGTAATAGTTATCTCTGTTGACAAATGTTGCTGACAAGAAATATAGATATACACATGCGGTCATGTCGGTGAAGAATCAGACCGAAGAATGCTACAGAATTATTTCCAACATCAGAAAGCAATGATAATTTTCTGATTTTCAGACATGGCCAATATAGCCAATTTAAAATATAACATTTATAGAATCATACACAGCCGGCACAGGGCATAATTTCGAGAAAATCCTATATTTTACTTCTAGGAAATCATTTTTTCTCTTGTATCCCCAATTGTCAGGGTTCTCACCGAGCATGGTAGTGTGGTCCCACGTTCAAGAGACTCTGGGCATGGGTCATAAGGGTTAGTTGTTTTGTTTTATTGATCAATTTTTTCATTACTAAATGTTTGTTTATGATAACATACGCAAGGTGTGTAACAACTTAAGGTATTATTTTGATATATAATTATTTTAATTAAGTTGTAATCAAGTAAAAACATTAAGAAGATCAAATACCTTTATCTCAGTTTGGGAAAGGGATGGGAGAGAAGTTCAATTTTCTGAAGAAATGATTTTTCAAACTTGATAATTTCCTTAGAGTCAAAATAGGGATCTCCGAAAGGCACTTTTTGGAAAAAAATAAGGGGAACGTTTTGAGATGATGTTTACTGAGAGAGAGAGCGAGAGAGAGAGAGAGAGAGAGAAGGCACTTTTTGGAAAAAAATAAGGAGAACGTTTTGAGATGATGTTTACTGAGAGAGAGAGAGAGAGAGAGAGAGAGAGAGAGAGAGAGAGAGAGAGAGAATCGTTAGATTGTCTGGTGATGTGATCTTCTGAACTTTAATAAATTTCATTAAAACTAAGGCCAATGAAAATTGCAGAAATGAAAATGTCAAGACAAGAAGTTTGAAGTAAAATGGGATACGTCAATATTATTGAGTTATCACACTCCTAAGTCTCCCCGGTTTTGTTATCAATCAGAAATTATTCTTACTCCATGGTTAAAAATGAATCGATGAAATGCATAACTGTGATCATTTATATTCATTCTATTGGATATGAACAAATGAGACAATTGCATAAAACTATAGCCGTGACGTTCGTAAAATATGAGTGGCCCTAAAAAGGGCCGTTTTGTTTTAATAATTGATGATTATGAAAAAGACTTCTTTTTCAACATTGTTTACTTGGTGCTGGTGTATTTGGTGACAGCCTTGGTTCCCTCAGACACAGCGTGTTTTGCCAATTCTCCGGGCAGAAGGAGACGGACAGCAGTCTGGACCTCACGGCTGGAGATGGTTGAACGTTTGCTGTAGTGGGCAAGACGGCTGGCTTCAGAGGCGATTCTTTCAAAAAGATCGTTGACAAAGCTGTTCATGATGGACATAGCTTTGCTGGAGATGCCGGTATCGGGATGGACTTGCTTCATTACTTTGTAAATGTAGATAGAGTAGCTTTCCTTCCTCTTCTTCTTCCTTTTCTTACCATCTCCGCTGGCCTTAGCCTTAGCCTTACCGGCCTTCTTAGCGCCTTTTGAGCTGATTTCAGGAGCCATTGCTATCGTTATTGGAATAACAGATAATGTACAACGGATCAGTAACTCTATTTATATCAATCAAGTCGGCTCCCATGGCTGGTGTGCAGTTTGTTGAATGTTGATTGGTCGGAAATACTACACAAAGGATATTTTGAAAATGTGAGCGCTAAAATATCAGCAGCTGTCAAGAGCCTACCGTTGAGCGTATTTAAACCTAGCGGTGGGCACTGACTGGGACAGTAGTAATTTCATCTACATCAAACTATCAAGCAAAATGACTGGTCGTGGTAAAGGAGGAAAAGTGAAGGGAAAGAGCAAGACTCGTTCATCCCGTGCCGGACTTCAATTCCCCGTCGGTCGTATCCACCGTCTTCTGCGTAAAGGTAACTATGCCCAGAGGGTTGGTGCCGGTGCTCCCGTCTACCTGGCAGCCGTCATGGAATATTTGGCCGCTGAGGTTCTCGAGTTGGCAGGAAATGCTGCCAGAGACAACAAGAAATCCAGAATCATCCCCCGTCACTTGCAATTGGCCATCCGTAATGACGAGGAATTGAACAAACTGTTGTCAGGAGTGACCATTGCCCAGGGTGGTGTCCTTCCCAACATCCAGGCTGTTCTTCTGCCCAAGAAGACCCAGAAGCCCGCCAAGTAAATTATCTGTACTGAGGGGGAACCATCTAAAAGAACATCTCAAAACGGCCCTTTTTAGGGCCACCAACATTTTCCCGAAATATCTCTCTCACCATATTATGTTGCTGCAAGATGAAGAATGTTCTATTGTCTCATATTTGATTCCATTAACCGACGTATTCTAATCCCTAATCCACCTCTTAGTGTTTAAGTCCCTTTTATTTACCCAGGGTTTTATGAGGCAAATTTAATATTTCACCCTCAACTGCAAAGTCTACACGAAGTACATTTTTGTTTTTTGGAATTGGGGATATTTCAAAACTAATTTTTTGCCGTGTGTACAGGGTATTTATAACGCTACAACTTATACACGATTCGACAATTTGATAATATTTGGAGATGCAGGGATTGCGTAGCAGTTGTTAAGGCATGATTCCATCAAGGAAAAAAGTCAAATTCAATTTATACAATAGAATGGGTGATGTTTAAATAAAACACCTGTTATTTTGATAAATTAAATTTTGCCGATAAAAGTATCATTTCATTTTGATTCACAACTGATTTCGTTCTAACTATGAATAAAATGTGACTTGTAATATTTTACTCATCTTATCAAATAAAGTAAGTAATATTTATCAACAAGTCACATTTCATTGGTAGCAATGATAGAATAAGTAATCGTTGAATGAAGTAAATTTTGATGATAAAAGTCGAATCGAAGTCATAAAATGAGCAATATTTTTGGGACACATTTCAATTGTCTCATTTTACACACTGACAACTTAATTGAAACATGACGGTATACATCTTTGATGTAATGTTTAACTCAATACCTTTAGACATCACGAAGTCATTATTGTTCCTCATTTATTGACCAGGCATAACGGATACAATGTCGTAGCATTCGGAGGGGACCACTATTTCTGATCTTATCAAAAATATTAGTCAATCTCCGTAGAAAATTAATTAATAATTCTAATTTCTTTGAGATATAATTTAAGAGGAATATTTTATTGTTGAAAATAAAAAAAATGAAAAAAAAAAAATGGAGATGGTTCTTCGCCTGTTTTGGAGCCAAAATAATGGTATTTCTTTTGACTTTATCTCACTCATTGACGTGATGGTTACTCGCACGAAATCGGCGAACCGACTGTGAATTCCAACAGAGGTTGTTTGTGTGCACTTAATTCTAGCCTTCGGAAAATGCATGAATCCACTTTACCCTGTGCTCTGTCCCATCATCGGATACCTTAACAATATGTCTCGTCACTGGCATGCCATGATCGCTTATGGAGGAAAGATTTAGTGGGTAAAGCACTAGCTTATGTGGTTAATAAAAAACAGTTATCCTCACCATCAAGATCATATCCAGTGTTGCCAACTAAAAATATTTTTTGCATTTGTTTGTCTCCTGAAAAGTACTAATTTATAAAAAATAAAAATAGCCAAAATGACCAAAACTCACCCAAAAGATGCGAAAAAAAACAAAACCCCTTGAAATGATTAAGCGCAACTGGGCGAATTTGGCCGTATTCGCAGTGCCCTAACAAAAAAATGCGCTGAATTTAGCGCGAAGAGCACTAAATTGGCAACACCAATTATAAATTGGGGTCATCAGGTGAATTTGAAAAAAACCACCGTTATTTTCCAGAGGAAAAATTGAGTGAAAAATACAGTTTTCGGCTTTTGTTGAAAGGATGGATCACAAGAGCTGTAAGAGATATCAATTATGAGGGGAATAAAGTCCCTTTTCAAACCGACACTGTGAAATAAATTATAATTGACTATACTTGAAATAAAGAGCAGACCACAACTATAGACAATTCGCTCGTGAAAAATGTCTTCCAACTTGAGATTTAATGTTACAATCCTTTTGGTCACATCAACTGGATCGGTAAGACTTATTTGGATTTACTGAAATAAAATTTAACATCGAAACATTCAAGGCATATCAAATGGCTAATATCTCACATATCTACAGAAGTTTTTTTGCTGACAATCTGTTCCTGAATAACTTGATTAGACACTATTTGCTACTGTAAACAATTTATTATCAATGAATGGATCACTGCACTAGTCTGTTTAAATACTGGGTCAATTGCCCTCAGTGCTATTCTCAATTATAGAGGCATAATTCAAATCAACGAAGCTTATGTGATACTCGTCAACATAAATTTATAACCTGTTTTATGTTTTTCATCGATACGTTGTCATTACTACTCGGCGACACGAAACGAAAAACCTCGTTTTCCAATTATTGATAATACCTCTAGGATTCAAATAGCATACTTTAGAGCGAGGTAAAACTTGCATACACGGATGTGAATTATTCGCTGCCGCAAATATCTAAGTTGCCTCCATTGGTGGCTAAAACCGCTGAATTTTAAAGAAACAGAATAAGAAACAGAATATTTCATTAATTAGGAATATAAGACAGTTCTATTCTTGTAATAGCATTGATATCATATCAATACTTTGTTGATTTGAAATAAAAGCAAAAAAAAAAAAGTTTTCAAAAGACAAAATAACTTTCTTATTTTCATTGTGCTAATATGAAAATTTGCTCAGGCAGTGACGGTTTGAGTTGAAACTAACACTTCAACTTTAGTGCCATTCACTCGTGTATCTCCATCACAAAACCTCACACACCCACAACCTTAATGAATTATTTTATACATTTTATATCTTGTATTATTAGCAAAAAACACATTAACTAATTTTAAATGTTAAAACTAAGAATGATACAACATTCAACACAGAAACAGTATAAGAATTTTTTTAGTTTACCTTAAGTTAGCAAACAAGTCTTATAACTACGACACAAGTTACTCGTTCAATATAGAACATAAAATTCCGAGTAAATTGAATCGAACATGCGCGAACGGCTGTGAATTGGCTGCCGTATACATCTGAAATCCAATGCCCTTCTCAGTGGCTAGAAATGGCTGAAAGTGGGTATATTTTTGCATTCTTCCAGCTAAGTTAAAGCAATAAATGCTATGGCTCCTGACATCTAAGGCTATTCGAATTTCATTACTAATACATTTTTTGAAATAACATCTGAATGGAACTGTTATAAATTTTCATTATCGTGTTAAATTGGTATCAATGTTAAGAAAGTTTGAAAAATCATGCAAAATTCATTACACTTTCGCTCGAATTTTTAAAAGAAAGAATTCAGTTCTAAAAAATCTTATTAAATATACCTTCTACTTACATTACTTCAATAACCCCTACATTTCCTTCCACCCCATTCACCTTTGGATCAATCATCCTCGAGGTCGAGACTCACAGGCCTGAATAAAGGATAAAGCGTACTAAATTAATTTTATTTGAATGAGCTGTGGACAAGTCATTCATGAATTCTCATATCAACAAAATTGAATCAAGAACTGTATCTTATGAATAACGAAAACAATTCACTATCATTTACATATTCAACTAACTTATTGGAACCAAACACACATTTTAAAAAATCAACGCATATCACAGATGGAGAGAAAGGTTTTCGAGACAATATTGAGGCCCTTAAAAGGGCCGTTTGAATTTAAAATG
The DNA here is from genome assembly GCA_963457665.1 of Thysanoteuthis rhombus. Lineage (NCBI taxonomy): Eukaryota > Metazoa > Mollusca > Cephalopoda > Oegopsida > Thysanoteuthidae > Thysanoteuthis > Thysanoteuthis major. The sequence goes on along the minus strand of OY735222.1, from coordinate 53,824,784 downwards.
GCAAGATCAACAAACTTAAGCCCTCTCCCCGCGGATACGACGAGCAAGCTGGATGTCCTTGGGCATGATGGTCACTCGCTTGGCGTGGATGGCACACAAGTTGGTATCTTCGAAAAGACCTACCAAGTAAGCCTCGCTGGCCTCCTGCAAAGCCATCACGGCCGAGCTCTGGAAACGGAGATCGGTCTTGAAATCTTGGGCGATCTCACGGACCAGACGCTGGAAGGGAAGCTTCCTGATGAGAAGCTCGGTGGATTTCTGGTACCGTCTGATCTCACGGAGAGCTACGGTACCGGGCCTGTAACGATGGGGCTTCTTCACTCCGCCGGTGGCTGGGGCGCTTTTACGAGCGGCTTTTGTGGCCAGCTGCTTACGGGGAGCCTTTCCTCCGGTAGATTTACGGGCGGTCTGCTTGGTACGGGCCATTCTGTTGCTGCTACTGTCGGTTGTAACAATTAATCAGCGCAACGTGCGTTTGAGCTTTTATAATCAACAGTAGCAGCAGCTGCCAATCCGTTAAATGCGCGCCCTACTTTGTCAAGAGCGCGCCAAAACTTTTCAAAACTTTTGTCATAATTTAATTGGTTACCAGAAGTCACATGCTATGCTTACTACTACGTCCGCATCAATCAGCAGTCGCACTTGTATATAAAGAAAGCCTCTGCTGGAGATCAATCAGATTTCTTTTAAGACTGCTATCAGAACTCATCATGTCTGGACGTGGAAAGGGAGGAAAAGGTTTGGGAAAAGGAGGCGCCAAGCGTCATCGTAAGGTGCTTCGTGATAACATCCAGGGTATCACCAAGCCAGCTATCCGTCGTCTGGCCCGCAGAGGTGGTGTGAAACGTATCTCTGGTCTTATCTACGAAGAGACCCGTGGTGTCCTCAAGGTTTTCCTTGAGAATGTCATCCGTGATGCCGTCACCTACACTGAGCACGCTAAGAGGAAGACTGTCACCGCCATGGATGTAGTCTATGCCCTCAAGAGACAAGGCAGAACCCTGTACGGTTTTGGAGGTTAAACTCTCAGCCTCATTTGATATCAATATATCAAAACGGCCCTTTTAAGGGCCACTCATTCTTTACGAAAAGTACTTTCCAATTATTCTGATATGCTTCATCCTTAAATGCATTGAATTATTCTTAGTGAAGTGACTTGCTTTGTTATTTATTTCAGTGAGACGGGTTCAATATGAAATTTAACGTTGCAGTTGAGGTAATAACTCTATTTCATTTCAGATTTGGTAAAAAGTGTTGCTTTTCCAGAAGCATGAATAATGCGTTCTCATCACAGTTGTACTTTTGGAAAGTTGCTCAGGCCAGTTTGAGTATTAGTTAGAACTAGTCGTAAAATACGTAATATTTTCATATTGTAACAACGCGAAAGTAAATGAGAATTGAGTCTAACAAATATAATTCTGTTCATATTTTTGTTCGCATATAGTGCTAGGGTTGTTCTTCATTTGTAAAACGATCTTTGCGTTATTGTATGATTCATACAAAAGGTGTTATATATATATACACTGATTATTCGTTTATATTTCGATGGTGAATTGCAACACTCAACTTGAAACGGAATTGACGTTCCTTACGTATTTAGAGAAGTATGTACTTGCAAGAATTGTTGAATCGAATAAAGCATATCAAACGCTATGTGTGTAAACAGTTGAAATATAAGTCGAATATTCGATAAAATTATATTTTCGAGCTTTCAATCAATGATTCCCTACGTTTTGTCACTTTTAAGAGGAAAAAATACCTTGAGGTGATCCGTAATGTTGAACTGAGCACGAATATGCGCCATTTTTACGAAGCAAGGTCCTGACCTATGCGGCCAAAACGTTTTTCACGATGCAAGGCCTCGAGGTAAACGTTGATTTACCGGCTGCTTTCTACTACTTACACACAAACTATTAACAAAAATACTCCACTTTTTATCGAATGTCCGAAATAATCAAATCTAGCGTGATCATTACTTCTTACCTATCCGGTAAAAAAAAACAGTATTGTTGACATCAGCAAGAAAACTGGCGTATTGAGTTGATGTGCCGGCACTTGATCCCAAGTAAAGGCCACCACATATCACAGTTGTGAGAGAGGTGATTGGATTCTAAAATTTTCAATATTTTTTTTGATCCAGGTGTTTACGTGGGTAATAAATTGAAACAAAATGTCGTCTACCTCGGAAGTAATTACAGAGTAATTTATCCCCCCCTCCCCCGCACATCTTCAATTTAACATCATTGGATCTTTTCACGAGTTGAATCTAGTACCATTGTTTTTTGATTATCATTATTAACTTGGTACAAGTATTAATAGATAACGCCCTGTATGTTATGAAAATTTTCATTATTTGGTATAGTTTAAAAAAAAGTCTTTTATTCAACTGATGTTGATATATGTCGGAAATTTCCATAAACAATTTTAGTAAAAGAAAACTGTCTTGTTTAACTTCTCCATAACTTATCATTGATCTTATAACACGGTGTTTTGGATGTTTCTCTTGGGCGGAACGAGTGACGGCAGAGTCTCCATAATATCTTGCTCATTCGTCTCAATTCCAATAATGCAGATGTCTACATAGTTTCGATTCTTTCCGGGTTTGTATTGGCCTGAACCATCAAACCTATTTAATTTCAAGGTGTAATATTCAAAAATGTTCATTTTCCCCATCAAGTTAAACTACATAACACGTACAAAACACAAAAAATTGAACAAGCTCCCGGACGGCCTCTGCCTTGGATCGGTGCGCTCTTCGGAAAATATATCCCACATATGTGGGATGATAAAATCAGTTCGGGGAGCCTCAAAACCGAAACACCAAAATAGTTTCTACTCCATCTCTTCTCCAAGGAAACGAGGTAACGGGAAAGTAAATCAACTAATAATGTATATAGGACAATATTTTCCAATGAGCATCATACACGTTGAATTATCGAAACAAGACAATGAAGAGAAGTTATAGATACAGAGGTAGTAGACCTGGGTGGAAAAGCCGTTTAATTTATAGATTAGATAGATATACATTGATGTTGGAAAGTTTTAATCAGAAAAAATGAAGAGTGTGGATGTCTATGAACACCTATGGCCAGCGTAGATGTCCAAAGGCTTAGGATGTTTTCTTTAGACAGAGGTTGAAATACGTGTTATAACGGAATAGAATATCACGGAGTCACAATAGAATGCACATAAAATAGTTGAGAAAAAAGATATTCCGGGAAAATGTCGGTGGCCCTGAAAAGGGCCGTTTTTTTGATGTTCTCTTAGATGGTTCCCCTCGGTACAGATAATTTACTTGGCGGGCTTCTGGGTCTTCTTGGGCAGAAGAACAGCCTGGATGTTGGGAAGGACACCACCCTGGGCAATGGTCACTCCTGACAACAGTTTGTTCAATTCCTCGTCATTACGGATGGCCAATTGCAAGTGACGGGGGATGATTCTGGATTTCTTGTTGTCTCTGGCAGCATTTCCTGCCAACTCGAGAACCTCAGCGGCCAAATATTCCATGACGGCTGCCAGGTAGACGGGAGCACCGGCACCAACCCTCTGGGCGTAGTTACCTTTACGCAGAAGACGGTGGATACGACCGACGGGGAATTGAAGTCCGGCACGGGATGAACGAGTCTTGCTCTTTCCCTTCACTTTACCTCCTTTACCACGACCTGTCATTTTGCTTGATAGTTTGATGTAGATGAAATTACTACTGTGCCTCTAAGTGCCCACTGCTAGGTTTAAATACGCTCAACGGTAGGCTCTTGACAGCTGCTGATATTTTAGCGCTCACATTTTCAAAACTTCCTTTGTGTGTTATTTTTCGACCAATCAACACACAACAAACCGTACAGCTGCCGTTGGAGCCGACTTGACGGATATAAATACAGTTACTGATCTGTTGTACACTATCCGTTTATACTACAACGATAACGATGGCTCCTGAAATCAGCTCGAAAGGCGCTAAGAAAGCCGGTAAGGCTAAATCTAAGGTTGGCGGAGATGGTAAGAAAAAGAAGAAGAAGAGGAAGGAAAGCTACTCTATCTACATTTACAAAGTAATGAAGCAAGTCCATCCCGATACTGGCATCTCCAGCAAAGCTATGTCCATCATGAACAGCTTTGTGAACGATCTTTTTGAAAGAATCGCCTCTGAAGCTAGCCGCCTTTCTCACTACAGCAAACGTTCGACCCTTTCCAGCCGAGAGGTCCAGACCGCTGTCCGTCTCCTTTTGCCCGGAGAATTGGCCAAACACGCTGTGTCTGAGGGAACCAAGGCTGTCACCAAATATACCAGCACCAAGTAGACGAATTCGACACGGAATTTTGCTCTATACCAAAACGGTCCTTTTCAGGGCCACCCACATTTTCACGTTTGTCCCTCTATACCATCTATGTATTATGCGCTATAACCTTTGTCATATTTTTGTGTATATCATTACTATTTACTCAATGAAGGTCAGAATTTCCGATCTGTGGTTCATTATTTCTCTTCGAATGAATTCTGATAACTGATTTAGCGTTGCAAGTTATGAAGTCATAAATCAGTGAAAAACAAGTACAGTCATATTGGATACATATCTGTGGCATGTGATTCTGGATCAGAAACAACCGTGTTCAGTGCATTCTCTTTTTCAGCGTGTGATGTTATTAGTGTTTTCTGTCGGTGAAAGAGTCTTTTTCCATTTGAAGGTAATATTTTTGCTCATGAAAATATATCCCATCCATCATTTGAAATAATGGAATTTCCCACTTGAGTTCCCTCTTTGATGGAACCCTCCTTGGAACACGAATAATTATGATCACTTAATTCATTTTAGTCCCCTGTGTATACACTCATACATATGCATATGGATCCTTCATCGTCCAATACGTTTGGGTAACCTACATAAGAAATCGTAGTGTCACAAAAATGTTGAATTATGTGTAGTATTAAATAACATCCATATACAATACATAGTGATAATACCCTGTATACACGTAGTATGACAATAGCTATATATCAAGACTATAGCTAAAAGGGAGTTGCATCAACACAGCTGGGTGCCATGTTGATGTAACTGTTTCGTTCTTGAATCCTGAAACGGTCACATGGTAAACAACTGATGATCCCAACAAGAGAAACTTAACACATAGTACCATACAATCAATGTATGTATTTAACATGAACACTGAAGAAAGCAACACAAATTACACGAACAGATATTGAGAAATAAGCGACGTAAATCTTTTGAAAATATTAAATATATATATATATAATTGTATCATTTCGACTAGGTATACAGATATATTCTAGAAAGCTTCGAAGCTTTAAACACTAAGCACATTGAAAAAAAAAAACCTTTTTCAAAATCTTTTTGTTTCACTTCAGTCAATTATTACCAAATATCTGTTGATGTAATTTCATTCAGAGTTTTATTTATTTATTTATTTATTTTTTTCTTGTTTTACATGTACTGGTTGGGAATCATCAGTTGCTAACCATGTAACCGTTTCGGTGATTTGAAAAACAAATAGTTGTATTAACACGGCACCCCAGCAGTGCTAATCAAACAACCCCTTTCAGCTATGATTTTATACATAGCTTATGTCATACATGTAGTTCATAATTTTATTTAGGGTATCATTATATTGTTTATATATTATGTAATGTATAAGGATGTTATTTTATACTATACCATTTCACTTTTTGAAACATTGTTTACTTACGTTGGTTACCAAAAAAACGTATTTAACGATGCTCTTTGTGTCACTTCTATCGAGTGTTCACTCATGTGAATATCAAATCATTGTGTCGGTTTTATTCTTAGATTGCATGCAAACTAACTTATGATATCATCTTTAAGAATACGAATTACACAGAAAAACTTCAAGTTGATTTTCCACCAACATTCCCAACCAAAGAATTTGGCAATTTTTTCCAATATCATTAAAGTTAATTTTTCCACCTCGCTTCCATCAACTTGCTTTGTTTTCCTTCAAATCATCAAATAAATTATCCTTATATACACGGTTAAAAACGAAACCAAATCACTTTCTAACCAGTACTAACACATCAACATACGTTAGTATACTTTGAAAAGTTGTTACTTGGTATTCCATGTTAGATCTCTTACCCAACCCAACCACTTATCAGTCAGACAAATGGTCAAGAGCAAAATGTATTTTTCCTTTCCTTGGTTCGTCAATACAATGATCTCTCACGTTGACAAAGACTAGATCCATCTCTTTTAGTTACCTGTATCATTCAATTTTCCAAAGTTACATGTTGAAATGTTGTAATCCTTACCTCTAAAAAGAGGAATTGTTGTTATGAACACAGATACGATTATTCTCGTTAAATAAGACCCCTAGACTGGAATCTTGAATAAATCGATCTTATTTTAATTTTTCAAGTCCTCTAGATCCCAAAACATTGAGCGGGTGGTATTAGGAATTGGCTGAAGTTAACTCCCAGCACGATATTTATCCGGACGGCAAGAGGAGATTCAGTCGAAACTTTCGAGATTTCAAATGATTTTACTTATTACGGAATTCGAATTTTTAATCAAATAGGAAGAGACATTTACTTTCTAGGTCTTTAACAGAAAGAAATTGATTTTCTCGTGTGGAATTCTGAAATACTGGACTTTTATGTAAAAATAAAACAAGTATGAATAATTTGGAGAGTATCTTGAATAAATTGATGAAACCTGGGATCGAAAATTAATAGATAGGGATATTCTGTGAGTTTTCAACTGAAATATATAGAATTTAGGAAAAATAAATAAAATATGCATGGTAAATGTTTCTCTGTACAGATAAATTTCATACATTTTTATCAATCGTATTAATAAGTATTTTAATGTTAGATGCGTATTTTTAATTTAAATTGTACATAGAAATGTTCAACGGGGTATTTTGTCAAACTTCAGAACAAAGTCTGGATTTGGCTTTGTTTTTCGATCGTAACAAGAACAATCCTCACCAAAATGAGGGAAAACTGATATGTAAAATCCACATACCCCAACTGTAATTCGAACTCACGACCAACTGGTTACCTGGAGGCTATTGAGCTAAATTGACAAGTCTTAGATATTGATAGAAATTAATCACGCAGACACGCACAAGCTCATTTCGTTCTAACAAATGAATACATTAATTAATTAAAAAATTGTGCATTTCAAAATTTTTTTTATTTGTTATATACATACAATACAAAAGTTGTAGTAATCATCACCAGTCGAAAGAGAAGAGTTAGACCATGCCGCAGCCAGTCTTGTTCACTTAATAAATGATAAATAAATATTACAATCAAAATGATATGGTGTATAAAATCCAATTAAGATTCGTAGGTGAAAGTTTTAACTGCTTAACTGAATGTGACCTTTGTTAATACTGGGAAGTTCTTCTTCTTGAGAAAGGGAGTGGCGAGTGAATTGGCTCTAAAAGTAGGTGATCAATTTACAGTGTACGTATAATGTAAAACTAGACCCTGAAATTGAGCCCATCTCAAGATCCGATTTTCAATCTGCAGTGACATTATCTCGTTACTTTGTGTCCGCCTACGCATACATCAATTAATTCAAAAAATGTCTCAGAACTGGTGTCTCTAATTTGTCTTTCAGAAAAGGCGTTGATGTCTTTTTATTGAAGCGATGTCCCTAACGTGGCGAAATGATTGATCAATTATTCTTAAGCCACTAATAAATTTACTATTGAGAACAAATCACTGTGTAAACTATACTTGGACGTGCTAAATTTGCATTAGGATAAATAAACTTAGTCATTCTGACCACACCAGGACAACTGCTATGGCGGTATAGATATTTTATTTTATTTTATTTTTAATCTATAAATATCATGAACAGTGTGATTTGATTGCGTTTCTCTATAGGTAGACATTTAAAGGTAATACTTTTGTTCATTAAAATATCTCGTACCCATCATTTTAAACAATTGACTCTTAAACTTAAGGTCACTTTTGATAAAACCTCTGATGAAACACAAGTAAATATGTTTACCAAATTCATTACAGCCTCCCACCACACACACACACACACACACACACACACACACACACATATATATATATATATATATATATATATATATATATATATATATATATATGTGTGTGTATATATATATATATATATGTGTGTGTATATATATATATATATATGTGTGTGTATATATATATATATATGTGTGTGTATATATATATATATGTGTGTGTGTGTGTATATATATATATGTGTGTGTATATATATATATATGTGTGTATATATATATATATATATATGTGTGTATATATATATATATATGTGTGTATATATATATATATATATATATATGTGTGTGTGTGTGTGTGTGTGTGTGTGTGCGTTTGCATGTGAAGTGATCCAACAGAATGTTGATTGAAGTGACCATTGGAACGTGAAGAGAAAAACCTGAGAGAAAGCAGGTGTTACATATGAATTCTTATGGTATTCCTCGGGTATGTTTCGATGCATTTCGACGGGTGCCAGTCATCTTTTTCAGAGAAAAACTCAAGTAGTTCACAGAGTTTTCCATTTTGCTATTTATTTGTTTGCAGTCGAGGAAAGAAATGGGGAAATTTCTGTGTTGTATGATTATTTAGTAAGTGCAGAAAGTTAGGTATTTCTATCTTTACAAGTGAGAGTCAAGTGTGGTGTGAAATGAGAAGGGGGGGTCAGAGGGTGTTTGTTTCCTGTATTTGTGGGTGTTGGGCTTGTCTTAGGTAAGAAGGGAGAGATAGTGTCTAGCATTTAATTGATAGGTGTTGGTATATTTAAGGCAGGGTGAAAGTAGAATCTTCTTGGTTGATTGAGGATAAGATTTCTTTTTCTTTTCTTGAAGGGGTGGTATGTGTATGCTTGTTCCAAATGGACTGTTGACTGTTAGCTGATTCCTTGTATGTTTGTGTTGTAATGTATTGTATCTATGTGACTCTGTTTTAAAATCAATGCATCCAGAGGTTTTGCAATCTGAAAGTGACCATACCTTTGAGTAATTATTGTATTGCATTGGGATATAAGGGCTGCGTCTGCAAGTCGAGGAGTCATGAATATTCTTCATGAGATGAGCTGGGTGAAAGTTGTTGTGGTTGTTTGTATTTCGACCTGGGCGTTTGTTTTTTTCATCCAGTTTAAGGTCTCTTTTATGTTCGTATATTCTCTTGAGAGGTCTCGATGTTCCTCCGATATGGATTTTGTCGCAGTCATAGCATGGAATTGCGTAAACACCGGCCTCGGGTGGTGGGAGTTTGTTTGGTTATTTGCTAAATTTTTTATGGTTGTTGAGTTGTTGGTGGTTGGATTGGTGGTTAAAATGATGCGCCTAATGGTGGTGTTCTTTTTCTTCTGGTTTTGTTTGATGGATATTATATGCTTTCCCTTTGTATAATGTATGAAATGTCGTGGATGTCAGATTCAAAAGTGGGATAGTTTGATATATTCTTCTTCGTCATCCGAATATTCAGGGCATTATATTCTGGGAGTTTTTGGGGAAAAGCCTATAATTTGTCCTGATTTGATTTTTTGGGTATGATGGGAGTAAAAATGGGTGTGGTCGTTCTTGGTGGCTTTGCAGAAGACGATGCGTTTGATGGTGTTGTTGGTCTTATATAATAGTAGTAGTAGTAGTAGTAGTAGTATATATATATATATATATATATATATATATATATATATATATATATATATATATACATATATATATATATAAAAATCTCATAGAAATTGTTTTCACGAGGCATAACTAGTTTTCCAAAGTAAACTGATTTGATACCCATTTTAACAATAAAAATAACAGTTTTTGACGCATATATTTCCGATTCTATACAGAAAATAAATTACCTTTATATCAGAATTATCTCCAAACCCTCTATCTTAATGACACAAAAATTGCAACGATCTGAAAACAAAAACAACTTTTATACACGTTTAGTTTATTTATTTTCAATTCTCACTATTCCTGCTTGCAAATTTGCGTATTTCACGAATTTTAGTTCCGTAAGACCCAAAGCCACAATAACGGGACATCCGAAATCTTATTTCTAATTTGTGTAAAAAAACAAACATGTATTTTTCTCTTACTGCTATTGAAAGGGTACAATTCTCAAAGTATCTGCCACTCAGAGATTTCCAAAAGAATCGGAGATTTCGATGATGCATATTAATCACGGACAAACAAGCACAAAACAAATTATATAATTTTATAAAAAGCAATTAAAATATTTTACGATAAATTTCAAACCAAAAAACGGAACCAAATATTTGACCCAGAGCAATGATGGCGAACCTATAATATGCGTGTCAGCAATGACACAACAATGGGCTGTTGGAAAAAAAACAAATAAAAACTTTATTTCACTTTCCTAGTTTCATAGATAAATTTTGAAATTTCAAGTTATATTTCACAAAACTCCAGTTTAGGGAATGGGCTCCTTATCTATAATCATTCATCTAAACCTGAAATACACAGATACATGTGAATGACACTCCAGTAACAGGATAATTTTAAATATTGAAAATTCGACACGCTGGGCTAAAAAGACTCTCTTTCAATGACCTAGAGAGAACAAAACTTACATTTGTAGGAAGATGAAAACAATTGAATCTGCCGCCGTTCTTAGGGCCAAAAATTGATTTTAAAGTCAAGAAAGAGAAACTACTTCATTCCATCAGACTTCGATTGCAATATTTCTGACAAACTTCTGAACGACAGTGAAACAAATAGATAAAAATGTAAAAAATGTTCTCTCTTTAACATTATTTGTTGGCAACTTTATCTACTGTGAATAACTAACAATCCCTGGAAAGTTTGATTCAATTTTTAAAATTATATCAAATATATAACCATTGTAACAAAAGACGTCACAAGGTAACGAAATAAAAGTACAGTCTGTTATAGGCGTATCGGAACTCTTTAGTTAAGGAGTACAGAAGGACTTATTTTCCCGTAAATTAGCAGAGTTTTGTCTGAATTTAGGGAGGCTCTTACGCCTATCATAGGAAAAACTTAACAGTCCAATTTGAAGTTGACATTTTTACCCAATGGTACCTGTAATCAAATTGGCATATTACAGAATCGTTATTTGTGATGAAGTGGGAATTTGCATAATTCCAAGTCATTAAAAAAATACATAGACGATAAAAAGATGATATTTGCCATACAATCACAGAATAAAACAGAAATATTCTTTTTGACCCGTTTATGTGATATATTCGTGGGTGTCTTTTCCACTGAGTTTATTTTTATCTCTTCTTAAAGGAACTATTCACAATCATTGTTACCGAATTTAAGGATACTGAACTTTAACAAATTAGTTTCAAAATTATTTCGAAAAAATCTTTTTAGGTGACACAGATTACACTGTACAACTTACGGCGTATTTTCTAACATTTATTTGTTCTTAGGCAACGTGTGTCGATTTTCTAATTGATTATGTATTAAAAGAAAACAGAAACTGTCGACCATTCACTTCAAACTTTACATTTGTGGCTCAGGCTTAGGGACTCGGGCCAAGGGACTACGGTGTATTTCCGATGAGACAATAGACGAATTCGTACTTTTTTATTACAAAATTAAGAAAAACAATTACGTATGAATGTCACTGTTCTGGTCACAAAAGCAAAATTTGAAGATAATAACAGTCATTTCCAATAGTTTTTCTTAACATTCTCTATCCTGGGACAAAAATCGCGTTGCCCGGTGTTATTTGTGTATATTAAGTGTGTAGTTGGTCTAAACCGAATATTCAATAATAGAATATATTTTTTCAAGTCGTCCGGCTTGTTCTGTATGTAAACAAATGATGACATGTCATAGATTTTTGTTCACTGAAACAAGATATTAAAATTTTGTAATAGTAAGAATAACGAAATGAAGCCAAATCGTGGACGTTCTAAGGGAGATAATTCTAATTTACCTTGCAGATGAAGATTTTTTTATTGTCTCTCTCAAATAAGAATTCTTCACCAAACCCCCTCTTCAAGTTACACGATAGATATAAGGTTACATATTACTCGTACACTGATGGTGAACGAGTGACACACTGCACGTTTTTTAGTGATTCGCAATGGACTTTGAAAAAAAAAAAATTAATTTCATTTTATTAAGTACATTTTGAAAAATCAAAATATTTTTTTTTATTAAACTCCCAGTTTTGTAAATATGTTAGTCAAGTAGACTGATTATCGAGAAGCATTTACCTGAAACTAAGATAAACATTTTTGTGTAAGTGACAATCCAATAAAAGGATTATTGAAAAAGTTCAAATTCTGAGACTGAAAAGGGTTCCTCATCATTGTACTAATTGCAGGGAAAAAACTTGTACTTTATACTGTTACTAATGTAAGGGAAGTAACGCGGAGGTTCTCATCTCTTCTCCAAGTAACGCGATAAGTAAGTTACATGGTATAGCAGCCGGGGAAATCATTTTTGCAATTTATAGTATTCCTAGATAATAGAAGCAACCAGGCAAAATGGGGGGAAAAATAAAAATGAAAAAAACAAACAAACAATTATTCACACTATATATACGTATGAAAGAGTAGCTGGAACGGAAAGTTTGACAGGTATTCAGGATCCACTACAAAAGTGTCTCCGATAGGATACCACGATCAAACCCTTAAACAACCAATATAGAGCCGTCCATGGGAAAAACAATGAGAAATCAGACAAAAGGCCAGAGAACTTGAGAAATCGTTTTTGTGAAAAATCTCTGCATCTTAGGAACAACATTGTCGCTAGCAATATAAAAAATCCACTAGAAATGACAAACGGTGACTTCGAATGAGCCCGATGTCATAAATACATGTCTGAATACTTGAGCAGTGAAAGAATCTACCTCCAAGCCAAGTTCTCAAAATACAACAATGACGATGTTCAGTTGAAGAGAACAAGAGAATTGAAGAAGGGAGGAAGAGAATAATTCAGTTCCCGCCCAAATTGATCAGTAATATTGGAAACCGTCCACAAAAACTGTCAAAATAGGAATCTCAAATTGTGTATGTATGTATCACACGTACGGGCCGCACAAATGGAGCTATAAGGCTGCAATTTTCAGCATTTACTGTTTATTATGGCGAGAAAAACAGCGAGGATTATCCAAGTACCACTGTGACACTAGGGGACCAGGAGTCCCCCGTGTCCTAAAAATTACTATGGTTATTACCAAAGGAGTTATCAGTATTAAAAGGGACATTATGTTTTTTGAAGATACTGTAGGAAATTGAGAATTACGTGCTTCCAAGTGCGGGCACCTGCAGTTTCTCAATTTAATGTGTTCTGTCAAATCCCTGGGTTGCAAAAACAAGTACTTTTAGAGAAGTTCTCTTCCCGATTCGATGACCAGATAGGGGCTTAATATGTTTTTTGAAGATACCATAGGAAGTGAGAATTACGTGCTTCCAAGTGCGGGCACCTACAGTTTCTCAATTTAATGTGTTCTGTCAAATCCCTGGGTTGCAAAAACAAGTACTTTTAGAGAAGTTCTCCTCCTGATTCGATGACCAGATAAGGGCCAATGTCTGGGGTTTTGAAGGAAAAGTAATTTGCAGAGTTCTTGAAAGAGGGGGAGGCTAATTTATGATCTTGGACGGACTTACGTCGCGAGACGGAAGAGGGTCAATATTTGGGATTTTCTGGAAGGATCAAGATAACGTCAACAGGAAAAGAAAGAAAGGGAGTCAATTACAAAGAAATACAGTGTTGATACCCAAGGCTTAAATAGGAGGGATTTTCGTAATAGAGCAGTAGAATTAGGGTTGGAGAAGAGAACGCTACCAGTCCCTCTTGTCAGCCGATTCGCCGTCAACCGCTGCAACTATCAACTAGACTATCGTTCGTGACATGAGACACCAGTCAGTTTGACTTAGATGAAAATCGGCCACCTCTCTTTTCAACTGCGAATAAGCATTTACCGTCTCCAGAGATATTGATAATCAATACTCTATATAAAACAGTTAAATGGAATTTCGACTTATTGCCTTCTTTTACTAAGCCACTACCACGGCTGGTTTAGCGTAGTTTGTGAGACCATCACACAGACGCTGAAGGTCCACAACTGGTGCCGTGACCAGGATACACACCTGAAAGCACAACGGGAAGGCCCGGTCATAGGCGATCACAGCGCAACTGGAAAGAAAAAGACGAGGAGATCAGGGAAATTGACACTGCCACCAGAAATCGCAGATCAGACGAGAGAAGAGTGAACCATACCCGAGGAAAAGAGTCCCCCGCAGAAGAAACCCCAGAGTGGAAGAGGAATCCGTCGACAGACGAACAAAAGATTACCAGGCTGTTAGGGCATGATACCAATCGGTGACAAGGGAATATAGTTCTCCTCACCGTAACGCCCTTCAGTGAAGACTCCCCCAGACGAACACGGGATCTTGTTGGTGAGATACATTTTGGCTATTAATTCCTTTTCTGTTTTTGCCTTGGGAACCTCGCTGATTGGTTAAGTGATTAGGATTGTGTTCTTGACAATTGTAGATCGATCGTTTTTTTTACTTTAAATCTTCGAACCTCATTTTCTTTCAATGGAAGGAGAACAACGGGGAGGTAGAGGAGCAGTAGGGGTCAGAGAAGCAGTTAGAGAAAGGAACCCCCCACCAGAAGAGGGCCCTTGGGTCGTAGAAGAGAGACAGCAAGGGGTACGATTTGGGGGGCAACAGTCAGCCCAAAATAGAGTCTTTGATAGCCTTATGAGTGGCGTAAGGCCGCTGATGTACGAGGGAAAAAAGGAGGATTTTGATGAGTGGGCGTTCCATATAAAAAAAGAGGTGCAGATTGCACAGATTAACGGATGAACAGAGCGTAGATTACGCAGTGAATTGCACGAAGGGAAGGGCAGCCAGGTATGCCCTGAATATTAGGGATGACATCCCGGGGAATGAATTTAGCAGAGTTTGAGGGAATGATGAAAGAGAGATTTGTGGGGGAGGAATCAATCTGCGATGCTAGAAGAGCTATGAGGAGAGTGAGGAAGACAAAGGAAAAGGGGTGGAAGGATGTAGCGGATGAAATGTTGGTCCAGGCAAGGATGATTTTTAAGGGGGAGGACGATTTAAGTTCCCCAGTAATACAAAGTCAATTATTATTGGAGTTTCTAGAAAAATTATCGAATTATGTAGACGTAAAAAAAGAAGTGTTAAAGGTTAAACCTACAACCCTAGAGGAAGCGGTGAGGGCGGCAGTAGATCATGAGGAATTGACAAGAGAGCTGGTAGCGAGGGACTATGGGGGCCCGGAGGACTGGGAAAGAGAAGTGAGGACGGACGGACAAGTATTCTCCATGAACCATGGCTGGTATACAAACGTTCCTGTGTCGTACGAGTTAAAATGCTACATTTGTGGTGTAGGGGGTCACCGAGCGAAGACTTGCCCCCGAAGGGAGGGCCTGCCGGATGACTTCAACGTGCCCTTCTGCCAGAGATGTAAGAAGAAGGGGCACCCCACTAAATGGTGTGGGAAGCCACCATTAAGAAATTCACCACAGCGACGACCAGGTCCCCAGCCCAGGCAGTTCGACCCCCGCCCTAGGCGATATGATCCCCCGCTGGGGCAGTTTGGCCCCCCACCTAGGCGGTTCGGTCCACAACAACGTCAGGACCAGGGAAACGAGTCAGGACCACCCGCAGTAAATTAGGACGGGTGGCCCCATGGAAGAAACTGAGATGCTGGAATTGTTCCAGGGAAGGGCATGTGATGAGACATTGCCTGGAAAGAGTTAAATGTTGGTACTGCTATGGATGGGGGCACAAAAGGGCCGAATGTCATATGAGAAAAAGTAATGAAAGATTTGTAAACCCGGCGCCCGATACGGGCCGGGGCCCCAGAGATGCCCAAGACAGAGAAAGAAGGTATGAGGGACCCACTAATTACCAGAAAAACAGATATAGGAGACAAGACAGATGGGGAAACAATGTTCGATCCCTAGCCATAGTAAGAAAGAAGGAGGGCTATGTGAGTTCCATTTATACAAACAAGGAGGAATCCACCTGTAAAGTGAGAGTGGGGGGCATACTTGTAGAGACCCTTTTGGACACAGGATCCATGGCATCGTCGATAGATGAGTCCACGTACAGACGAACGAAATATAGGGGCCCGTTAATGAGATCAGATATGAATTTGTCCCAAGCAGACGGCGAAAAAATAAAGATAAACGGAATGGTCGATTTAAAAGTGAAAATAGGAGGAATAGATCGCCTCCATAGATTTTACGTAACTCCTGGATTGTGTAATGAGTTGATATTGGGAGAAGATTGGCTGGGACAGAACAGAGCGAAATTAGATTATGAATCTAATAGCATGACGGTCGGGGGAATGGAAATTCGGTTGGGAAAATCTAGAGAGGAGGAGTTGTTTGGGGGGGGGGGATATTCAGATACCTTCCAGAACAGCTGTTTCCTGTAAGGGAATTTTGGAAATCCCGTCGGAAAGAGCCAGAGTAAACTACCTATTAGAGCCTGTGAAGGAATTTGACTCTGAGGAGGAAATCACGATCTGTGAAGTGGTCACTAAGGGCGAAAGAGTAGTCCCATTATTGCTAACGAATACGACTTGTCGAACGGTGAAGTTGGATAAAGGGGAGAAGATTGGAGTAGCTACCCCTGTGAGAAAGTGGAATAATCTGAGGGTTGTAAACAGGCAGAATCGAAACGTAAGAGTCCCCAGGGTAGATACCAATGAGGTGCATGTAACTGAAGAAAATAGACGAAGTATTGAAGGACTGTTGAGAGCCAACAGGATGATAATAGCAAACTCGGATGAGTAGTTGGGACGTACTAGAACAGTAGAAATGACTATAGATACTGGGGATTATCCCCCAATAAAGAAAAGACCGTATAGGATCCCCATGCATAAAAGAAAAATAGTCGAAGAGGCAGTAAGAGAGATGGAAAAAGCGGGGATAATAGTGCGATCTAATTCTGCGTGGAGTTTCCCAATAGTAGTGGTGGACAAGAAGGATGGGGGGGCACAGGTTTTGTGTGGATTTCCAAGCCTTGAACGCTATCACTAAACCGATAGCTTTCCCCCTTCCTTTGATTGATGACTTACTAGCACTGTTAGGGCAGGCTAGTTACTTTACGACCCTTGACCTCCGTAGTGGATTTTGGCAAATTTCCTTGCGGACTGGCCATAGGTTGAAAGCTTCTTTCGCGTGCCACATGGGACTATACCAATTCAGGGTAATGCCCTTTGGTTTGGCAAACGCCCCGGGGTTGTTCCAGCAATTGATGTCCATAGTGTTGGCAGGGATGGAACAATACGCTATGGCCTATATAGACGACATTTTAATATTTTCAAAAACGGCAGATGAACACCTTCGGCACTTGCAACTGGTATTCGACAAATTAAGGGAGCACGGACTAAAATTGAAACTGCCAAAATGTCAGTTCATAAAAAGAGAAACGAAGTACCTGGGGTTTATCATTAGTCAGGAGGGAGTTAAACCTGACATGGACAAGGTGGAAGTAATACGAAATATGCCAGTACCTAACTCAGTAAGGCAGGTTAGGGGTTTTATCGGGGCGATAAGGTACTACCGGCGATTTGTGCCTGCGTTCTCTAAGATTGCAGCACCCATGATAGCCCTCACAAGGAAGTACGCCCGGTTTAGGTGGTCTGAAGAATGCCAGAGGGCCTTTGAGACGTTAAAAGAAAGATTGACTGAGGTACGGTTGTTGGCGTACCCCAACCTGAACCAACCCATGGTTCTTTATACAGACGCGAGTGGTCTGTTTGACGCAGCCCTGTCCAGCTAAGAAGGGTCCCATCCCGGGAATCCCAGAGGAAATTCCATTATATTTCCTGTCACATAAGCTGTCGCCAACCCAGCAGAGGTGGCCAGTGGTGGAAAGGGAGGCATATGCTATTGTCTATGCCGTCCAGAAATTAGACTATTATCTGAACGGGGCCACCTTGATTATTAAAACAGATCATGAGCCCCTCAGATATTTATTTGAGGCGAACTGGGAAAATAAGAAAGTTAATCAGTGGGCCTTGAAGTTAGCCAATTATAACTGCAAGATAGAATATTTGGCCGGTAAGGAGAATACATGTGCAGACTTGCTGTCAAGGATACCCGCACAACTAGAATCTGACCCAATTGAAAATGTAGAAGAGATGGACGATAGAGCATATACTGTAAATGTTATTAACTCGAATACCCTGAAGGAAGGGCCAGTAGAAGAAGAGGAAACAGAGAAAGGAGAAGGAGAAGAAGTAGAGAACAAATTGGGAACCCTGCAACGGGAAGAGGTTGAGAGAGAATATAGGGACGATAAAGAATTACAGAAAATAAGATGGGAAATAGAAAAGGAAGGATACGCTGGCAAATACGTGTTACAGGATGGGATGGTGTATCACATAACTGAAAAAGAGGGGGAGACTAGACTTCGGTTATATGTTCCTAATAAAATCAGAATGAAAGTGCTAGACGCATGCCACGACAGACTGGGGCACATGGGAGTAGACAAAACATATGATTTGATCAGTGAAAGATATTATTGGCCGGGAGTCTATAAAGAAGTGCTGCTCTATGTGGGGAAGTGTACTACATGCCAAAGTAGATCGAGCCGACAGGATAAGGCGCCTGTCGAAGAGATGCATGTACCATCTTTTCCGTTTGAAAAAATTAGTCTGGATATCTCCGGACCATACGGAAAATCGAGGAATGGCAATATGTATATCGTCAGTTTTGTGGACTGGCTGACCAATTGGCCTGAAATATTTGCGATCAATGATAAAAAGGCCGTAACAATATCGAACTTGCTGCTGACTGAGATATTCCCTAGATATTGGACTCCGAGAGTAGTAGTGACGGATAACGGTCCGGAGAATGTAAAGAAAGTTATGAGAGAAACGTTTGAAAAATTGAATATAACCCATATCACCACCTCCCCGTATCACCCTCAGAGCAATGCTGAGGTAGAAAGATTTCATAGATCCATGGGAGATATCTTATCGAAAGTTACAGAGAGAGACAGAAAAAATTAGGATTTATATTTAAGCCAAGTACTGGCAGCGGTGAGATTTTCCGTTAATGAAACGACTAAGTTCTCTCCATATTATTTGTTGTATGGACGCGACACTCCCGCTGGACAGTATTCTAAAACCTAGAAGGAAGTATACAGGAGAAGAACATCATAGAATATTACTGCAAAAACAACACAAGGTATTCTCGCAAGCTAGACGCAGAATAATGAGAGCCCAGAAGAGAAAGAATGATAGAGTGAATAAAGACAGGAAGAAAGTAAAGTTGACAGTGGGAGATGCGGTCTATCATAAAATTCATGTACGAGAAGGGAAGTTAAATGGGCACCTTTTTATAGAATAGTAGAACAGACAGGCCCTGTGTCGTTTTTAATTTGGAATCAGTTGTTAAGAAAAACTAGGAGGGCACACGCTAATGATTTAAAACTGGCAAATATTGATGATTGGAATATCGAAAAACCCCGCAAGAATGCTAGAAAGGTTAGGAGGGCCACGTTAGTGGAAGTTGAAACGGAATCGGAAACAGAGAGTGATTCCGGGGGAATGTTAGGAATTGAGGAAGAAGATACAATAGTATCACCAGTGATAGAGACAGTTGCGAGGGAAATGGGAGAACCAATGGTAAAAATACTGATGTAATAAACTTTTTTTTCTTCTTTCTCAACTCAATCCTCAGGGATGAAAAAAAAATTATGTAGATGGTGTTCTACCGCTATGTTTATTGGTTGTACATGGATACCTTGAACAGTGCTGTTTTGATTAGTGCATCTTTTGATGTAGAACAGTTAAAGTACATTTTTCCAAAATACGAATTTTTGGGATCAGAGTTTTTGTCGACCACGTGGAGGGAACTTTCATTTCTCAATTTTGGGGGTCAAAATCAACAAGGAACGTCGTTTCACTTTTAAGGGATAAAATTTGAGGGTAATTTCTTTTTTTTCATTTCTAGGTATTTTCCTGCCTCCCTTTTTCGAAGAGAGATTTTTTCCGTTCATGGGGGATGGATAATTCAAAAGGGAAAAAAATTATTTCCTAGGGAGAGATGGTTTTTTTTATCACTTTTAAGGGTCAAAATCTAGGGGTATTTTTTTTTTTACTTCTTAGGAATTTCTTTTCTTTTAAAGATCGAAGGCGACGGGAAGATTTCTTTTTCAATTTTATGGGTCTAAATTGATGAAAATTTTTTTTCCAATCTTAGATTTCAAATAAAATTGATTTTTTTTTTCATTTAGAGGGAGTCAAAATTGAAAGCAAGATTTATTCCACTTTCAAGGGTCGGAACATTAGCCTGTTAAATACTCCCAACACATAAGCCTAACATAATGTCCCTTACATTAACCAACTTCCCAATTATTTATAACTGGTTTAATACACTTTTTTTTTAAACAATTAAATCAAACGCTGCTTTTCATTCACCCATCTCTTCATTTTTTGCCCACATGTTACTTCACTCGTTCAGATCAGTAGTAGAATTGAGAGAAGATTCTCTAAGAATGAGACGCAAGAACTGTTCCGATATATTTACATCAAGTAAGACAGGGTTTTCGCTTGAACCACGGATTAGGTTAGCATAGTGCGAAATTATCTATGTATAACATTCAGTTTTTTCATTCAATACATGATTAAAAGTTATTCCTTGATGATAGAAAGCATATAATTCAAGTATATCCATCATGGATTAACTAAAGGTAGAGTACTATAAACAGCCGTTCAAAATTTTACCAGTAATTAGATGGATGTACTTCTTTAAATGCCTATTGTAACTGCAAGAGGATATCACAAAATGCGTGGAGAGAAACTTTTCGTAGAAAGTTGGTGGCCCTAAAAAGGGCCGTTGTTTGTTTTAAAGGTTGTCTCAAGTGGGGTGTTCAACCTCCGAAACCGTACAGGGTTCTACCTTGTCTCTTGAGGGCATAGACTACATCCATGGCAGTGACAGTCTTCCTCTTGGCGTGCTCAGTGTAGGTGACGGCATCACGGATGACATTCTCAAGGAAAACCTTGAGGACACCACGGGTCTCTTCGTAGATAAGACCAGAGATACGTTTCACACCACCTCTGCGGGCCAGACGACGGATAGCGGGCTTGGTGATACCCTGGATGTTATCACGAAGCACTTTACGATGACGCTTGGCGCCTCCTTTTCCCAAACCTTTTCCTCCCTTTCCACGTCCAGACATAATGAGTTCTGATAGAAGTCTTCAGAGAAATCTGATTGTTATAAGCTGAGGCTTTGTTTATATACAAGTGCGCCTGCTGATTGATGCGGACGTAGTAGTAAGCATAACATGTGACTTCTGGTAACCAATTAAATTATAACAAAAGTTTTGAAAAGTTTGGGCGCGCTCTTGACAAAGTAGGGCGCGCACTTAACGGAAAAGCAGCTGCTGCTACTGTTGATTATAAAAGCTCAAACGCTAATTGCTCGCATCAATCGTTACAACCGACTGTAGCAGCGACAGAATGGCCCGTACCAAGCAGACCGCCCGTAAATCTACTGGAGGAAAGGCTCCCCGTAAGCAGCTGGCCACAAAGGCCGCTCGTAAAAGCGCCCCAGCCACCGGCGGAGTGAAGAAGCCCCATCGTTACAGGCCCGGTACCGTAGCTCTCCGTGAGATCCGACGTTACCAGAAATCCACCGAGCTTCTCATCAGGAAGCTTCCATTCCAGCGTCTGGTCCGTGAGATCGCCCAAGACTTCAAGACCGATCTCCGTTTCCAGAGCTCTGCCGTGATGGCTTTGCAGGAGGCCAGCGAGGCTTACTTGGTTGGTCTTTTCGAAGATACCAACTTGTGTGCCATCCACGCCAAGCGAGTGACCATCATGCCCAAGGACATCCAGCTTGCTCGTCGTATCCGCGGGGAGAGGGCTTAAGTTTGCTTATCTCGCCATTTCACATTCAAACGGCCCTTTTAAGGGCCTCTATACTGTCCCGAAAACCTTTCTCTCGATCTATGATGTGCATTATTCTTTTTACCTTTATATTTATGTGTGTTCTCTACTTCAGGATGAGTTGAATATGAAATGTATGCGAACTGTCAGTTTTTATTACACGTTTCAGTAACATTTGAATTAGTTTACCAGTCGGTGGGCAAAGGGTTTTAAAAAAATCTCGCACACAATTCGATGCAAAAAATTGGTTTTATATTTTCAACTAATAATTCCAAGCCCCACAACTACTTTTTCAAGCAAATATCTCTCGCATGATCGTTTCAGATACTCTTATGGAGATCAGTAAGAGTATCCAAATGTCTAGAAGTAAAGCCTACTCGTAAAATCAGTATAAGTTAGGATTGGTCCCATATAGCCCACTGAAAGTGTACGGTTCCTTCTACAGAATTGGCTACTCCATTTCCTTCTCATACTGATCGGGATGTGTTGAATCAGTCACATTCACGTGTTAGGGGCGAGGTTCTAACGTTCCTCATCCCCGCATCATAAGCTGAACTTTAGCGCCCTCTGAAGAAAGATATTTTATTCAAGTTTTTCAGTGGCAATGAACAGTTGATAGTCAGGTGGAAGATCAGTTAAAAATTCTGACATCACTTTTGAGGTTTACCTACAGTGTTCTGAAAACCTTTCTCTCTGTAATTAGCGTACAGATATCTTTACTTGAGTCAATTGACATCATGCACAGACTTTAGCAAATGAATAATTTTTATTAATTTATGTGAATTGTTCCAACTCGGATATTCACAGATAAAAATGTGTGTTTTATCTAGAACTTCGAGGAAGTAATTTTGTTAATCTTGACGTTTTAGCGATGTAATGATTCTCGTAACATATACTACTCATCAATTATTCAGATGGAAGGCCGCTGAGCTGGTATCCAGTGCTGTATAAAACCAGTTAATCCTGATCTGTAGAATAGTTCGATCGGTTATTGCTCAATCTCTGGAATTGAGAAGTTGCCAGGTCAGTACTAGGATGGTTGATCGCCTCGTAAAATAGGTGCTGTGAATGGCTTGTGCCAGACTTGACTATAAAATATACACAGTCAGTTAGTGTGATCCCGTCATTGTTTTGTGCAGTGATTAGACTGACCTCTGTGGATAGGGACTTCATTTTCTGGATTGAAATAATTTTCCTGATCGAAGATAATAGCTTCATTTACTTCGTCAATCTTGCCTCATAAATGTGCTGCATTTGGCAATTTCTTTTTTTTTTTCCAATATTTTTTTTCACATTTTCATATTTTGCGATCATTGACCAAATAAAATTTTCGTTGTTTTTCTTCCCTAGAATGATAATCGGACAATAATGGTTTTATTTTTCTAATTTTTAGTAAAGCGGTTTCTGTTTTTCGATAGCTGCGTTGAAAATGATGAGATGTCAGAAAATAAGTAAATACTATCATACTGATGAGTAATTACAATTAGATTAACAATTTTGCATCGGTTTATTTACTCAGATTTTTATTAAATTTAATCATTATACTGCCCTGGAACAACCTTTACAGCTTCTATAATCCATAATTTTATTCAAGGGTCGAAAATCCTATCTTTTCCCTCCTTTTTTTGTGCAGAATAACGGCGATTTCTAGTTTGGGCGCGCGGCGTAAGTAATCCTAGGTTGGCGGTGAGTGTAACATGCCACTATCGAGATCTCAGTCTTCAATTTACATGAAAAATATGCATTCAACATTAAAATAAACATTTATTTAAGAGATAAAAATGTATGAAACTATGATTTAGAATACAAGCTTACCAGGGATATTTTATTTATTTTTTCTAAATTCTTTTATATATTTCAGCTGATAGCTCCTAAAATTATTCTATCAATTCATTTTCTCTCCAAGATGATCCAAAACTCAGACCAGAGAATAAATTATGGTATTATACATCGCTCAAAGTTTAATAAGTGCTTCGTCTTTTGTGCGTGTCTGTATGTTTTGGGTTAAAAGTCATTCAATTTATAATAATATTTGATGATACTTTCAACTGACAATACATGTCATGTACATTTAAGTATGATCTCACGTTCGCGAGAAAAAAATCATGTTTTACTCAGAATCTCAAGACAAAGCAAAGTAATAGAACAGATTTTTATCGTTAAATTTCATGACTACTTTTTACTTTCATCTTTATTTATCAATTGCTTTTATCGTAACTTATACTCAGACTCGAATGAAAGTTGCGAAAATGGCAAATGATATGAATATAAAATAATGATGAAAGTAAGTGAAAACTTGTCAGAAAATCTAATAACAAGGATTTATTTTCCTATTCTAGATTTAAAAAAAAAATGGAAGAACTCTTATGCCCATCATTTATTGGCAATGCGTGAAATACACATTAATAAAAACTTACACCATAGCATAGCATTATAAGTAAGAGAAAGTTGAAAGTAGAAGTGTCTATCTATGAGCGTGTCGGTATGGTTTAGCTTAAATATATCTGAAATGTCAGAAGAAAAAATCACTTTAATTACTGGCGTAAGTAATATCTTAATATGCAACTGAGGTCGAATGCATCCTTTAGTCAGATAAGATAATTATGATTAGTAATAAAATAAACCCCGAATATTAAATGCAATATTTACACCAATATACGTATTTATATTGGGTATGTAACAAAGATGTGAATGCACATGGGTCGAACTTTGATCCTTTTCCAAAGAGCCGATCTATGCGAAAATGTTACCGTCGATTTGATGATGGCAAAATAAGTAATATAAGTTGCCCATTTATATAAAGATGTAATGCTTCTATTGTTTCGTTACTTTCAAGCATACCATTTGAGTAATATTCATCATGACTCCTGTAATTTTCCCCCTGTAAGCGTATGTGACCCTGTGCACATGCAGTATATGGTGAAAAGTATGTTTTTTCAACAGTTCACGAACTCTACTAATCAATAACTAACCCCAATCCATCGTGGGTGGGCATTGTTTCTTGTATGGACAGCTGTTCGGGACCAGACCTACACTGGAGTTCCATAATTGTATCCTTCTGGTTGTATCAAGAGTCTCGAACACTAAACGATGTTCACGTCCATAATTTGACCAAAAATTGATTATGTAGTTGCCGGCATATTGGAATAAGTAATATTTCATGGTTTAAAAAAAAACGTAGGATTTCTTCTCCATTAATTATAGTCTTGCTATTCACCTCGTATCCGACGGTGGTTTAACAGATCATGATTCGCCTACTCAGGGATTTTTATTTCATTCCACCTGATCGTGACAATGACAAATGAATAACTTCAAAAGAAAAGAGAGAAATCGACGAACAGCAGTTACCAAAGCAGCATAGAATTGTAACAGTTCTTTAGGAACTCAATATGCCCTGAAATGGAATATAAAAACATGGAATCAAAAACGGAATGTACATAGTGGAGAAAAAGATATTTCGGGAAAATGTTCGTGGCCCTGAAAAGGGCCGTTTTTTTGATGTTCTCTTAGATGATTCCTCGTGGTACAGATAATTTACTTGGCGGGCTTCTGGGTCTTCTTGGGCAGAAGAACAGCCTGGATGTTGGGAAGGACACCACCTTGGGCAATGGTCACTCCTGACAACAATTTGTTCAATTCCTCGTCATTACGGATAGCCAATTGCAAGTGACGGGGGATGATTCTGGATTTCTTGTTGTCTCTGGCAGCATTTCCTGCTAACTCGAGAACCTCAGCGGCCAAATATTCCATGACGGCTGCCAGGTAGACGGGAGCACCGGCACCAACCCTCTGGGCATAGTTACCTTTACGCAGAAGACGGTGGATACGACCGACGGGGAATTGAAGTCCGGCACGGGATGAACGAGTCTTGCTCTTTCCCTTTACTTTGCCTCCCTTACCGCGACCTGTCATCTTCGTTGAGTAGTTTGGGGTAGATAAAATTACAAATGTGCCAGTCAGCGGCCACCGCTAGGTTTAAATACGCTCAACGGTAGGCTCCTGACAGCTGCTGATATTTTAGCGCCCACATTTTCAAAATATCCTTTGTGTAGTATTTTCGACCAATCAACATTCAACAAACCGTACAGCTGCCACGGGAGCCGACTTGATTGATATAAATACAGTTACTGGTCTGTTGTACACTAATTGTTACTTCAACAACGGTAACGATGGCTCCTGAAATCAGCTCTAAAGGCGCTAAGAAAGCCGGTAAGGCTAAGGCTAAGGCCAGTGGTGATGGTAAGAAAAGGAAGAAGAAGAGGAAGGAAAGCTACTCTATCTACATTTACAAAGTAATGAAGCAAGTCCATCCCGATACTGGCATCTCCAGCAAAGCTATGTCCATCATGAACAGCTTTGTGAACGATCTTTTTGAAAGAATCGCCTCTGAAGCCAGCCGTCTTGCCCACTACAGCAAACGTTCTACCATCTCCAGCCGTGAGGTCCAGACCGCTGTCCGTCTCCTTTTGCCCGGAGAATTGGCCAAACACGCAGTGTCTGAGGGAACCAAGGCTGTCACCAAATACACCAGCGCTAAGTAAACAGTTTCATTAAGAAATTGACAAACAAAAAACGGCCCTTTTCAGGGCCACTAATATCTTTCAGCTTGATCTTTTTCTATCAATTATACATTATGCATAATTGCCTTGTTTTAAATGAAAACGTATCCTTCGAATAAGTCCAGACAACTGGGTAGATGTTGTCCTTGAAATCCTGGTCTACGTGAGTGACAAATGTAACTTGCTAAATTCCATTTCATTTTCATTTCAGGCATCTTTTTCATTCCAGAAGCGATTCATCCAGCATGTCCGTCGACAGCGTTCTTTTTCCAAGTAAGACTTAGATATTTTTTCTCCGTTATCTGTCAATACAATCCAAGTTGTAGGGTGTATAAAATCTGGATTTTGCGTGTTCCGAGAAAGTCTTATTTATCATATATATATGGGTTCAATTTTTCAGTTCCAACATTGATAAGATGCACTACTTGAGAGTACAGACCTAACGCTGAAAATCTGGTATTTTCCTGCTTTTTGGTGTCACGACTTCATAGACAATTGATTACTTTTTTCTTTCTTGAAAGACTTCACAATTCCCTTTCAATCCCTCTTGTAGATACCCTATTAGATACTGAAGTGGTATGGAGTACGTATCGGAGTTTCTTCTGTTTAATCTGAGAATGACGAATGCATCGGGGGCTAAAAACTTACCCGAAAGGTGTAAGGAATAGTCATGTAGGTGAAAATCTTCCTCTCGACCGGCATCTCCTGTCTGAACGTTTCTTGCAGGCATCCAAGTGATGGCTCATACAAGAGCTGATGCTCCTAATGTGGCGAAATGATCAAGTATTTTGAAACTACTTATATAATCCACTAAAAATACAGCTGTGTAAACCAATTAGACGGTAAAATGATATTAATAAATGAGCAGGTTTATAAACAAGCTTAACCATTATGACCATTTCAGAGGCACCTGTGGTAGCGCGGTAGTAGTTTTTTCCTTGTGAAATAAGCCTCTAAATATTCTAATAAGTTGAGTGCCAGTCTGCAACGATTTTTACTCATCAAAACCCTGAAGTATGTCACTATATAACGTACTGTGATAAAAGAAGTCTATCATTGTAACTTGACAGTAAAATTGAAGGTTGATATTTTTATTGGAGGAAATGAGTCATAACAGATGATGATATGCGGTAAAGAAAATCCTCTTGAGTTTATACGTTGAGAAATTGTTTTTGATTAAAAAAAAGGGTTATATTCTAATTCCATTTGTTATAGAATTCGTCATCACAGTCAATGAGTGAACAACCCTTGCGTCAAAATTTGTCATGTGAAAAAAATCCGTCGAAGGATAAATATGGTAAGAATAGTTTACTCAAGACATCACTGGCAGTTTCCACTGGAAAACACCGAAAATACAGGTCAGAAAAGAAAATCTGGATGTTTTTTCGTTTTTTTTGTTTTTTTTTCTAGACGTTATCAATAAACCCTTCAAAATAAGGTCACCAAAGGACAAAAGAGCTTTTTTTTTTATAAAAAAAAAAAAAGAAAAGATTTTTAGAAGGTTTCTGGTGGAGTATTGATGCCAACGTTCATGTCTGTAGACGAAACGGTATGACCAGGAGCACTGAAACGCATAAGTAGACACATGCTTATATATAAAAAGGGGAGAGAACCCTTCGTCACTTTGGGGGCTATAGTTGTTCAATAAATATTATTTACAATAAAATAAGGATTATTTTGATGAATTCAATTTATAGCCATAAATTGATTTTCCAGATAACTAGTAATACTCTTACAGTCCAGACAGAAGAAATGTATATTTATAAGTAAAAAATCCAATATTCCAAACTGCGTTTGAAAATCGAACGATTTTTAAAAGAATTTCAATAGACTGACATTTTGTTGACTGCGTGTGATACGTTTTTTAGTCTAGTTAATTCAATGCACTCCAGTTAGCCGTGTATTATGGTCAGAAGGGTATTTTTTGAAATGAATGTTAGAAATAAAGTTTAACCATACCTCAAGTTTTTTTTTTTTTTTTAATGAAGCACAATAAGTTATTTATAAATGATTCGATAATTTCAAATTAAGAGTGAAGGACTAAACTTGGCAGTGCCCATCTCCTCTCTTAGTATTATGGATAGGTGAGTACTACCCACCGATTAACTTGATAAGATCTATCCATCATACCATTTTGGCTATTTTTTCGCGTTCCATAAAAGTATTTCTGTAGGGTTGATCAATTGAAAATTGTTGTTCAAAATGCACCATTGTCTAAAATTGTATATTTATAAGGATATACATTTTCATTCATTAACTCATATTGCCTATACTTCATTCATTATAAGCAAAATGTATTTCAAAGAAGTCAATAGATTGAAAATGTGATGCAAAGTTCTGAAAATAATCATTTTAGAGATTCCTTCGATGACAATGAGGTATTCGACGAAAGAATGTTACTTGATTATTTCATATTAGAAAACAATAGTACTTCATGATTTGTATTTGTCAAGATGGATATTCTTAGGGAGATGACTTTTTTTAAAGGTAGATAACTCTTTCAACTGAAGGAAAAATACAATCAATAATTTTAAAACGGACAATAAAAAACATGAGGAGAATTACACATCGGACAAATAAAAAAATATAGGAATAGTTCATTAGAAACGTAAGATACTGTTTGGCAATTACTCGACATTACGGCAAAAATACAAAACAATTCTTAAGGAAGGCAATGAAAAACATAAAAACAAAAAAGTCTTTACATGTTGGATATCAGCTGAGATATTTATTAAAAAAATTACAGGGGTCCGGCTGCCATGAATTATCTTCAGTTTTTTTGTTTGTTTTTTTTAGTTTTTTTGTACTAAACCTGAACAGGTCGAAACGCTGGGTGTAAAGTCTTATAAACTATTGTCAGTCATTTTATCAAATAGGATCTAATAGAAAACAAACTTACAATTGGCTTGGTGCAAAGTTTTGGGAAATTATGTCATCACTTTTAACGAAAATGTTTAATAAAAACAGAAAATCTAGAGAAAAGTTTATGAAATCAACGCCAGTCGCATTTAATCAAAAGTGTCTAATGAAAACTGATTTATTTGTTGTGAAGTTTATGAAACCAATATCTGTCACTTTTAACAAGAAATGTGGGATAAAAGTAGTCATTTTTGGCGTAGATTTTATGAAATTTTGTCATCACTGTTATATTGAAGTGTCCAATAAAACTAATTGACTCGGTATAAAGTTCATGAAATTAACTTCAGTCACTTTTAACGAAAAAGTGTCTTATAAAAACAGATTGACTCCGTGTGAATTTCATGAAACAAATGTCATCACTCTTATCAAAAATGATGTAATGAAAACAAACTGATTTAGTGTGAAGTTTATGAAACTAACATCAGTGACTTTGAACAAAATGTGTCTGATAGAAATCAGATCAATTTGGTGCCAATTATAAAAACTAATTTTATTATTTTTAAATAAAATTGTCTGGTAAGAACAAACTGATTCGGTGTAAAGTTTACGAAGTCACTTTTATGAAAAAGCATGTAAAAAAACTGACTAATTTGGTATAATGTTCTTGAAACTAATGTTACTCACATTAAACAAAAAGTGTCTATACAGATTAACTTGGTATAAAGTTTACAAAACTGATGTCATTCACTTTTGACAAGAAAGTCAAATTAAAACAGAATGGGTTTAAAGAAATAACGTCACTCACTTTTAGCAAAAAGTGTTTTATAAAAGCAGATTGACCTGGTGTGAAGTGTAAGAAATTAATTTCAGTTATTTTTATCAAAGGATCTAATAAAAACAGACTGATTTGGTGTAATCTTTTTGTAAGTAACGTCAGCCACCTTTAACAAGAAACAAGTCCAATCAAAACAGATTGACCGAGCGTTAAGTGTATGGAACTAACAGCGGTCACTTTTAACAAAAAAGTGTTTAATTAAAACATGTTGACTTGGTGTCAATTTTATGAAAGTGATGTCATCACTCTCATCAGAATAGATATAATAAGAACAGACTGCTTCGGTATAATTTTTTTTAAAACCAATGTTTGACAAATTGAACAAAAAAGTGTCTACGAAGACAGATTGACTTGGTGCAAAGTTTATAAAACTAATGTAATCAATATTGACAAAATATGTCCGATAAAAACAGACTGATTTGGTGTAAACTTTATGGAAATTTCATCATTCAATTTTAACAAAGAATTCTGAATGAGAGCGATTATTTTTGGGGTAATTTTCTTGAAAATAATGTTATCAGTTTTAACTTGAAGTGTCTAATAAAATAGACTCGGTATAAAGTTTATGAAACTAACATTGGTGACTTGAAACAAAAAGTGTCGAATGAAAACAAATTGATTGAGTGTCAATTCGAAGGAACCAACGTCATCCTTTTAAAAAAAAGATGAGTAATAAAAGCAAAATGATTTGATGGAATTAATGTCAGTCATATTCATCAAAAATGTCTAATAAAACAGATTGAATTGTGTAAGGTTCATGAAACTAACATCAGTCACTTTCAATGAAAAAGTATGAAATGAAAACTGATCACCCTTATCAAAAAGGATCTAATAAAAGCATGCTGATTTAATGTAAAATTCGTGAAACTAACATTAATCAATTAACAAACAGTGTCCATTAAAAACAGACTGATTTGGCAGACGGTTTATGAAACGAATTTCATCAATTTCAACAAAAATGTTTTCAAGAGTCTAAAAAAAAAAACAGATTGACTTGTAGAGTTAATGAAACAAATGTCATTCACTTTTAACAGAAGGTATCAAATAAAAGCTGATTGGCGTGGTGTAAAGTGTATGAAATTAATTTCAATCATTTTCATCAAGAAAGATTTAATAAAAAAAATACTGATCCGGTATAATGTTTTTGAAACAAACGTCAGCCACCTTTAATAAACACCGTCTAATAAAAACAGATTTACTTAGTGTAAAGTTCATGAAACTAACGCCACTCACTATTAACAAAAGGTGTCAAATAAAAAAAAAGAATGACTTGTAGAGTTGATGAAACTAACTCAACTCACTTATAACAAAATGTATCAATTAAAAATAAATTGATTGGTGTAGAATTTATGAAACGAACGCCACTCATTTCTAACAAAAGGTGCTTAATGAAAACAGATTGACTTTGTGTAAAGTTTAAGAAAGTAACGTTACTTACTTTTAACAAAAGGTCTCAAATATAAACAGATTGACGTGGTGTGAAGTGTATGAAATTAATTTCAGTCATATTCATCGCAAAGGACTGTTTGATGAAAACAGATTGACTTTGTGTAGAGTTTATGGAACTTATGTCACTCACTTTTAACAAAATATGTCTAATGAAAAAAGAGAGACTTTGTTTCGAGTTTATGAAACAAACTTAACTTCTTCTAACGAAATGCAGCTATTAAAACCAGATTGACTGTTTAGATTGTATGAAACCAATGTCACTCACTTATCACTAGAGATATATAAGAAAGATTGACCTGATGTGAAGTGTGTGAAATCGAATTCAGTCATTTTCATTAAAAAGGATTTGATAAAAAACACCGATTTGGTGTAAAGTTTTTGAAGCATATATCAGCCACTTTCTACAAAAACTGTTTTATAATAACAGATGTACTTAGAGTAATGTTTATGAAACGAACGTCACTCACTTTTAACAACCAGTCATTTTCATAAAAAATATTTTATAAAAAAAAAACCCTCTGATTTGGTATAATGCTTTTGAAACAAACGTCAGCCAGCTTTAGCAAAAACCGTCTAATAAAAACAGATTTACAAAATTTTGAAACTAACATCGGTCTCTTTTAACGAAAAAGTGTCTTATAAAAACTGATTTGATGTAAAGTTTATGAAAATAATGTCTGTAATCTCTTTCAAAAGAAATCTCATAAAAACAGACAGATATGATATAAATTTTATGAAAATAACATTAACGTTTCAACAAAGAGTGTGTAATCAAAACATGTTGACATGGTGTAAATTTTACGAATTTAGTGTCATTACTCTAATCATAAAAAATCTAATAAAAACTGACTGATTGGTGTTAAGCTTAACTAATATCAGTCACTTTTAACGAAAAATGCGTAATAAAAGCAGGTATTTTGGTGGAAATTTTATAATAACAATGTTTCGACCGTTAACTTATGTGTTAACTTAAGTGTCTTATAAAACAGACTGGCTTGTTTGAAAGTTTATGGAACTAACTTTTGTGACTTTTGACAAAAAGTATGTGATAAAAATAAACTGATTTTGTATGAAGTAAAACAATTATAAGCCATTTTTATCAAAAGGTATCCAATAAAAACACTTTAACTTGATAGTTTTATAGAAACTAATGTCATCACTCAAAAAATGTCTGAAAACAGATTGACTATGTGTAAAACTCATACAACTAACGTCAGTCACTTTTAACGAAAAAGTGTCCGATAAAAATAGATTGACTCTGTTCTAATGTCATGAAACAAATGTCTTCACTCTCATCAAAAAGTATCAAACATAAACAAACATATTTTGTGTAATGTTCATGGAACTAACGTCACTGACTTTGAACCAAAGAAAACGGATCGATTCGGTGTAAAGTTTATCAAAGTAAAGTCTGTCACTTTTCACAAAAAGTGCAGAATAAAAACAGATTATTTTGGTGTAAAGTTCATAAAACTAATGTCATAAGCTTAAACAAAAAGGGTTAAAAAAATCAGATTGACTTGGTTTGAAGTCTGTAGACCCAACGTTGGTCACTTTTAACAAAGAGTGATTAATAAAAACAGATCTATCTAACGAAAGTTTCAAGAAAATAATCCAATAAAAGTGTTCAATGAAAATAGATTGATTTGTTGTAAAGTTTATGAAACTTACGTCATCACTTTTAACAAAATACGTCTAATTAAAAGAGATTATCTGAGTTTCTTCCAATTCCCAGGTTGGTTGGCTGGCTATGCATGTATCACGCGTACAGGGTACACCAATGAAGCTAAAAGGCTGAAATTTCCATCATTTACTCCTTATACCTAGAAAGAACGGGGCTTTTATCTAAAAAATACTGCCCTCCTAAATTTGTTCTAGGTGTGTAGGGGTTCAATTAACGAGTAAGTTCAGGCCAAGTGGATTATTATTAGTTTGTACCGATACTTTTCTTCAAACCTATGCATTGATCACCCCCAACATGGCATGCTGCCAAAGGAGACAACTTCTTCAATACTTACGGCGGCAAATAATTTACACCAGTTGCCTATTTGCTGTCATTAGAGATCAAGCAACAGCAAGCCCTCCTTCAATAATCAAGCCCTTTACTAAGTGCAATCAAGTTTTACCTTCATTTTTATACATTGTATGTGCATGCAATTGTGTGCTCCTGGCCAAACAGTTTTATCTCCTGACTTCAAAATTGGCATCCGTTTTCCACCGAAATCCTTATGAGAATGTTTTTATATTCATTTAAAAAAACTTTTGACAAATTCATCAAAAATATCTAAGTGATTAAAATGAGGTTTGAAAGGAATCTGCTTGACATTGAACCTATGCAACTTGAAGCTTCAGTTCTTTCCAGATAAGCTGAACAAGTGAAATCATAAACATTAGTATTTTCCTGTGGCACGCTGGAGGATAAAAATGTAGTATCAGTGCGCTCATTGAAAGATAGAACACATTTTATGTGAACATATTTACATCAATTCATCATGTGGGGATGAAATAATTGGCTCAAGGAGCTTCAATAAGAGACCGAACATTCCATGTCATCTCCACTCGAGTGAGTTTGAGTGACGAATAAAAAAAACAATATTGAATGAGATCAAAACACGTAGAAGTTACACGAGAAAGTACCGAAAAATGCTTACATGTGAAATGGTTAAGGAGACTTTGGGGAAGATGTTAGTGGCCCTGAAAAGGGCCGTTTTGGTATTTTAACAAGTCACTTATATTTACTTGGCGGGTTTCTGAGTCTTCTTGGGCAGAAGAACAGCCTGGATATTGGGAAGGACACCACCCTGAGCAATGGTCACTCCTGACAACAATTTGTTCAATTCCTCGTCATTACGGATGGCCAATTGCAAGTGACGGGGGATGATTCTGGATTTCTTGTTGTCTCTGGCAGCATTTCCTGCCAACTCGAGAACCTCAGCGGCCAGATATTCCATGACGGCTGCCAGATAGACGGGAGCACCGGCACCAACCCTCTGGGCGTAGTTACCTTTACGCAGAAGACGGTGGATACGACCGACGGGGAATTGAAGTCCGGCACGGGATGAACGAGTCTTGCTCTTTCCCTTCACTTTACCTCCCTTGCCACGTCCAGTCATTTTGCTTTGTAGTGTGATGTAGATGAAATTACTACTGTGCCAGTCAGTGGCCACCGCTAGGTTTAAATACGCTCAACGGTAGGCTCTTGACAGCTGCTGATATTTTAGCGCTCACATGTTCAAAATTTCTCTCTCTTTTGATTGCGTGTTATTTTTTGACCAATGAAAATTTATCAAACCGCATAGCTGCGGTGGGAGCCGACTTGATTGATATAAATAGAGTTACTGGTCCGTTGTACACTAACTGTTAATTCTACAACGGTAACGATGGCTCCTGAAATCAGCTCAAAAGGCGCTAAGAAAGCCGGTAAGGCTAAATCTAAGGTTGGCGGAGATGGTAAGAAAAAGAAGAAGAAGAGGAAGGAAAGCTACTCTATCTACATTTACAAAGTAATGAAGCAAGTCCATCCCGATACTGGCATCTCCAGCAAAGCCATGTCCATCATGAACAGCTTTGTCAACGATCTTTTTGAAAGAATCGCCTCTGAAGCCAGCCGCCTTTCTCACTACAGCAAACGTTCGACCCTTTCCAGCCGTGAGGTCCAGACCGCTGTCCGTCTCCTTTTGCCCGGAGAATTGGCCAAACACGCTGTGTCTGAGGGAACTAAGGCTGTCACCAAATACACCAGCACCAAGTAAACGAGTAGGATGCCGAAATTTGCTCTAAAACAAAACGGTCCTTTTAAGGGCCAACAATATTTTACCTTTGGTTCTTCTCCACCATCTACGTATTGTGTGCCTGAGTTTATTTTTAAGTCTACTGAATAACATTTTGAAATCAGATTCACTTATTCATAATTTATGCTATTGAAAACCACTTGTGTGGCGTATTTAACTCGTGAAATAGATGTTAACCTAGGTAATGTATCATACACTAGTTAGTATAAGCTTATGAAGATAAGTTTCCTTATGAGCATCTGGTTTTTATCAGACTCAACCAATAAACTCGTCTACAGTTGCTGTTCTCTAGCCGTTTCCTCATTTTCTCTGCTTTAAGCGACCCAGATCAAATAGTGTATAAAATTCGGTCAGCATATGATTTAGCGAACGTACGCTGAAGAAATCTAATATTTTTCCTACGTTGTGAACTGCTTCGACTGAATCTAACCCTAGTCACCCGGGGAAGTTATCAGTCTTGGAAGAGAATTTGGATCAGGAAAGCGACTTATTTGGTCCCATGGTAGGCAATCGATTTACAGTGAACGTGTAATGTAAAATTGTGCCCGTCTTAACATTCGATGACATTATCTGGTAAGGTGGCTACCTCGTGTCCGCCTACGCTTACATTAATTAATTTGAAAAATCTGCCTGAACTGGTGTCTCTTATCTGTCTTTCAGGAAAGACGGTGATAGCCTTTTCAAGATCCGATGTCCAAAATGTGACTAAATAACAGGTCGATTATTTTTCAGTCACATCCTCAGTGACACTTAAATGGAGAAAATCTGAACTTACAAGATTTTAGTTAATTAATCGATGAACACTGAGAAACTTAATTCATACATTGGAAAACTTACTCATTCTGACCACTCCCGGGACACGTGCTGTAGAAGTTGTTTTTTTTCCCTGTTTCATTTATTATGCATAGTGTATATACATATATATATATATATATATATATATATATATATATATATATATATATATATATATATATATATATATATGTGTGTGTTATCCATCTATCTATCTATCTATCTATATACATATATATATCTATATACATATATATATATACATATATATATATATATATATATATATATATATATATATAAAGATAACAATTTCTCCCTATTGAACAGTGTAATTTCATCGTGTTTCTCTGTCGGTAAGTCACTACAACACATTATTTGAAACGATCGAGACCTTTCCACTTTTTAATGTAAATTAAATAGATAGCCCTTATAACAAAAATAAACGGCATTTGAAACACATATCTCCGGTTCTATAGAAAAAAGATGATTTTCATGTTAGAATTTTCCTGTCTAATAACTCAAATTACAACAAACGATCTAAAAAAGGTAACAAGTTAGGCTATGTTTTTTCACAAGTCTCTCTTTTCGTGCTTGCAAGGTTTCTGATTATGCTTACTAATCAGGGACAGAGAAATAAGCATAAAACAATTTTTCATAGATTGTAATTAAAATTTTCTTATGATTAATTTCATACCCTAAGAGAAAAATATTTGATCTGGAGGAGGGAACAATTTACCTATGTTGGTAGATAAAAAAAACTCATTGAAGCGGTTTCCGATCATTGTACCTAGAATTGAATCCATATCGAGAAATAGAAACTATTTCATCTCATCTGACTTCAATGCGTCGCTTGCATCGTCCTCGAACTCTTTCTAAACGACAGTGAAAGCAATAAATGGATGTCTAACTTTTACTCTTTTCAACTTTTTAGATGTTATTTTCTGCAGACCACTCCATTTAAAATGATCAACCAACAATCCCTTGACAATTTCATCCAACTTTTAAAACTCTTTCAATATTTTCCTATGAATTATACATCATTCTTCAATACTTCTACGAACTAGAAATCTACAGGTTTTGAATAGTATATTTTATAGAATTATGTCATGTATAAAATAGCAGTAGTATACAGCGTTTTCAAGATAATCTAGATAAGTTGAGAAATTATGGCAAGAGCATGAGCTGACGAGGACATTCTGGGAATCTGTCTGATGGGATTCAAAAATGATCGATGAATTGTGGGTGTCCGTATTTATGCATGTTTGAATTGATGTGTTCAAGTTGTGCATACTTTATGAAGTCAATGATTATGATATTAAAAAAATGATAAAAATTAGAACAGAAGATATAGCTTATCGAAATATAAGTTGAGCCTCGTCGGTGGCGGGAATATGGAAAGAGCATCAGCTTATGGGGAAATTTTTGGTATATAAGTCGTGCGTTGTTGGGGATTCAAAATAATCTCATTGATGGAAAATAAAAGAAATATGTTAATGATCAAGGCGAATGGCACAGCGTGTCATAAAATGGATGGATATAACAACTTCGGTCAAATAATTGATAAGATTGATATGCTACAATATCATTATCTGCAATGAATTTCATGTCTCATTTATCAAGAGATATGTTTTTGGATAATAGAGAGTAAATACCTGTCTTTTTATCATGGATTAGACAAAAAATGTTCGAAGAGTACCACAAAAGGATGTTTTACTAAAAACAAAAATGCACATCGGTGGTAACGGGACTATTGTAGCTGCATGAAAAAAGCATATCACTCAACGCGTGGAGAGAAACTTTACGTAGAAAATAGGTGGCCCTGAAAAGGGCCTTTGGTAGTTTATAGGTTATCTTCAGTGGAGCATTTAACCTCCGAAACCGTACAGGGTTCTGCCTTGTCTCTTGAGGGCATAGACCACATCCATGGCGGTGACAGTCTTCCTCTTGGCGTGCTCAGTGTAGGTGACGGCATCACGGATGACATTCTCGAGGAAAACCTTGAGGACACCGCGGGTCTCTTCGTAGATGAGACCAGAGATACGTTTGACACCACCTCTGCGGGCCAGACGACGGATAGCTGGCTTGGTGATACCCTGGATGTTATCACGAAGCACCTTACGATGACGCTTGGCGCCTCCTTTTCCCAAACCTTTTCCTCCCTTTCCACGTCCAGACATGATGAGTTCTGATAGAAGTCTTATGAGAAATGTGCTTGTTAGTGCGCTGCGGCTTTGTTTATATACCAGTGCGCCTGCTGATTTATGCGGACGTAGTAGTAAGCATAGCACGTGACTGCTGGTGATCAATTAGATTATGACAAAAGTTTTGAAAAGTTTGGGCGCGCACTTAACAAAAAGACAGCTGCTGCTGCTATCACTTATATAAACCGCTGACGCTTACACAGCCGTCTCACTTATCCTTGTCTCAACTGACAGCGTCGTAATGGCCCGTACCAAGCAGACCGCCCGTAAATCTACCGGAGGGAAGGCTCCCCGTAAGCAGCTGGCCACCAAGGCCGCTCGTAAGAGCGCCCCAGCCACCGGCGGAGTGAAGAAGCCCCATCGTTACAGGCCCGGTACCGTAGCTCTCCGTGAGATCAGACGTTACCAAAAGTCCACCGAGCTTCTCATCAGGAAGCTTCCTTTCCAGCGTCTTGTCCGTGAGATCGCCCAGGACTTCAAGACCGATCTCCGTTTCCAGAGCTCTGCCGTGATGGCTTTGCAGGAGGCCAGCGAGGCCTACTTGGTTGGTCTTTTCGAAGATACCAACTTGTGTGCCATCCACGCCAAGCGAGTGACCATCATGCCCAAGGACATCCAGCTTGCTCGTCGTATCCGCGGCGAGAGGGCTTAAGTTGACAACTCTTTATAAAGTGTTGAATCCCAACGGCCCTTTTAAGGGCCTCTAAACTATATGTAAAGTTTTTTCCCACCCAGATATGCGATAAGTTTGAATGTCTTCTCTTCTGAACTTTAGCTGTTCTTCATTTTTTCTCCCTTGAAGATAGTATTTGCACTCTTTTATATGGTATCATAATTATTTCGAAAAAGCCCTTTCAAATGACTTGGTTTACTGGGCATCTTGCAACATGATAACCGGTTGTTCGTTTGTTCTTACGTGTAGAATTTATTTGACTGTGTCTAGAGAAGGCCCGGTCGTTTGTTTAATGTACTCGTGTCACCGAAGTAGTATTTCGGAATCTAACTTGCAATGCAGGTATCGGTGGGATTTGCTCTTGAGTCACATAAAGCAAGACAATTTTATTTAAATATTACATTCCTTGTTGTAGAAGCAGAGTTTGAATGGATTCAAAATAATTTTCTTTACTTGAGAAATAAGACATAATGCTCAGTACTAGGGACAGAAATTGTGTTGCTTTGTATCTGAAAATGGTTATACGGAGAATATCATCAAATACAGTGTGTTTTACGTATTGAAGAATGACATGTGACACCTTTTCGTCAACTGAAATAAAAGAAAATTCTGTAATAAGACGAAATGAAAAAATTCGTTTAGGTCCGAAGGGTGATATTCCTAATTTTCACGTCATTATTTCTCATTCTTTCTCAATCATAATTCTTCAAACAATGTTTTCTCTAAATGGCATTGTAAATGTGATGGCGCTTTTATGACGTCAGCAGTAACATGACAGGATTTTTTATGGGAAGCGATTGATTTCGGTGATAAACGAGAAACTTTTAAAATTTCATTTTATTGTCTGAGTTGAGAAAATTGATTTTGTTGCATTCTTAGTTTCTTATTGGGAAATAAGTCGCTTCTTCCTAATGTAAACGATGGAGTATTACACATCATTGTCTTCTACACAGAACAAACCTTTTTTTAAAAGATTCTACGTATAAACATATTCTAATATTAAAAGACTGCACACAAATAACACCTAACAAAATGACTCTCGTCCCTAGCAGTAAGCGTTATCATCTATTTTTTAAGAGTGAAAAGTGAAGAAAATGATTCTTACTCCATTCAAACTTGGCGTTTGCAACTAGGATAGAGATTCTCATATGCAATTATTTTTCTTTTTTAAGTGACTGAAGGACAAATTCGACCGTTAAGTAAGAGGATGTATAAGTTATAATGTAAGTAAAGTAACTTGGCAGTGCCCATCTCCTCTCCGAGTATCTCATGATAAGTTAGTCATTCCTTGTGATATAGTCCGACTATTTTCATCGTCATCTTCTTTTTTTTCCAATTGTTTCGGCCGTGTACCCTCTGGCCTTCTACGGTTGTTCAAAGAGAACCAATAGTCCGACTATACCACATGCAATGATCAAATCACCTAGTTGTTCAAAGAGAACCACTAGTCCGGTGATTTAATCACCTAGTTTAACAAAATTCAGATAAGATTAGTAAAAATCAAGAAACGTCAGTGTTGCCAAATTTATTTCCAGATTTACACCCATGATTGATTCCGAAACTTATTCCATTAAAAACGTTTTGTCATCAAAAAAATTGATTGAAAACATTTCTTATTTATCGAAAGTTATTACTTATTTTGTTATTGTAAATTAAGTCAAAAATTTACTTGAATTACTTGAGTAATATTTCGACTTGCTTGATTGATAGTCTATATCCTATGGCTTTTTTTCTGGCAAAAAATCATGAATGACTTCTTTCCTTGATCCAATATCATTACTTGAGTAAATTATGATATTGCAAAACCTGAAACAGTTGAAAGTTCGCCATCACAGTCAATAATTGAACAACTATTGCATCAAATTTAGAAATCATATTAAAAAAAAAACATACATCGAAGAATAAATATGGTCAGAGTAAAGTCTATTTATGACATCGCCGACCTTTTTCACAGCAAAACATCCAAAATTTAGTAAAATATTTATATTGATAAAAAGGCTCTAAAAAAAGCCGTTTTTCGAAAAAACAAAAAAAAACAAACTTTTTTACTTGGTCTGCTGGAGTACTGATGCCAATTTTCAAGTCTGTAGGCTAAACCGTATGGCCAGGAGCGCTGGAACACAAAAAACACATGCATATGTGAAAAAAAAAAAAAAAGATAGAACCCCTCGCCATCCTTGATGACTGCGGTGGTTCAGCACTCATACAATCACTTGTCTTATTTTTGTAAGGGTAATAAAAATACTTTGGTTGTACTTGGAATTGCTGTATTGGCGAGGTTTAGATCCTTATTTATTAAGTTGAAGTAGTGATATTTACCTAGCTTATCTTCGTACAGCACAAGGCCACAAGAATGGATTGAATTTTATATTGTAACGTCGATAACGGGTCTAGTCGACCCACTATCAACTCTGCCCCCACCTCTCATTAGTAGAAACGGCCAAGTCGGTCATCGTGACCATAGAGGTAACGGGTCAAGTCGGTCCACGACCAATTTGGCTCTCCTTACATTATTTAAGTCGTCCCCCACCATTCTTGATCGGGAAAAAATTCTGTAGATTCATTTTATCTTAAATGAATACGATACGTGTAATTAGGTGTTTTTGAAAGGTTTCCTGAATAACTTCTTTATAAAATGGAATTTACAAGTAAATAAGTAAACTGCAAGTTTTCTTATCATATTTTTGTTTTGTTTGTTTCTATGTATTTAATTCTTCCAACATAAATTTTGTTTAAAAAGAAGAAAGTTTTCGAAAAGTTTCAAACAAACATTATAACGTGTATTTATTTGCAACAAAAATCCATCAATAAATAATCGTCTCAAATAAGAATAGGAAGGCTGAGTTGTTGGTGGGGTAGACCGGTCTGCCCAAATTTCTTCTTGGTAATGGGTCAACCTGACTCGAAACCGTAACGTTTTTGTGACAAGCTTGTTAACCACGGGCGTCAGTGCAGTGGCGAGACTTGGGAAATTTCCACTGACCTCTGCATGTTCATCTTCCGATAGCACTGAACGTCCAATTCATCCCAAATATCAAGATCATCATCTATAATACTTAAACATCAGTTAAAAACATCTAGATTTATATCCAACATCTAAGTAGCAATTTTTGACACCAAGAAACAGACCCGTAAGCTGAGAACCATGCAGCGTGCACATGAAAGAATAATGCTGAGCCTCACACGGAGAGACCACAAAACAGCACAGTACATCCGGGAAAAGACAAGAGTTAGAGACATCAAAGAATCCATAAAAATCTCAAATGGCGGTGGGCTGGCCATGTTGCAAGAATGGCTGACAATCGCTGGACATCATGACTAACAACATGGATTCCCCGAGACCATATGCGCAACCGAGGCCGGCAAAATGTTAGATGGAGAGACGAGCAAGACAAGTTCAGGAAGTACTGGCTCCGTGACGCCCATGATAGAGAAGTGTGGCAAATCCTGGGGAAGGTCTATGTCCAACGACGGACGCTAAAAGACTGATGATGATGATGATGATGATGATGCATCCGAATCTTGACCTCTCACCGACTAGATCTAGATGGTAAAAATCTAAATTGGATATTTTTATATAGATTTGGATATTTTTGTATGCGTTTAGATGTAAAAATGTTGTTCAGATATTTCACATCCAGATAGATATCTTTGAATAAGACTTGGATATTTTAAAAACTAGGTATTTATCAGTTTATAGTAAAAAAAAAAAATTATATTCCTCTAAAAATATCTAACATTTTTAGACATTCATCTATTTATCTTTATAACTGAACTTAATCACCTCGCATAACTTCATATACATCGGAATTTCTTCTTAGGGACTAAAGATAAGTCTGACCTTTGAATTTCAATTTATTTTTTTTGGAGAAATTAGTTTTATTGGTCAGTAGTGTTTAATTACATCCCATTTTTTCATATCCAGCGAAAAGAGTATCAATAAATACGTAATATATTTTGGGGTGTTTTTTTTTCAGATATTTTTCGGAAGAATTTAGATATTTGATGAATCAGTTCTGGATATATGAACTTGGGATGGAGTGACGACACTGTCAGTCTCCTGATACAAGTAACATAAGAAATTCATTTTTTTTTGTATTTGATAGCATTCCTCAGTATATACCTTGCCGATGCCCATCTCCTCTCCTCCAATAATAATTGGTTACATGGTTCATACAGCTGGCAATAATAACCTATCTGAGTAAGCTCGCTTCTCCATCAACGACTTTCATTTTATTCAGAAACTTTGTTCATGTCCTGATGCAGATTTCCCTTTATAAATTTATCTTGTTTAAGTCTTTCCC
Organism: Thysanoteuthis rhombus; assembly: GCA_963457665.1. Classification (NCBI taxonomy): domain Eukaryota; kingdom Metazoa; phylum Mollusca; class Cephalopoda; order Oegopsida; family Thysanoteuthidae; genus Thysanoteuthis; species Thysanoteuthis major. The sequence goes on along the minus strand of OY735222.1, from coordinate 53,781,421 downwards.
CCATAATCTAATATTGTTATCATGTCGAAATGAATGACGGCGTAAAACGTGCCAGTAACTGAGTGTATAATCGCCAATTCGGCTCCCACGGCAGCTGTACGGTTTGTTGTGTGTTGATTGGTCAATAAATGACACATAAAGGAAATTTTGAAAATGTGAGCGGTAAAATATCACCAGCTGTCAAGAGCCTACCGTCGAGCCTATTTAAACCTAGCAGTGGGCACTGACCAACACTGTTGTATCCACATCTTCAACTCTGAACTACTAAACGAAAATGACAGGTCGTGGCAAGGGAGGTAAAGTGAAGGGAAAGAGCAAGACTCGTTCATCCCGTGCCGGACTTCAATTCCCCGTCGGTCGTATCCACCGTCTTCTGCGTAAAGGTAACTACGCCCAGAGGGTTGGTGCCGGTGCTCCCGTCTATCTGGCAGCCGTCATGGAATATTTGGCCGCTGAGGTTCTCGAGTTGGCAGGAAATGCTGCCAGAGACAACAAAAAATCCAGAATCATCCCCCGTCACTTGCAATTGGCTATCCGTAATGACGAGGAATTGAACAAACTATTGTCTGGAGTGACCATTGCCCAGGGTGGTGTCCTTCCCAACATCCAGGCTGTTCTTCTGCCCAAGAAGACCCAGAAGCCGGCCAAGTAGATTTATTTTATTTTGTAATTCTCATAAAACGGTCCTTTTCAGGGCCATCAACATTTTCATCAAAGTCTCTTTACAATTACAATTTAATCGCTTTTTCACAACTTTTTTTTTATCGTGTTTCAACATTTCAGATCCCAAGACATCATGGAAAAAAGTCTCAACTTTGTTCTCTAGGAAGTATATCAAAGGAATATTGAAAAAAAAAATCGAATATATTTGATTTAGCAATAAAATTGATGGTATCTTGATAAATTTTTGGTTAAACTTGTACCTACGGATATGGATTGATTGCCGTGAATTTAAAAGGAGCTGCCTTGGTGGCTAAAAGTGGTTGGATTTTTTAACTTACAATTTCCAGCCAACCTCATGTTCAATAAACATTATTCAATATCATATGTTGATAAATATGTCATCTAGAGATTATGAAGTTGTTCTTTTAATCTGTGAATCGAAACTTGTTGCCTCTCTCCCGCTTGGAAAATCATACAAACGCTTTCATATTTTATGTTTTCATTTTCTATAAAATAATTGAAAAATCTTTTTATAATAATATCTCTATGAGAATAAAATGTAATCATCGATATATTTCAGGAGCCACCGTACGTTTTAGACGTGGTGTTGCTCTTACCAATGAGCGTAACAGCCGCCGCTAATGCATAGGTCTAAATAAATGTTTCGATTCCTTCAGTAGCGCCATTTTCTTTGCTTATTCTATTTACGTTTTTAGCAATAGAGTTAGCTTGAAACGAAATATGGATAAACATCAAGCCATATTTAGTCACCAAGGGAGATAACCTCTTATTTCATTCACGGCGCCCGTAATTTACATCCGTGTGTGCAAGTTTTACCTCATTATGAAATATTTTCATTTATTCAATTCATACAGATAAATAGTATTTTTGATATATCTCGGAATTTTTGAGATGAGGTATTATTATTATTTCCATTATTATTCGGACTATCCTCATCAGATGTTACCTGACGAAGGCCGAAGAGTGCAACGGCCGAAACGTTGTATGAAAAACAACAAAGATGAGGATAGTCCGAATAATAATGGAAATAGTATTTTTGATGTTCAAAATATGATTTTCATTTTTTTTTGAATAGTCATCATTTGATAATTAATACCCGTGACAATAATTCACGGATGTATTCGAATTTCAAATAAAACTTTTCGCTCTATGGCTTGTCGTAGAAATAAATCTGTTGTATAGAATTTTACATTTTTGATATTGTAACTTAGAAATGGATGTATATAATCCGACAGAATGATGAAAAATTGTATCGTATTATTAACTATCATTTGAAATAATTTCCTGTTATTGCATAGGTGCACCACCATTTTCTTTGTTTATTGCATTTACGTTGTCTAGGCCAAATGATACATTCACCGTGTAATAACGGGAGATCATTTCAAATTGGGTTTCAATGTACTATAACGCATTTATAATGATTTCTCTCCGATTATATTTATATATATCTTTATAATACTGCGTTGGGAAACCAAGGGCAAATATGAAGAGAGAAGGAACAAAATGAGAATTTGGAGATAAAACAGTTATTTGGGCCTTTGCAATACCGGTGACTGTTTAGCTCAATAGTAAGAACAATGTTCAGATATATCTCTTCTTTTTTAACTAAGAATATTTTTCATGTATCTATAGTTTGTGTCAAAACTGAGTTACCCAGACAAAACTAATCAATTCACTCATTTTTAAATATCAATAAAAAGCCATCAGGACTTTCTTTGTCAATTGTTTCTCTAGGTTTCTCTACAAAAGAAGGTACTCAACTGTCAGATATTCCTGGAAAATCAGACTTCACATCAGGGATTTTAGTTTTGACTATTTAATCTATCCATTTTCCTCATATATATTCGGAAATTCCAACTGAAACATGAATGGCGCCCTGGGTGACTGTCCGTGTTGCCGGTACCTAAAGCCAACCCTGTTTATTATGACAATTTTTCAATCGAATCAGGCCTGTTTACAAGAAAAGATTAAGAAAATAGTTTTGATTCAATATATAAGAAAGATACGTTAGTCTGGCCTAAGGTCACAAATCATGGGTACCCGTGTGTCTAATTCGTTACAATTGAAATAAATATGATTAAGTGATCACAAAAAAAAGATAAATAAATAAATAATTTCCGAAATTTTGGATGAATAAATTACAAATTTTCGTCCCCAAATTACCATGAATCTTATTGAAGTCCAATATTTACTGATTTTTATTAGCTTTTATAATCAGAGTATTTTTTAGCCAGAAGATTTCGGAAAATTTTCTGATGCAAATTATGATTTGAAAAAAAAATGTTACATGTTTACACCTTGGAACTTGAGATTCTCAGAAAATCGACGGTATACACATTTTTTTATCAGATTTTTCTCCAATCTTTCTTGGTACAAATGACAATCTTCGACGATAAAATCGACTTTCATGTGAGTTTCGTATTTTCCGTCAAGTGTCAACCCAGGCGACCGCTCAGGTCCCCCTAATGAACGAGCCACCATTACCAGAAGCGGGAAACATCAGGGTGGCTTTATAAGTGCCAAATTTCCAAAATTTGGCCTTTCCAGCTTTATTTTTACTAGGATGGCTTTAAAATACCAGTTTAATTTTTATAGATCAATCATTATATATGACTAAAGATCATATAACATTTTTTTTTGTAAATTGAGAATCTGAATTAGTAGCTAAAAATAGGGATGTTGATCTAGTCGTTAAATACACTAAAAAGGAGCTAAATTAGCAACCCGGCTTCATCACCTATCATTTTGGTTTTTTCTCATGTCAACTTCAGTCAGGTTTTAATCTGGCAACCTTGGAAATATTTATTTTGCTTGAGGGAAATGATTTCTAGAACGGTTAGAATTGATGATTTCCTCTGAGTGGTAGAGTATCAGATTTTTTATCCGATGAACACGTGGTCGGAGGAAACTGACTTTTGGACCAAGGCCGATACATTCATTGTTTATTTTATTTTTAGTTAGACAACTGTCATAAAAAACAGACTCTTTATTATTCCACCTAAGATGTAGAGAATTAGAAGATACGATGATAAGTAAAAAGTGAAGAACAAAACTTTAAAATACGAATGAAGCCACTTGGAAGTTAATTGTTTCGATTGGGGGTCGGGTCGCAAGGAAGGGAAGTAACTAGTATAGACGCTGTACAAACCTGAAGCATTAATTACCCCGACAATACGGATGAACAAGAGACTCGTCATATTTACGAGATTAAAGAAATACTATTAGAAATGACAATACATTTCATGATTTCAATTATCAATTTATTTCAGTGTTACAAATATGAAATCTTTTTGACCGTTGCAAATCCAAGTATAACACTAACCAAAATTTATATCCTTCGAAGCAAATGAAATAGTAATCAATTAGCTTGAATACAGGTCTACACTAGTTACCTCTCCTCTGCGAACCTTATCGAAACAATTACCGACATCAAGATGAGGGTACTCGTATTCATCTGTAGACAATCTAATCACATGAAAATTAAAGCAGTTTCCGAGAGGCGAACAAGTACGAAATTAGCCAGGTTAAAAACTTACCAGTTTTAAAAATAGACGGGTTTTCTGAATATGTCAGCTAAACGGTCCAGTGTTGCATAGAGTACACTAACAGGTCGGATCATTCGTGTCCAGATAGGCCTCTCATAATCCGAGTTGAACACTTGGCAAATTACAAAAAGTCCGTTTATGCATGTAATAGAGAGTGACAAATTTCCCGTAGAAATATTAGATAGATATAAACATATACGAAGGAAATAGATGCAAGCAAAACTTCAAGTAGATTTTTGTATAAGACAAATTTATTTAGTAAGCCATACTTGAATTACTATAGACTCAAATCACAAGCAGTAACTCAATTTAATTAAAGGTGTGATAATGAAATGAATTCAGAGTAGTAATTATTGGTTCCTTTTTCAAGTAATTTCTCAAGTTATTGAATTTTTTGTATCGATGTGTGATCACCCTTTATAATCCGGTCCAGAATATATTAGTAAGTTTATCGAGTATAAAAACTCAATAACTGAAATATATCCGATACCACTAATGCGGATCCCATCACAGTCTTTACTTAGGGATGATTTTACTTTTCAAGAAGGGGATAGATCTTTCAATTAAGATTTTTCTCAAGTCTTCTCACAAGAAAATGATTGATAACTCCATTCGAGGACAGTCAAAAGTTTACTGTCAGAAAGGCTGAAAAAGTTTTGTAGGATGAGATGCTCGCTTAGCACCTTATAAGCGACTCTATCATTTATCAATCGGGATAATTCGAGGGGAAGGGGAAGAAACAAAAAAAAATTGGAATTGTACCAGACAAATAAATATGGAAGTCACGTTGCAACTCCAATCGAATGAGTAAACAACGGGTGCCCTAGTCCATAAAATTAAATAAGCTTGGTAAACTAACAAATATCAGTATTCATACAACTGACTATTGAAATACAATTCAAAACGATGCAAGTTTAGGAGACCGGAATTTGAATTTATTACTTGGCTTTCTGCCTTGGATGGAGTGCTGGAGTAATAACATCAATTCAAGGAATACAATTGTCGAAGTTAACTTGATTTATGCCATCAAGTACCTAAAATCGTACCATATTGAAAAAAATATCCATACTATCATGAATCCGGTGCAGGAACCGCTTGATATGTTCAGAGACTTCTCTAGCCAGAAATAACTTCCTATGAGGTTCGAAATGTTGCCAGGGTGCGGGGAAAGAAAAAAAATGAACATTAGAAAACAAAAACCAAGCGTCCAGCATATGAATATCGCTAAGGGAGAGAAATGCTCGCCATGAGTTGGAAAAGAGACTTTGAAAATATTTTGGTGGCCCTTAAAAGGGCCGTTAATGAGATATTTATGAGATGAGAAGTATGAATTTAAGCCCTCTCGCCGCGGATACGACGAGCAAGCTGGATGTCCTTGGGCATGATGGTCACTCGCTTGGCGTGGATGGCACACAAGTTGGTATCTTCGAAAAGACCAACCAAGTAAGCCTCACTGGCCTCCTGCAAAGCCATCACGGCCGAGCTCTGGAAACGGAGATCGGTCTTGAAGTCCTGGGCGATCTCACGGACCAGGCGCTGGAAGGGAAGCTTCCTGATGAGAAGCTCGGTGGACTTTTGGTAACGTCTGATCTCACGGAGAGCTACGGTACCGGGCCTGTAACGATGGGGCTTCTTGACTCCGCCGGTGGCTGGGGCGCTCTTACGAGCGGCCTTTGTGGCCAGCTGCTTACGGGGAGCCTTACCTCCGGTAGATTTACGGGCGGTTTGCTTAGTACGAGCCATTGCGATGCTGTCAGTCGTAAAATGAGTTAACCCCTCGATGGGCGTTAGGGGTTTATATTTGATAGCAGCAGCAGGTGCTTCTTTGTTAAGAGCGCGCCCAAACCTTTGTCATAATCTAATTGATCACCAGCAGTCACGTGCTATGCTTACTACTACGTCCGCATCAATCAGCAGTCGCACTTGTATATAAAGAAAGCCTTAACTGATTATCAATCAGAATTCTCTTGAGATTTTTAACAGATTTCATCATGTCTGGACGTGGAAAGGGAGGAAAAGGTTTGGGAAAAGGAGGTGCCAAGCGTCATCGTAAAGTGCTTCGTGATAACATCCAGGGTATCACCAAGCCAGCTATCCGTCGTCTGGCCCGCAGAGGTGGTGTGAAACGTATCTCCGGTCTTATTTACGAAGAGACCCGCGGTGTCCTCAAGGTTTTCCTTGAGAACGTCATCCGTGATGCCGTCACCTACACTGAGCACGCCAAGAGGAAGACTGTGACCGCCATGGATGTGGTCTATGCCCTCAAGAGACAAGGCAGAACCCTGTACGGTTTTGGAGGTTAAAAACCCTAGCTTCATTTGACTGAAATATCATAACGGCCCTTTTAAGGGCCACTCATTCTTTACGAAAAGTTCTTCCCAACTATTTTGATGTTGTTTTTTCTTTCATATTTCTTCTCATTGAATCCTTTATGTGTAAGTTACTGCTTATTTTATGTTGGTCCATGTGATAAGTGAATGATACGATGGAAGGTAATATAAGATTTTTCATTTGAAAAATTTTGACCTAACTGTAGTGGTAGGTAGGAACGATTGAGAATAATTAGTAAACATTTTTTCTTACAGCACTCTCGAAACTAGGAAAGAAGAGATTTTCCCCTGCTTTTGGAGGGCAAATTAAAACTTGATGAAAACATACTGTTGAGGGTATTCGTCACTATCTATCTTCACTGAGTCACGCGAATGTGATCAATTAGAAAAGAAATCACAAACTGATTAGAAGATGTCTCTACACAATGGTGTTCGTTTGAGAGTTGAAAAATAATTCGACTGGATCAAGTATTCGATGAGAAAAGTCTAGATAACAACATATGTCAGATCAATTTGAGCGGTAACTGAATCATTTTCTTCCTTCCTCAACACTGTCATTGCTATTTTTAACGAATTATCAACCCAGTCGTATCTTTCTTTGACGGAGATCGAACGGTAGCAATTCTCCTCAATACACCTAGCAGGAATTTTTGCTGATATCAACAATGCTGTTGTCAGTATTCTGTTGGCTTGGATTTCACACCAATCGTATCTTGTCTTGAACTCGGATCAAGCGCTAGAAAGTCACCATTATAATCCAGCACTCTCATCGCTTTTCTTTCTAAATCCTCGCTATTTCTCCAAATTTCCTATGTTCCTGAATACACCAGTACAGAGTAAACAAGTTTTATATGAATAAGAAAACACCTTTAAAGGAAAAGACACTTGTAAGGGGAGAAAGATCTTACCAAACTCCCAAATTAGATTACAAGTAGAAACACACTTTTTCATGTTGATACGAACACGCTTACACACGAGAATTTCTTTCGGTGGAGGGATGGGGTCTAGCTGAATTAAATTTTTAATCATGTTAAGTGACAATAAGATGTCATCAATAGCAGTTTTCTAAAATGTACTTGTTGAGAGCTCTTTAAATGTGTCTTGCCACATGAATGAGAAAATATGCTAAAAAGTTCGATAAACTGAGTTTGCCAAACAAATTCGTCGTTGAAAAAGTAGCATTAAAAGAGCCAAGCTGGCAACCTTGGCCACATAGCTTACCGCTTGTCTCTTCATCAGTGAATCTAATTTGGCCTTTTCAAGCTAAATTCAGCTTATTGGATGATCGATTTATAATGTAAATATCCAGTAAAACTGGAGCCTGAACTTTAGTCCGTCCTTGAAATGCAAATTACAACCTGGAAACCCTGGGAAAGTTTGGGTTATTAACTAAATTTATCTGAAAATAAAATATATCTTAGAAAAGTCACGATTCTAATGATATATGTCTTGTTAGTTTTTATTTTTCTTGAATAATCAATATTTTCCTGCAAATTTATCGATTGAGTCTCCATCACAGAATAAAGATTCGTCCTTACTATACTAGTCATACGAATGAAATTAATCAGACAAAAAGAGTTGTCAACGCACAAAAGTTTCATTTCAACATCCTAATATAGGGAAAACGGGGTTAACTTGTGCATTTCACTTGGGTTGCTGTAACTTCCGGTGAAATTAATTCATTAAAACACAAATATGACCAGAAGTTACTATGAAAGAGATACTTCCTTTGGGTGGGTCATTTATAACTGGAACATTTAAGTTTATTATCGTATTCAAACATTCAAAGAAAATTTGTACCAACCTTGATACCATTTGATAAGGCAAGTAAATTCTTTTGCGGGTTGGTACAGACTTGATGAATATATTGTTATAATTGATAAATATAAAATTTTCAAACCACGCAGAAGTATTTACAGTAATAGAGGATGGATTTGTAGAAAAAGTACGGTTTTATAAATATAATGACTGCCACGGAGAACATGTCGAATCATACGTGAGTGGACTTGAATAATGCTTTGTAGTAAGATAGGAAATAGAAGAAAGAACTATGAGAAAAGAATGACTACCCCGAACAGGACCTCATTGACGCCCTTCTCCCAATAAAAGGGAAATATATATCAAAACACCACCAGAGAAAGAGAGAGAGAGAGAGAGAGAGAGAGAGAGAGAGAGAGAGAGAGAGAGAGACAGAGACAGAGACATAGGGAGGGAGGGAGAGGATGAAAAATGTTCACACTGAACAGAATAATAAGAATTACCTCCCTTAGACCGTCTACAAATTTCTTTCGTTTCGTCATCAGTCACAGTACAATATTTTCTGACCTTTCTACAGTGAACCAAAACTTATATCATGTCATCATTCTTTTACACAGTAAAAAAAACCTAACTAGTTTTTTGAAAAATATTCTACACACTAACATCTACCCGTCAAAATGACAGAGTTATTTATGCATTGAAGAGCCTAATACTATTTGTAACATAATTTATTATTAATAATTCAAGTATTCTGATTTCACTATTTTTCAAAGTCTCGACACAAACTGTTTTTTGTATGATCAGACATAAAGTTTCAAAAGTTTTTTTGGTGTAATCTTCATTATTATGTCACAAGGGATGATATCATACTTCATCAGCTTTCAATTGTTTTCTCAGTTATGTTATTCTATTAGAGAAAGATGACAATTGTTCACGACCAATTTGATCTCCAATCCTTATTGTTCTGGGGTTTCGAGTCAGGTCAGCCCTCCTTTGTGGTCAACTCGGCTCTTTGTTGACCAAGTCCTCCGTTCGATTCATATTTGAAAAATGATTATCTGTAGATAACATTTTATTTCAAATAGAAACGTGTTATCAGCTTTGTTTCCTGAAGAACTCCATTTTAAAATCAACTTTTCAGAGGGAAACAAAAAGCAGTAAGTTCCGTTGTCAGATTTTTGTACTAAACATTTCAGTATTTCACACTGTATACGAAATTTTATTTACCAATTAGAAAAAAAATCTCTACAGATCACTATTTGCAATGAAAATGATCAGACTCAGTTATTACTCATTGATAAAAAAAATTATATTGGAAGACACGAACAACGAAGCAGTTTTGTTTGCTCCGCTACAAAAATCCGATTCTATAATGAAGTTATTTAGAAAAGTGAGATCATTTCCTAGGGATGTTATGAATGAACAGTAAGGTATAGATGATTCATCAATTTGTTATATTTAGCTTCGTCACATAACCAATTTGGAATCGGTTGTTTTTCAAACCTCAATGTCAAAAACGTACAAGAAATTCTAGATGAAAATAAACACAGGAATAGATATCAATACACACAAAATGCACGGAGAGAAAGGTTTTCATTACATTATAAGGGCCCTTAAAAGGGCCGTTTTTAATTTGAAATGGCGAGTGGAATGAGCTTAAGCCCTCTCCCCACGGATACGACGTGCAAGCTGGATGTCCTTGGGCATGATGGTCACTCGCTTGGCGTGGATGGCACACAAGTTGGTATCTTCGAAAAGACCAACCAAGTAAGCCTCGCTGGCCTCCTGCAAAGCCATCACGGCCGAGCTCTGGAAACGGAGATCGGTCTTGAAGTCCTGGGCGATCTCACGGACCAGGCGCTGGAATGGAAGCTTCCTGATGAGAAGCTCTGTGGACTTTTGGTAACGTCTGATCTCACGCAGAGCTACGGTACCGGGCCTGTAACGATGGGGCTTCTTGACTCCGCCGGTGGCTGGGGCGCTCTTACGAGCGGCCTTTGTGGCCAGCTGCTTACGGGGAGCCTTTCCTCCGGTAGATTTACGGGCGGTTTGCTTAGTACGAGCCATTCTGATGCTGCTACTGCCAGTGGAGCAATTAGAGTGGTAAGGCGCTTAAAGGGTAAAAGATATCATGATTAACAATAGCAGCAGGTGCTTCTTTGTAAAGTTCGCGCTCAGCCTTCTCAAATATCTCATTGGCCACTGGTTGTCACATGCTATGCTTACTACTACGTCCGCATAAATCAGCAGGCGCACTTGTTTATAAACAAAGCCTCAGCTTATAGACAGTTAGATTTCTGAAGACTTCTATTAGAACCCATCATGTCTGGACGTGGAAAGGGAGGAAAAGGTTTGGGAAAAGGAGGCGCCAAGCGTCATCGTAAAGTACTTCGTGATAACATCCAGGGTATCACCAAGCCAGCTATCCGTCGTCTGGCCCGCAGAGGTGGTGTGAAACGTATCTCTGGTCTTATCTACGAAGAGACCCGTGGTGTCCTCAAGGTTTTCCTTGAGAATGTCATCCGTGATGCCGTCACCTACACTGAGCACGCCAAGAGGAAGACTGTCACCGCTATGGATGTGGTCTATGCTCTGAAGAGACAAGGCAGAACCCTGTACGGTTTTGGAGGTTAAAAACCCTAGCCTCATTTGACTGAAATAACAAAACGGCCCTTTTAAGGGCCACTCACTTTTTACGAAGAGTTTTTCTTAATCATCCTGATATGCCCAAGATATGCCCAATCTTTGAATTGTTTTTATTTACTGTTATTGAATATCGCAAATTAAGTTTATTTTTTGTTCTATGCGATGACCTTGTGGGGTATTGCAGTTTCTTGATAACTTGAGTGGCAGCAGAACTTGAAGCACGTATAGTGGATTATTTTCAAATTGAAAAAATAGTTTTCAGTCAAGTCAATCCTTGGTCTCAGAGACCACCTCACCATGGAGTAGAGGTTAGCATCTATCGATTTTACTCGATCCGTATTTAATTCATAATAATGTTTTCATTTCACCTTTTTTCCCTGAATAAGGTTCAATATCAAAATATGTCAACCAAAAATGTCACAAATCGAAGTAGATTTCCCCCAGTTTTTGAGTTGGTCTGGCTGGCTATATACACAAGTGTACGTACTATGCGTACCGTATTCATCAATGGAGCCAGAAAGCTTTCAACGATTGCTCTCAAATAAGCCAAGAAAATATTTTTCAACTGCTCCGAAATGAATCAGTTTGCAATTTAAGTTAATGCCTTTTCGATCCCTCAGCAAGTGTCCAGTAGCCTTCATAATCTGACATTTTAGAGATCACTTCCCAACCAAAGGCGAGAGATGTACTTTATCCTCTGATCACCCTTCCTCCAAATTTTTTGATTAATTACCCCCATCACAACGTTGGTCGTGTACCAGTACCTATTGTGACTAACCAGACCGGTTAATATCGGATTTTTCCATTGTAAGAAGAAAAAATAAATTCGCAGATCCCAAAACAACTTTTTGAACAGAAATGATCTCACTTTCTCAGAAGAGCAAATATATACGAAAGTTCTGAACAACCAAATGATTTTAAGCATGGCTAAAGCAAAGTGTAAGAGGCAGTCGATACTATTTACCTCGCCTCATCATGAAAATGTGGTAGAATTTTAAAATTTGAAACGTTTCAAGATCTTTGAATACGCAATTGAAAAAAATCATTTCACATTTGAAATTAAATTATGACGTTCATCTGGAAATCGCCCGAATAAACTGAAATAAAATCTATTGTCCAAAACAATTGGGATCACAGTTTAATTTAGGCGGAAACTATTAACGTCATCTATATTCAGTTGAACATAATTTTAGTTATTTTTGATGAATTTTCACCCCAGTCGTATCTTGCGACTCTCTTTGGAGATCAAGTGACAGCAAGTCTATTAAAACCGCCATCATTCTCTTCGTATCAATGGATTTTCCAACAAAACAATCGTCCTCATTTTGCGCGCGTTGTATTATCATACCGGTCGCATCTGGCGTCAATCTCAACGGAATGTAATTATGGAGGCAATTGTTATGTTTCCGGTCCCAAATCGGCGCTGTTCCCGCTGAAGAATAACAGAGGTTGATGACAAATCTCAAACCAAAGAAATCTAACCCTATAAATACTAAGCAAAATACGAACAGATGCAATTTTAAATGTTCAAATGTTACTTGATCAACATGAAGATCAGTCAGAAAGTGAGCGAAAGATTGTCCAGTAAACAAGCCCGTAAACTGAGGCAACGTGAACGCATCAAGTTCTAACGTAACTTTAAATACAAACGTATGAACGTTTTTAGCTCGTGGACGCAAAGTTTGTTGTGAAGTGATATCATGGCCTAGTGTATTTGCTGGTGATCAAGTGACAGCAAGTCAATAATCCAGCACTCTCCTCGATATCCTTGCTAAACATCTCGTCTATATGATTCTGATCCCTCCTCAGGATTCCAGTTTCTTCTAAACGTTTTGAAAGGCCCTTCGGAAACCGCCTCAAAGGCTTCGATAATGTACAACATATGTCCCAAAATAGTTGTTGCATTTAGTATATGAAATGTATATGCGGATGTTGCAACTATTAGAGGACAGAGATACAAGTCCAGATATTGATCTAGCATTTCTCTCTCTTTCGATTTCACATGTCTACTCTGATGGTAACTTTCACAGTTTGACGAATCTTACTTCCTTTTTTTATGACTATCATAATCATTATTCTTTCATGTGCACGTTGCATGGTTCTCAGCTTACAGGTCTGTCTCTTGGTCAAGTTCCATGTTTCAGTGCACATGAAAGAATAATGCTGGGCCTCACATGGAGAGACCACAAAACAGCACAGTACATCCGGGAAAAGACAAGAGTTAGAGACATCATAGAATCCATAAAAAATCTCAAATGGCGGTGGGCCGGCCATGTTGCAAGAATGGCTGACAATCGCTGGACATCACGACTCACAACATGGATTCCCCGAGACCACATGCGCAACCGAGGCCGGCAAAATGTTAGATGGAGAGACGAGCTAGACAGGTTCAGGAAGTACTGGCTCCGTGACGCCCATGATAGAGAAGTGTGGCAAATCCTGGGGAAGGTCTATGTCCAACGACGGACGTTAAAAGACTGATGATGATGATGATGATAATCATTATTGTCAAACTCAAGTCTTGACCTGAAGTTAACTTTGTCTCATTACTGTTACAAGAACAACAAGAACAATTGTCACCAAATTTAGAGAGTGAAAATTAACATTTCCTTACCGTGATTCAAAATCTTTACCAACTGATTGATTGGCTGGTGTCTTACCGACTGAGCTATCCTGAAAAGTCACACATATCTACGAAATTTCATCATACAGAGACGTAAGGTTTTAATCTATTCGAATATATAAATACTAAGATATATATTCTCAATAGATACAAAAGATATTTTTTATTGATAATGAAATACAATGCTAAAGTCACAGTAATCATATTTAATCGGAATGAAATATGGAGTGGTGCTTTATAGAGATTATATGCTTCAGATCAGAGTATCTGTTTGTTCTACCTAAGATAGAAGTGTCTCCTCTTCGGACGTCAAAATAAGAATCTTTCTGTAAAAAATAAAAACTACGTACTAATTTATTTTAGTTCAAAAGGTTGAAACTTCGCCATTTAGGCTATTTCGCCGATTCGGCATTATACACATACACATTAGCGAAATATGGGATTATTAGAGAACAATAAAAATGAATGTATATATTTCATTTCACTTCTGAACAAATCATCTGATAGAAATTCAAATTCAACACACACACACACACATATATATATATATATATATATATATATATATATATATATATATATATTCAATGGCGCGCCATAGAGGGAAAACTTTTATTGAAAAGTGGAAGAGTCAACATGCTTCTATCTTCCTTTTAATTTTCACTATTTTCTTTACTTTCCTCTTCACAGCCATCATACCAACGGAAAAAATGATAATAAAAGAAAAAAGAAAATGGTAAAAAATGTTTCTTTTTTTTGCTTTCTGAATAGATCATACTATAGAAACTGAAATTTATGCTTTATATATACACACACACACACATATATATATATATATATATATATATATATATATATATATATATATATATATATATATATATATCCCGAACAACACATTTGAAACAATCATAAAAATGGCGAATTTCTTTCATGTCAGTAATAGAAGATCCTAATATTAGGGGCAATTCAAAAAAAATTAAAAATGGATAAGCCAATGTATATGTTAGACATGTGTCTTGCGTTGAATTGAGGAAGAAGCCCGTATGCAAAAACACCGTTTTAAAAGTTGGATGGTTCGAATAACTAACATAGTTCCTCATTAGCATAGTATCCGTAAAAAGAACAATATCATTTACGTAGTATTAAAGTATAATATTTGAACTCGGAAGTGTTAATAACTCACCCAAAACGAATAGACATTGCCTTTTATATGTGGTTGATGAAGTGTGTCCAAGAAGCTTTGAAAAAATAAACCTTCAAGGTGATTACTATATCATTTCAATGCTGGTGAAATCGTCTGAAGAATGAATAAATCTATAAAACATGGTAAAGCATTAATAGGACAATGTTTTCAGACTGAAAAAAAAAAACAAAAAAAAAACTTTCAAATTGGAGATGATGGATTCATCCAAGGGCAATTATCTAGTAATTGTAAAGAGACTTTGATGAAAATGTTGGTGGCCCTAAAAAGGGCCGTTTTTATGTGAGTTACAAAGTAAAATGGATTTACTTGGCGGGCTTCTGGGTCTTCTTGGGTAGAAGAACAGCCTGGATGTTGGGAAGGACACCACCCTGGGCAATGGTCACTCCAGACAACAATTTGTTCAATTCCTCGTCATTACGGATGGCCAATTGCAAGTGACGGGGGATGATTCTGGATTTCTTGTTGTCTCTGGCAGCATTTCCTGCCAACTCGAGAACCTCAGCGGCCAAATATTCCATGACGGCTGCCAGGTAGACGGGAGCACCGGCACCAACCCTCTGGGCATAGTTACCTTTACGCAGAAGACGGTGGATACGACCGACGGGGAATTGAAGTCCGGCACGGGATGAACGAGTCTTGCTCTTTCCCTTCACTTTACCTCCCTTACCGCGACCTGTCATTTTGCTTGATAGTTTAATGTAGATGAAATTACTACTGTGCCAGTCAGTGCTCACCGCTAGGTTTAAATAGACTTAAACGCCGGCTCCTGACAGCTGCTGATATTTTAGCGCTCACATTTTCAAAACTTCCTTTGTGTGTTATTTTCCGACCAATCAACACACAACAAACCGTACAGCTGCCGTGGGAGCCGACTTGATTGATATAAATAGAGTTACTGGCCTATTGTACATTATCTGTTAATTCAATAACGATAGCAATGGCCCCTGAAATCAGCTCGAAAGGCGCTAAGAAAGCCGGTAAGGCTAAGGCTAAGGCCAGTGGTGATGGTAAGAAAAGGAAGAAGAAGAGGAAGGAAAGCTACTCTATCTACATCTACAAAGTAATGAAGCAAGTCCATCCCGATACTGGCATCTCCAGCAAAGCCATGTCTATCATGAACAGCTTTGTGAACGATCTTTTTGAAAGAATCGCCTCTGAAGCCAGCCGTCTTGCCCACTACAGCAAACGTTCAACCATCTCGAGCCGTGAGGTCCAGACCGCTGTCCGTCTCCTTCTGCCCGGAGAATTGGCCAAACACGCTGTGTCTGAGGGAACCAAGGCTGTCACCAAGTACACCAGCACCAAGTAAACAACGTTTACTACCAAGTCTTCTTTATAATTATCAATTTTAAAAACAAAACGGCCCTTTTTAGGGCCACTCATATTCTACGAATGTCCCAGCTATAATTATATGCGATTATTTCATGTATGTAAATATATTATGATACATAATTACAATATTTTTCAATTAATTTTTCATCATGTAAAAATTCGTTGCATATTTTGCAGGCCTGAAAGTGATTTCTCATCGATTATTGAACCTGGAAAATATAGTGACGTATTAACCCAATATATATCCATTATTACATCAATGTCTAATGTTGTAAGTGACTTAACTGACAACCTTTTAACTTGGCTCCGAAGGAATTTGCCAAAGGTTTTTAAAATCTCTCGGACAACTGAGCACCGTTTTCTTTCTCTCTCTGACATTGTATCATTTTTATTATGTATTTTCAACTTGAGTGAAATCATGTAATTATCGTGCCAAGCGTCTCGGGAGATGGCCTTTTCGAAGATAATAACTTTTTCAAGATGAACCCAGTGAAACTACGCCAATTAACAAAGAATAAGACATCATTGTGTAAGTGCAAGTGTTAATTCTCTTACACATACCACATTAACCAGAGTACAGTTATTTCGGAGACGGTCCAGGATGCTATCTTTCTATTATTATTCATTGCAGAGATAAAACATGACAATATATTACGAAAATTATTCAAAAGAGCACTAGAGCAATTCAGAGCTAAAACGGGATGATATCATGATTCTATATAAGCTTCATTCTAAACTGGCATATACGCTTTCAAAGGACGGGGGTTATTTATGCATCGGTATAACGAAGTTATATCATTAGTTAATCATTTCATTTCAAATAAATAACTCAAATATCCTAATTTTATGGGGTTCTTTTTAACTCTCGAGCAGTTTAAATGTGTGATCAGGCATAGAGTCTCAAGAATTGCTATGACATAATTTTTATAGTTATATCATAATTCGAAGGTAAAGCGACCAATGACATCACGCCATTTGAGTGCAAGCAAACAAACATAACACCTCGCATAACAAGCTCATTATATTTTAAACTAGCCAATACCCGACACAGATGACGGAGTTATTCTTATATGGATCAGCACTAAGGTGCCTAAAAGCTATTTGATTAGGTAATTTGTTTTTAACATAACAATCCAAGTGTTCTAATTCTTTCAAGTTTTTCCATGTCTCAACTCATCTCAAGCTGTTCTATATGATGATCAGACATGAAGTCTTAAGAGTTTCAATGACGTGATATCTATTGTTATGTGGTACTTAGAAGGTTAATCAATCTATGAGATCTTTCCCTTTGGGTGCAAATAAACAGTAAAATTAGCACATTATAAGGTTAAGTAGGTTGTATTCGTCGCATAGTATGTCAGAGAATTAAAATGGTTATCGACGTGAATAATTCTCTAACACTCTTTCGTTTAATTCTTCACTGACTTTGGAGAAAACTCTGATATGATTATTTGCAGAACTTAGCGCAACATTTTCAATCTATGAACCTCATAAAATACATCTTGGTTCAGTGGAATAAATCTTAGTCAAAATGAATAAATAAATGAATAAAATGAAAATGTTCATTCTTATAAAGAAATAAACGTAGACAATGCTGCACTTAAGACAATAATTTTTAATTCATCAAACCCCATAGAGATACAAATGGAAATCATATATTTTTTTAAGGACATGGACAAAGTTAATCAAGTCAATCGGCGGCTACGAAAAGGTAACCTTGTAATCACTTATCATAACACTTAGAGAGGAGATGGGTACTGCCAAGTTAGCTCTTTTACTATCTTTTTGAAATTATCGAATCAATCATAAATACCTTATGTTTCAAATCTTCTAACCAAGGACATATTCCGTTTCTTCATCTCAAAAATGTACTTTTTAATTTGGAAAACCCTTGCCAACTATAATAAACTGTTTTTACTAAAACCAAAAAAGGGTCACACGCAGTCAATTGACAAAATGTCGGTCTTTTGAAAATATCGAAAAAAATCGTTCGATTTTATTACTAAGTTCAAAATGTCGGATTTTCAATATATAAATATAATTTCTCCTATCAGTAACCATTAATCCTGAACCGTAATAGTATTTCTTATTACTTAGAAAATCAATTTATGGCTTTGAATTGAATCAAGACAATGCTCATTTTATCAGAAATATTGAACGACCGTAGCCACCAAAGGTGATAAGTGTTTGAGTATGTTTTCCAATGCTCTTAGCCAAACTGTTCTGTCTACAGTCTATAAAATTGGCACCATTACTCTACAACACCCTTACTAAAAATATCTTACAAAAAAAGAATCTTTTTGCACCTTTTGGGGGGTCTTTGACTGACGGGGTTATATGTCTGTGTTTTCCAACGCTCCTGACCATACGAATAGAAACTTGGCATCAGTACTCCACTAGACCCCTTTAAAAAAAAATTGAAAAAAAGCTTTTTTGACTTTTGGGGGGCCTTATTTCGACAACTTTATTAAAAAATCTAGATTTCCCTGATTTGTGCTTACTCTGTTTCAGAAGTTTTCCAGTAGAAAACGCCAGTGATCAGCTGGCGCCCTGGGAGTGGTTAGTTTTGATCAATTACTAAGCCACATTAGGGACATCAGATCTTTGAAAAGCCATTAAAGCTTCACATTTGCTGACCAAAAAAACAAAACAAACTTACAACAGATTAGAGACACCAGTTCTGAGAGATTTAGAAAAAACTTCTATCCTCAAGATTCCCTTTCTTTTCAACAACTTTTATTTTGCACCCATCCGATTCGATTCATCATAATGTTTTTTGTCTTTTGTTTGGATATCTTAGTCAAGTACTAATTTTCCAAGAAATAAGAAGGGAATTTATTAATGAAAATAATTGACAAAGATGTTCCATTCATTTGATGAATTCAAATAATTCAGATAAGAAGAGTATTCAAAATCTCCAATTCAGTCAGGAGCAAAGTTTGTTTAAAATCAATTAAGTACTAAATCTAATTTTGTCAAAGATCTTGTGTAAAAAATATTGGAAATTGCAGAATCGATAATTTGTTTTGTCAAATATCTAGAATGTTATTATTTTTGATTTTGATGGTAGAATCAGTACAATACTTTTCTTGAAATATTTATCAATTTTTGTTCAATCCTTATATTTTTAGAACATAGTTATATAAAACGTATATTTCAAATTCTTTAAATGTTTTCAATTAAAGCACTGTTGTAATTAATATAAACACAATATTTTCATGACAGAAATTTTAGAAAATGTTCGAATGCCAAATTTACGTCATTCCAATGTTTACAAATGGATGACTTATCACACTATTAATTTTGTGCAAATTTTCAAATCTATATATTTTTCCCAAAGAAAAATTAGTTTCATTACATCATCTCATATAAATAAACTTTAAATAATCAATTTTGAACATGTTTACTCAATGATTTAACCATTAAAATTATGTCAATAAATTTCACTTATTCGAATTTGAACGGTCTAGCCATTGTCTTACTCACTCATGCATAATGAATAATATCCGTTTTTCAATAACATAGTTGAGGAAATGAAAAGTTTTTTGAGTTAGATTTGATCTCCGAGATATAAAATCTTATCCAAGAAATATTATACAAATTATATTCATGCTGTGAAAATATGATGTATCAAAAATTATTTGCACGCAATTGTAGGATGACTCAACAGTCGGATATTTATAAGCCATATTATTTCAGTTGTGACAAACAAAAAGCTCAAGTATATACATTTAAAATAAATAAGACCACCACAGAATAAGACAGAGTAATTGAAGGAGTCCAGTGTTACTTCCGAAATGAAACAGACACTTGAAAAAAAAAGACTTTACGAGTAGTCACAGTTGAATCAATGTTACATTTGCCCCACGAGTAAACAAGGATTTTACCGACTTGTTATTTTTTTGTGTCTTGTAATGAACTATACCAACCCAGGTCACCACGTAAGGGATTTTTCGATGAGGCGATGGAGTTTTGTTAACACTAAATTTCAGACGTAATTTTTCATTTAAAGAAAATGAAGCAAATATACGAGCATAATATATAGCTGACAGAAAAGATCAAGCGGGAAGATATGAGTGGCCCTGAAAAGGGCCGTTTTTGTTTTCGAGTTTTCTTAGAGGAACTCTTTACTTGGCGCTGGTGTATTTGGTGACAGCCTTGGTTCCCTCAGACACAGCGTGTTTGGCCAATTCTCCGGGCAGAAGGAGACGGACAGCGGTCTGGACCTCTCGGCTGGAGATGGTTGAACGTTTGCTGTAGTGGGCAAGACGGCTGGCTTCAGAGGCGATTCTTTCAAAAAGATCGTTGACAAAGCTGTTCATGATGGACATAGCTTTGCTGGAGATGCCAGTATCGGGATGGACCTGCTTCATTACTTTGTAGATGTAGATAGAGTAGCTTTCCTTCCTCTTCTTCTTCCTTTTCTTACCATCACCACTGGCCTTAGCCTTAGCCTTACCGGCCTTCTTAGCGCCTTTGGAGCTGATTTCAGGAGCCATTGCTATCGTTATTGGAATAACAGATAATGAACAGTTGACCAGTAACTGTACTTATATCAATCAAGTCGGCTCCCATGGCAGCTGTACGGTTTGTTGTGTGTTGATTGGTCGGAAAATAACACACAAAGGAAGTTTTGAAAATGTGAGCGCTAAAATATCAGCAGCTGTCAAGAGCCTACCGTTGGGCCTATTTAAAGCTAGCGGTGAGCACTGACTGGCACAGTAGTAATTTCAACTACATCAATCTATCAAGCAAAATGACTGGTCGTGGCAAGGGAGGTAAAGTGAAGGGAAAGAGCAAGACTCGTTCATCCCGTGCCGGACTTCAATTCCCCGTCGGTCGTATCCACCGTCTTCTGCGGAAAGGTAACTATGCCCAGAGGGTTGGTGCCGGTGCTCCCGTCTACCTGGCAGCCGTCATGGAATATTTGGCCGCTGAGGTTCTCGAGTTGGCAGGAAATGCTGCCAGAGACAACAAGAAATCCAGAATCATCCCCCGTCACTTGCAATTGGCCATCCGTAATGACGAGGAATTGAACAAACTGTTGTCGGGAGTGACCATTGCCCAGGGTGGTGTCCTTCCCAACATCCAGGCTGTTCTTCTGCCTAAGAAGACCCAAAAGCCCGCCAAGTAAATTATCTATACTTCGAGGAGCCATCTAAAAGAACATCTCAGAAACGGCCCTTTTCAGGGCCACCAACATTTTCACCAAAGTCTACTTATCATTCCAATACAATTGCTTTATGAGGATTTTTATCCTCTAAATCAAACCTTATCTTTTTAAAACCTTATCTTTTCAATGATACACACTGTTTTATTTTTTCTTCCCATTCTTTTGTAAATTTCCCAAGCGTAAAAATGACGTTCAATATTTTGGTATTACAGAAGTTGTTTATTCTATTTATGTTGTCTAGGCCGTGTAATGACGGATTATTTCAAATATGTCTTTCAATGAGCTATGAAGCATTTTATAATCATTCTGTTGGATCATATATCCATTACTTGATAACGTATATTTATAAACATTTTGGCGAAGTTTCAGCTTTTTTTGCTAAAAGTAAATGAATACGTATTTTTAATTTGATCGAAAGTTCATTTATTTAAAATGAAGTATGAAATTACCACTGTATGAACAAAAGTTCATATCTAAATGAAATCTTTTTTCTAAAGAGAATACTTTACAGGTTCGGTGCAACATGTATAGATTACAACATTGATCGTATACAGGGGGTCAAGGAGGGACATTTTAATCCTTGGTAGAATGCACAGATATTTAGATCTCAAGCCTCTTAAACGGATTATATACCAGTATATGTGTCTGTGAATTTACATATATACGCTGTAGAGAGCCCTATTCGAAAATAAAATACATTTTTGCAAAAACCGGGAGAATTGAAATCCCAGAATGATCCGAAATTGAAATTTTGAAGAATATTATGCTGAGTAGAGTTTTGAAACTTACTGTCACTTGATCCCCAGCGAGAAACATCCAATACTACAGTAGTGAAATTCATAATAATGATAATAATAATAATAATAATAATAACAACAATGCTGCATGATCAAATATCCCTCCTACTTCAATCCCAACTGAATATGATCACTGCAACTTTCGTTTAGTATTTTATAATGAATAAGAATATCTTTTTTTTAGTATTAATGTATTTATCTGTTCGAATGGTATAAGCTCTCACGTGTCTATGAGATAAATTTTCAGCGTGGCTCAGTCGGTAAAATACCAGCGTAACAATCAGTTTCGAATCACGGTAAGGGAAATTTTTTCTGTCTAAATTTGGTGAGTCTCGTTCTTGTCCTTATTACGGTAGAATAACAAAGTCAACTCCAGACTTGGACTGGAATCTGACAATAATGATTATAACAGAAGTCATCATAAACAAAGAAAGTAAGATCTGTCAAACTGAGGAAGTTGTCATCAGAGTAGACTAGTTTGAAATTGTCTGAAAAATAAATGCTCGATAAATATATGGACTTCGCAAGGAAAACAAAAAAAATTGTTACTCTGTCCCATAATAGTTGCTACACCTGTATTTACATTTCACTAAATGTGACAACTGTTATGAGACAGAGGTAGTACTCATCGTTTGGAACGTTCGTGATAATTATGCGAAGAGATAAGAAAAATTGAAAACTGGAGGGAAAATCGGGACCATCCAGACAAGATTTTAAACAAGAAGTTTATTGAACCGCTTCATTTTGGACTTGATGTCACTTTGTCCCCAATAGATACGTTCGACCCTGACGTCAACATACTTCGACTCTGCGAGGCGTTCACACGTTTTAATTAGACTTTAAGTTAGGTTAAGTTAGAACTCACATTGTTTAACAACCAGCGTTTCGATTGCCCTGCTTTACGGGTTCGTTTACTGAACAACTTCACTGTCATCGCGTCAATGCTGAAAATTGATGTGCAATTGTTATCTTTCCCGTTTTAAAGTAACCACTGTTCATATTATGGTGAGTATTTTTAGAGTTAGATTGTTTGATGCAAATTCGTCCTCAGCGTTTGTTATTTTACGACTGGAACGACCATTTTAAAACGGGAAGTTAATGATTTCTTATAAATACCTTCTGTTGAGGTTGTCGCCAGGTGCGACTGAGGTGAAAATACAACGAGCGCGAAATAAAGACCATGGCCTTGTTGAAACCAGCATTGATACTAAAGGGAATTCTGGCGTATTGAAGAAACTTGCTGTCACTTGGTCTCCAAAAAATCTCGAAATACAACTTGAGTGATAATCCATTTTATAAGTAGCGGAAATGATAAGTAATTGAAGAAAGATGATAATAGTATTCCCGCCCAAATTGACCTACGATCTCTATTGTATATAATAATGAATTTCATTTCAATTTATTTGCTCGATTTTTAGATAAATGTCATAATTTCTTTTAAAAATTCCGTTTCAAATGTGCTGTGATTCTCTGCTACAGTTGCATTAAAGATCTTAAAACTTTTCAAATTTTGAAAATCCAGCAACACTCTCATTATGAGGCCAGGTAAATAGTATTGACCACGTTTTACTTCGCTTAAGTAATGCATTAACTTATCTTATTGTTTAGAATTTCTTTATATACGTATGCTTCCCTTGAAAAAATGGTAGAAATTATCTCCGTACATAAACCTCTGAAATATCAACAACTTAAATGTAATTTTTCTCAAAATTGAATCCTACAATAGAAAAAGCAAGTCTAGTTTGTTATTCAATACATACTGTCACATGACCAACGTATTTGTTGTGCTGTGTTGGGGATGATCAATAAAATATTGTAAAAAATGGTCATTTTAGGAAGGGGTACTTCGCTCGCCTTTCGTTTGTTGGTGATCACCAAAATGTCTGAATGTGCATACAGCAATACACACTCTTCAGGACCAACTTGACATTACCTTACATTGCAAATTGACTTCTTCAGGGGTCAGAGAATTTTTTTTTTCGAAGACTAAGAGTAAATGTTCAAAACTTCAGCCTTTTAGCTCCAATGATGCGGTCTCTATGCGCAATAGATACGTAGCCACCAAAACCAACTGTAAAGCTGAGAGGGACATAATATGGTGAGATCTAGTTGACAGTTTCAAACATCCAATTTTATTCAAGAATATGAGAAAGGATGAAATAAATCAAGTTCATGTAAATCAATTACTTAGCTGTCTAGTAATCAATTACGAAGACAACGCTTTATTCCAAATCAAGTAAAATTCACATTGTTATGCTTCCTGTCTTAGTTCAAGGAACGACATTTACTACGATCATTTAACATCATTAAGTAAAAAACGAAAATCAAACTTAGTTCAAGAAACGACATTATCTACGATCATTTATAACTCCCTTAAGTAAAACCCCAAAATCAAACAGTTCAAAAAATGACATTATCTACGATCATTTATAACACCATTAAGTAAAACACAAAAATCAAACTTGGTTCAAAAAACGACATTATCTACGATAATTTATAACCTCATCAAGTAAAACCCAAAAATTCAACTTGGTTCAAGAAATGACATTATCTACGATCATTTATAACACCATCAAGTAAAACCCAAAAATCAAACAGTTCAAAAAACGACATTATCTACGATCATTTATAACACCATCAAGTAAAACCCAAAAATCAAACTTGGTTCAAGAAACGACATTATCTACGATCATTCAACCCTATTTAGTAAAACCCAAAAATCAAACTTAGTTCAAGAAACGACATTATCTATGATCATTTATAACACCATTAAGTAAAACACGAAAATCAAACTTGGTTCAAGAAACAGCATTTTCTACTGTCATCTCACTGAGTAAAACATAGAAGTCAAATTTAACCTTTGACAAAATGAATAATAGCACCCAAGAATAGAGCATATCAAAATGGTTGAAAGATACTTTTCGTAAAATATGAGTGGCCCTTAAAAGGGCCGTTTGATTTTTAATTCAATGAGGCTGGGCGTTTAACCTCCGAAACCGTACAGGGTTCTGCCCTGTCTCTTCAGAGCATAGACCACATCCATGGCGGTGACAGTCTTCCTCTTGGCGTGCTCAGTGTAGGTGACGGCATCACGGATGACATTCTCGAGGAAAACCTTGAGGACACCACGGGTCTCTTCGTAGATAAGACCAGAGATACGTTTCACACCACCTCTGCGGGCCAGACGACGGATAGCTGGCTTGGTGATACCCTGGATGTTATCACGAAGCACCTTACGATGACGCTTGGCGCCTCCTTTTCCCAAACCTTTTCCTCCCTTTCCACGTCCAGACATTATAGGTTCTGATAGAAGTCTTAAAAGTAATCTGATTGATAGGGAGCTGAGGCTTTGTTTATATACAAGTGCGCCTGCTGATTGATGCGGACGTAGTAGTAAGCATAGCACGTGACCTATTAGATTATGACAAAAGTTTTAAAAGTTTAGGCGCGCACTGAACAAAGAAGCACCTGCTGCTGCTATCACTTATAAAAACGCACACGTTCCTCTGAAACAGCACACTCTCGATTGACAACTGACAGCGTCGTAATGGCCCGTACTAAGCAGACCGCCCGTAAATCTACCGGAGGAAAGGCTCCCCGTAAGCAGCTGGCCACCAAGGCCGCTCGTAAAAGCGCCCCAGCCACCGGCGGAGTGAAGAAGCCCCATCGTTACAGGCCCGGTACCGTAGCTCTCCGTGAGATCAGACGTTACCAAAAGTCCACCGAGCTTCTCATCAGGAAGCTTCCATTCCAGCGCCTGGTCCGTGAGATCGCCCAGGACTTCAAGACCGATCTCCGTTTCCAGAGCTCGGCCGTGATGGCTTTGCAGGAGGCCAGCGAGGCTTACTTGGTTGGTCTTTTCGAAGATACCAACTTGTGTGCCATCCACGCCAAGCGAGTGACCATCATGCCCAAGGACATCCAGCTTGCTCGTCGTATCCGCGGCGAGAGGGCTTAAGTTGGTTTCTATCACCATTTCAGTTTCAAACGGCCCTTTTAAGGGCCATCTATAATGTAGCGAAAACCTTTCTCTCCGTTCATGATATGCGTATTGTCTATGTTGTTCTTTCCATTTAGATCCTTCTGAAGTTATCAAACATCAGGATTCGGGGAAAAACATTCTCAGCTGCATACCATATAGTTCATCCTGATATTTTGTTTATTCTCTTAGCCTGAGAGAAAATATCTTACATTTTCAACGAGACAGCATCTTATTTAGTGATTAAGAGATTTACCGCGACTTGTTACGATTAATACTCGTAAATTGTTTATCGATTCTCAGTGTCCTATGTGATATAGTTGCCAGTAAAAAGCGTATTTTGATGTTGTGGGTAGGATCATTTCACGTATCGGAAAATAGTTGTTCATTCTACTCGGCCAATACTGGTCGCCCTGAATAGGGTCTTCATCCAACTGACAGAAACGAGTTTCCCTTTTCAGAAGAATATGTTATACTGCCATAACTTGATTAATCTTGCTTAACAACGTTTAAGTTTTTGAATTTTTTATTTCTAGAAAACATTGTTGCATTTCTTCGAATATTTTTACCGTAAACCTATTAACATTATCGTTATTTTCCTTCTTCATATTATAGATGGACTATTTTTTATGAGACGAAAATGGATTTTTCTTTTCAATATTTTGATTATTAAGCCTTTATTTCCTCTTCTACGTTACCAGTAATGATAGCACAACGAGGTGAAACAAAGCTAAAATTTGAAACATGGAAATCCTAGGATATACTGTTTCCTATCAACGGCTATTTTGAATTGCTACGAATGGCTAAATTTCTGTTCCAATCGTCTAACTAGAAAATGGCGCTATTTCACTTTTTGCATCCATAAGTATTTAGCAAGGGAGGCAATTTTCAAAACAATGAAGGGAGATAAAAAGTGTATTTGCTTACTTATCAATAATTATTAAAAGAAATAATGTAAGGTAAAACGAAAATAATATTACCAACCAAATTCACCCTATTCTTCGTAATGTGAAATGATTTGTGATATTTTTTTCTAATTTCAGCTTCAGATTTTTCTTGTGTGAATTTTTTTCTCTGAAATACACCAAACGATTTTCCCTCCATATTTTAGTAGCGTGGAAGAAATTTCTTTTGTTTCTTCCGATTTTTCTATCGTTATTTTTTATTTAAAAAAAAAGAACACTATTCTGTTGATGTTGACGATAAAGTCGTATTTGATATAAAGTTATAGATAAACAACGTTTTAGGACACATATAAGCTGAAAAGACTGATTGAGTTTCATCAATTTTTGTTTATTTGATGAATCTCCCGGAACAATTTACACCAAAAATACGTGTTCAAAATTAAAATGCACATTCATTCGAACTATGAATACTTATGAAACTTGGTGAAAAAAATTTAAAAGCTTATCCGTTCAGAGAAACATTTACCCTGGACCTTTTGTTGATTTTACTTTTTCTAAATTTTTCAATATAACTGATGACACACCAAATTTTCTAATCAATTCATTTTCTATCACAGAGGATCTGATTCTCAGACCAGGGTATAAATTGCGAATAAAAGCAATTAAGTTAAGATGAAGGTAAAAATATATCATAAAATCTAATAACAATGATTAATAATATATCAAAAAAAAAAAAAAAAGAAATTGTATAAAAGACTTTTACGTATCATTCATTGGCAATAAACGACATACACGTTGCTGAAAACTTATGTATTGGGATGGAGTTATAGATAGATTCAAGTTTAATTAGTGCCTCACCTTTTGTGTGTTTGTATGGTTAGGGTTAAAAAAAAGTGCAAATTTTGACCCATCATCATATCACCACCACCACCACCACCATCATCACCATCATCATCATCACCACCACCACCTTCATCATCATCACCACCACCACCATCATCATCATCATCATCACCACCACCACCATCATCATCACCACCACCACCACCACCATCATCATCACCACCACCACCATCACAATCATCATCATCATCATCATCATCATCATCAATGACACTTCTTGAGTATTTATGTTGAAAATGATGTTTTATCCAAAATCTTTATACTAAGCAAGGTAATTAAAGACTTTTATCCTTATTACATTTAATGACATTTTTTTTTTACTTTCGTCTTTGTGTATCGCAACTTTTACTTCGACCCGAGTAAGAGTTGTGATAAAAAGCAACCTATGAATTAGGATGAAAGTAAAAAGGAGTCAGAAGTTCAATAATTGTTTATGATACTTGATCTAAAATAAATAAATAAATAAAAGACTTATATCTGAGTTATTTATTCGTAAGTTGTCACGTACACATTGATATCAACCTACAAAATGTCGGTTAAAGTTTTATAAATAACTTCTATGCGTGTCTGTATCGTTAGGATTAAAAGTCACAGACAAAAGTACGTATTTTGACTTGGAAAAAAGTCACGTTCAGTTTGTAATAATACTTTATGACACATTTAACTGACAATATACGTCTTGTACATTTTGATATCATTTCATGTTAGCGAGAACAAATCATGTTCTATTCAGAACCTTTTGCAAAAGCAAAGAAATAAAACAAAGACTTTCATCATTAAATTTTATGACTTCTTTTTACTTTCATCTTCTTTTATTAATTGCTTTTATCACAGCTTTTACTCTCACCCGGGTGAAAGTTGCAAAAGGGGCAACTGATAACATGTGTATAAAATAATAGTAAAAGAAAGTGAAAAGTCGTTAATAACACAGATTTATAATACTAAGTTTGAAATCACTTATTGGCAATACGTGACGTACACGTTGATAACAACTTACACACTGTCATGGCGTTATAAATACAAGAAAGTTGAATGAAGAAGTGTCCGTCAATAAGCATGTCAGTATGGTTAGGCATAAATATCCCTAAAATGTCAGAATTGTGTATAGGAAAAGGGTCATGTGTACTTCTATTTGATTTAATGATATAAATAATATTTTAATCATTTGATGAAATAATATCGCCTACCAGTAATAAACAATCTATATGTATGAAACACAATGGGTATTCATAAATATACATAATCATATTGCTTGAGAACATTTTCAAGTAACTACACTCTGATCCTAAGCAGAGAGCACAGATACTCAGAACCAAGATAGACGTGCCGACCCAAACGTAAATAATCCCGTCGCTTTGACGGGTAGTATTGTGCTAGAAAAGATGAAATATGTTGACCGTCAGTTAGAAGATTTATTGTTGAACAAGCGTAGCCATCAGAGATGGCTAAAGGTGCTATTCCTTTTTTGTGCGTGTGTTCGTTTGTTCCACCGATTCTGGTCACACTATTTCGTATACAGATTTGAAAATTTGCATCAGTACTCCACAAAACCCCTTCTAAAAATATTTTTATTTTTGAAAAGAAAAAAAAACTCTCTTCACTTTTGGGGGACTCTACTGTAACGAGTTTAGTGATGACGTTTGGATCATAGAAAATCTAGAAAAAGGTATTTCAGATATTTTCCAGTGGAAAAGCCAATGATGTTATAAATAAAGTTTGATTTAGAGTTTTAACGTTACGGTTGTTCGATTATTGACTGTGATGGAGAGTTTTTATTTATCATTTTTTACTTTGGAGGAACTCATTTGATATGAGTCCCGTAATTTCTTTCTACAGTTTTATTGTTACCGCACTTGATCATTTGAACACGCGGCACATAAAAATCAAGAACCCAACCCCAGTTCACCGTAAGTGGGCATTGAATGAATGTATATGGACAGACGATTAGGAAAGAACAAATATTGAATTTCCGAAATTATGTCCCCCTGGGTGTATGAAGGGTGTGGGACACTAGGGTCTGAGTATTCTGTGTTCCGTGAAACACCAAACTCGGGTTTTACGCGCGAGTATTTCAAGAGCTCCTCAAAAGAAAGTGACATTTTCGCATTCTTACACAAATGCTTATTTTATTTATATAGTGTGATATTTGATTGTCCATTATGTTCTTACTATGTCTTTACATTATAACTAGTCTCGTATGGGTTAAAGCGCAAGTAGTCGTTTGAACACGACTAATTGAAATTAAAATTAAAGAAAAAGGCTCTCCAAAAAATGGAAGTTCGAGGACCACTACACAATGGGATGTATAATTTTGATATTTTTTTTCAAAGATGATGTTACATTAGCTAATTTCGTAAAATGAAAAATATTCCTGGTTTTACATAAAGGAATTCTCTTTTCACAATTATTGAGTCCCTAAATTCGCATAACTTCTGAGGGTTCCCCCAATCCCAGACATTTTATCAATTCCAAGTGGTTGTGGCTATGGAAATATTGTGACAATAATAAATAAGGGTGTGGATGTCCGTGAACTCCCGGGGCCAGACCAGCAGACATAGAATATACTTTCAAGTTAGGAACTGGAATAAGTTCTGTAACGAATTAGGATTTAAGTAATTAGAGCAGAATGCGCATAGAATAGTGGAGAGAAAAGATATTTCGGGAAAATATAAGTGGCCCTAAAAAGGGCCGTTTGGATTGCCGTTCGAAGTAAAAATGAATTTACTTGGCAGGCTTCTGGGTCTTCTTGGGCAGAAGAACAGCCTGGATATTGGGAAGGACACCACCCTGGGCAATGGTCACTCCTGACAACAGTTTGTTCAATTCCTCGTCATTACGGATGGCCAATTGCAAGTGACGGGGGATGATTCTGGATTTCTTGTTGTCTCTGGCAGCATTTCCTGCCAACTCGAGAACCTCAGCGGCCAAATATTCCATAACGGCTGCCAGGTAGACGGGAGCACCGGCACCAACCCTCTGGGCATAGTTACCTTTACGCAGAAGACGGTGGATACGACCGACGGGGAATTGAAGTCCGGCACGGGATGAACGAGTCTTGCTCTTTCCCTTCACTTTGCCTCCCTTACCACGACCTGTCATTTTGCTTAGTTGGTTTATGTAGATGAAGTTACTACTGTGCCTGTCAGTACCCACCGCTAGGTTTAAATAGGCCCAACGGTAGGCTCTTGACAGCTGCTGATATTTTAGCGCTCACATTTTCAAAACTTCCTTTGTGTGTTATTTTCCGACCAATCAACACACAACAAACCGTACAGCTGCCGTGGGAGCCGACTTGATTGATATAAATAGAGTTACTGGTCAACTGTTCATTATCTGTTATTCTAATAACGATAGCAATGGCTCCTGAAATCAGCTCAAAAGGCGCTAAGAAAGCCGGTAAGGCTAAGGCTAAGGCCAGTGGTGATGGTAAGAAAAGGAAGAAGAAGAGGAAGGAAAGCTACTCTATCTACATTTACAAAGTAATGAAGCAGGTCCATCCCGATACTGGCATCTCCAGCAAAGCCATGTCCATCATGAACAGCTTTGTCAACGATCTTTTTGAAAGAATCGCCTCTGAAGCCAGCCGTCTTGCCCACTACAGCAAACGTTCAACCATCTCCAGCCGAGAGGTCCAGACCGCTGTCCGTCTCCTTCTTCCCGGAGAATTGGCCAAACACGCTGTGTCTGAGGGAACCAAGGCTGTCACCAAATACACCAGCGCCAAGTAAAGAGTTTCTCTAAGAAAACTCGAAAACAAAAACGGCCCTTTTCAGGGCCACTCATATCTTCCCGCTTGATCTTTTCTATTAGCTACATATTTTGCTCCGACAGTTGCTTCGTTTTGTTCGAATGATAAATCACACTTTTGAGTCAGTCATCGACCCAATGTATGATTCCAGATTTGGGTTGATCTTGCTTTTCACACGTTGCAAGAAAATAATCGGTCAGTAAAATCTTTATTTGTTTAGCAAATGTAACTTTGATTCAAATAAGACCTCAAGAACAATTATTATCTAATATACGTGTGAAACGCTGTAAAATAATCCACTCCCGACTTGCACTTTTTAAATTCGAATTCTATGAACTTGGGCATTTTAATGATAAACGTTTATTAAACAAACATTCAAAAGCAATAATCTTGAGACCATTTATATGAAACTTATTTTTTCTATTTGTTGTTGTTGGCTCAAATGCGATGGTCTCATTTGTCAATAGCTCTTCCTATTACGACATAATAAAAACACGTCACATGAAATCTGGAGACTTAATATCTGATCATGAATTTTGATACAATGTATCTGTCAACTTTCGTTCGTCTTTCACGAATTCTCTTATTTCTTTCCATTTTCAATTGATGAAAATTTTTTTTCATAAAATTTGGGCATTTCACTTTCTAGCGAAAACAAGAAAAAATAGATAATAACGTGCTGTCCGTTTTATTTTGATTCGTTTCCTCTTTTAATTAGAGAAGAGGGGAAAATTCAACGAAATTACCATATCACGGAAATCAAAAGAGAAAATGAAACGAAAATAGGTATCATTGATTTTATTATATTTCGCTTGGAAGTAAAAAGTCAAAACTTCCGAGTTGAAAAAATTCATTAATCAAAAAGAAAAGTAATAAGACGATTCATTTAAGAAACAAAAGTAAAATCATTTTATTGTTATTGCTTTGAATAAATTGTTTTGATTTGCATATTTCGTTCAAATTGTATTGATTAAAAATGACAAGAGATAAGAGAACTCATGATAAACAACAGATCTATATTTAGATTAGCAGTTTTCCTCCCTCGATAAATTCGAGACGACCGTTGGTTGAAACAAAAAAAGGAAAAGACATTGTTATTAATTAAAAATGAAAAGAAATGAAAGAATTAATGGGAGAAAAACATTGTATTATCATTGCTTTGAATAAATTATAAAAATATTGTTCTGTTCCGCCTATTTTTTTTTTCATTTCACATTCAGAATTCCAATAGGGATCACTGTGGCTAAGTTGCACCAGAAGTTTTAATAAAACCTCATAAGATGGGCACTTTTCCTCCTTGAATAATTTAGTGATGACATGTATGTTAATAAAAATAAAAAAAACTTTGAGTCGATCTGAGTGTGAAAGAGAATTTTCATCCATCAAAAAAGAGAGAAATAAGAGAGAGATGGGCAATTTATGTTTTGCTGAGTAGTTTTCCACTGTTGATAAATTCGTTATGGGTAGAATCCCTGTTGGGCACTTTCGCGTGATTCAATCTCTTGATGGGCACTTATCCGGTTTGCGTGATTAATATCAGTTACTTACATGAGATGTATGTGAAAAAGTGTTTTTTTTTTTATCAGTTTCCCTGTGTCCTATGTCATTTGGCAGCATGTCATGTTGGGATGATCAAAAAAAAAAAAAATTAAAAAGGGGTAATCGATGAAAAAGTTACCACTGTTGGCTTTTGTTGGGCACTAAAATGTCCGAGTTAAAAAAAAAACAGGGGTAGATACGAACTAAGGACCAATTTAGCATGAACTTACATGGAAAATTAAACTCCTACTAACTCCTCATTTTGGAGAGGAATTGAAAAAGAAGAATACCCTTTCCCTAATCACTGGGATTAATGAGTTTTTTTTTAAAAATTACCTGCAAAATTCCAAGATTTTATATCACCATGGAGAGCAAATATTATACATCTTTTCTGAGTTAACGAAGCCAAGTAAATATGAATTTACTGAATTACCAAATACCTGTATCCCAAAAATTAGGCTGTATCATGATATCACCCCTCAGATGATGCCACCCGAAGCAGGTCATCCCCGTCAACACGCCACTGATTTCAGTAAAAATATAATGTTATTTCATCACTGTCAGAGTGGGTACAAAACTATGTTAATTGTTAGACGACGATTTCTTCCGTACTAAGGTTGATTCCTTTAGAACAAAGGCGGACAAAAATGACAGGGGTTCAAATGTCAGTTTGTGGTTTTCAACATATGAAGTTTGATGCGATTGGGAATATGGTGAGGTATCACGTTGCTCTGAGATTCAATAATTGATCAGAAATCACAATATTCAAATGAGCAGAAGTTATTGAATATGCAACAGATCTTTACAATACAATGAAAAATAGAGATAAAAATGTTTTGGCTATTTACGAAATTACTTCCAAAAACATAGGACAATTGCATAGAATTATAGCTGGGACATTCGTACAATATAAGTGGCCCTAAAAAGGGCCGTTTTGTTTTACATATTTATTGAAATTGAAGACTTCATGTTGAACATTGTTTACTTGGTGCTGGTGTATTTGGTAACAGCCTTGGTTCCTTCAGACACAGCGTGTTTGGCCAATTCTCCGGGCAAAAGGAGACGGACAGCGGTCTGGACCTCACGGCTGGAGAGGGTTGAACGTTTGCTGTAGTGAGAAAGGCGGCTGGCTTCAGAGGCGATTCTTTCAAAAAGATCGTTGACAAAGCTGTTCATGATGGACATGGCTTTGCTGGAGATGCCGGTATCGGGATGGACCTGCTTCATTACTTTGTAAATGTAGATAGAGTAGCTTTCCTTCCTCTTCTTCTTCTTTTTCTTACCATCTCCGCCAACCTTAGCCTTAGCCTTACCGGCTTTCTTAGCGCCTTTTGAACTGATTTCAGGAGCCATCGTTGTTGTTGTCGTAGTGATAACAATTGTTGTGAATCACATCAGTAACTCTATTTATATCAGTCAAGTCAGCTCGCACAGCAGCTGTGCGCTTTGTTGAATTTTCATTGGTCAAAAAATAAAGCATTGTTTGATTTTGATTAGTCGAAAAATGACACAATAGAAGTTTTGAAAATGTGAGCGGTAAAATATCAGCAGCTGTCAAGAGCCTACAGTTGGGCCTATTTAAACCTAGCGGTGGCCACTGACTAGCACAGTAGTAACTTCATCTACATCAAACTATCAAGCAAAATGACAGGTCGTGGTAAGGGAGGCAAAGTGAAGGGAAAGAGCAAGACTCGTTCATCCCGTGCCGGACTTCAATTCCCCGTCGGTCGTATCCACCGTCTTCTGCGTAAAGGTAACTATGCCCAGAGGGTTGGTGCCGGTGCTCCCGTCTACCTGGCAGCCGTCATGGAATATTTGGCCGCTGAGGTTCTCGAGTTGGCAGGAAATGCTGCCAGAGACAACAAGAAATCCAGAATCATCCCCCGTCACTTGCAATTGGCCATCCGTAATGACGAGGAATTGAACAAACTGTTGTCAGGAGTGACCATTGCCCAGGGTGGTGTCCTTCCCAACATCCAGGCTGTTCTTCTGCCAAAGAAGACCCAGAAGCCCGCCAAGTAAATCTATTTACTTTCTAAGGTACAAAAAAAAAGAGAAAACAACAACAAAAACGGCCCTTTTCAGGGCTACCAACATTTTCTCCAAAGTCTACCTACCATTAAAATATTGCTTTGTGATAATTGTCTATTGTCCAATTCAGACATTTCTGTGTTTTCATTTACTCTTTGAAAACATTGTCCTATCATCGGTTTATTGGTTTATTCATTGTTCAGTAGTTATGGAATCTAGCCGGGTGTTCGAGTTCTGAAAACATCCTGAACTCTCTTTATATAAAACGTGATGTATCTATCGGATGTGGTTGTAACACAATGAGATATTACACACTGATTCTAGGGAGAAGTGTCGATCCACACTTGGGATAATATTAACTTTATATGATATGACTATTTATATATATGATATAATCCACATACTGAAAATCGTAGCTGCAAGGGAGACGGTGTTTTATTAACACTACTGGGGTGCCGTGCTCATGTACCTGTTTTATTATTGAAATTTCCGAAACAGTTGTGTTAAACAACTGATTATCCTAACCCAAGAGAATGTACGTATTGTACCGTAATAACTTCATGTACAACTGGGTGAAAAATATTGAAAACATGAAAAGTATTTACAGATATTACTAAATGACACAAAAACCTTTTTGAATATTTTTTTTTTAAATCTTGAATGAGAGAAGTAGTAAAACTTTCTTGACAAAAACTATATATGTTATGCCGAATCGGCGAAATTGCCCAGTTGTTTCCAGAACCTTCCACTTACTTCTTGTCGGATCTTCACGCAAATTAAGTAACGTTTGGCAATTTTGACCTCTCCTGTGGTTAAATGCGTGTTCTTCGTATTTTCAGGGTTAGATATCTTGTTATAAAATTTGTCATCAGCATTTGTCATTCCACAGATGAAACGTCGACCATTTAAAAACATGTAGCTAACAATCTCCTGTAAAATAACCTTCCGTCGAGGTTGTGGCGAGATATAACTGGTGTGAAAATTCCACGAGTGCAAAATGAAGACTAAAGCCTTCTTGAAATCTGCAGTAATACTGGGGAGAATGCTGGTATATTAAAGAAACTTGATGCCACTTGATCCCCCAAAACAGTCACAAGATACGACTTCTGTGAAAATTTATCCGAAATCGCAAAACTGATGTTTAATTGAAGGAAGATGATAATTATGGCTTCTGTCATAATTGAACTGAAATCCCTATCGTCCTTGACAGTAACATTCATTTCAATTTCTTAAAGCTCATTCAAATCCTTTCATTTATCAAATTTCTAAATTGACTTTTTTTAATGCTCCTTTGTATCGATCCACACATGAACAAACATTTTTACGGGTAAAAGACTCGTAAATAATAATATTACTCAGAATACGGATGAAAATACCCGAAAGACGCCAGTGAGCTAACCCGTTTAAGTACGAACGGCGGCCATTTTAAAAACGGGAAAGATAACTGTCTGGTCTCCTAGTGCTGTAGAAACGCCACTGAGTAACTGTGATCTTCAGTTCAAAATATTCCCTTGTCATATTATGAGGCAAGGTAAATAGTATTAATCACTTTTTACAATTCGTTCCAATTCATTCGACAGTTTTGATCTCTTCGTATTAGTCCGCTCCCCAGAAAGGGTAAGAAATATCATTTCCGTCCCAAAAATTGTGATTTTGTGTATCACCATTCAAGGTATTAATTTATTCAATGGTTATTTTTGACCAAGGAATATTTTCTCAATATTGAGACTTACAATAGAGGATACAATTAGAAGCAGATCTGGTTAGACACCCAGTAGAAACAGTCACACGACCCACGTCTTTGTGTCGTGTTGGAGATGATCAATGGTAGGGTACTTCAAACCCTTTCGTTGGTTGGTTATCACTAATAAATGTGAATGCTGCTGAACACACAATAAAGGATCCACGTGGCCCCAAGTTACATTCCAAGTCGTCCTTATTAGGGACGGCAGACTATCGACTATTATTCGAGACATATATGAGAGTAGAAGTCTCCCCTAAACCTTGATTGATGCAGGCTAATACATACATAGCCGATCGGACCAACACGAAAAAATAAGTAACATTAGAGAGTTTTGATCAGATTCTATTGAAGAGAAAAAAGGAATCATAACCGTCTGACGAATTTCGATCGGGTAAAATCGGTTGGTGCTAACCCCTGTTACGCAGCCAGGTAGCCTTTACAAATCTAAATTAGACTGAAAAAGTTGTATTTACATCTTTGTGGAAGTCCCTTCCCAAGACCTCGAGAAGTACCTACCACCCTTGTAATACATTGAATTTGAATGACTACAATACTCCACAATAATCTCACCTCATCACATGACATACAATTATCTTCCGACAAAAACGATCACAAGTTTCAATAATAATAATAATAATAACAGCCAGAAGCACATCAAGATAGTTGAAAGGTACTTTTCGTAAAGAATGAGTGGCCCTTAAAAGGGCCGTTCTGATATATCAGTAAAATGGAGCTGGGTGTTTAACCTCCAAAACCGTACAGGGTTCTGCCTTGTCTCTTGAGAGCATACACCACATCCATGGCGGTGACAGTCTTCCTCTTGGCGTGCTCAGTGTAGGTGACGGCATCACGGATGACATTCTCAAGGAAAACCTTGAGGACACCACGGGTCTCTTCGTAGATAAGACCGGAGATACGTTTCACACCACCTCTGCGGGCCAGACGACGGATAGCTGGCTTGGTGATACCCTGGATGTTATCACGAAGCACCTTACGATGACGCTTGGCGCCTCCTTTTCCCAAACCTTTTCCTCCCTTTCCACGTCCAGACATGATGAGTTCTGATAGAAGTCTGCAAAGAAATCTGATTGAAGATAGGCTGAGGCTTTGTTTATATACAAGTGCGCCTGCTGATTGATGCGGACGTAGTAGTAAGCATAGCACGTGACCTATTAGATTATGACAAAAGTTTTGAAAAGTTTAGGCGCGCACTGAACAAAGAAGCACCTGCTGCTGATATCACTTATAAAAACGCACACGTTCCATTGAAGCAGTACACTCTCGATTTGACAACTGACAGCGTCGTAATGGCCCGTACCAAGCAGACCGCCCGTAAATCTACTGGAGGAAAGGCTCCCCGTAAGCAGCTGGCCACAAAGGCCGCTCGTAAAAGCGCCCCAGCCACCGGCGGAGTGAAGAAGCCCCATCGTTACAGGCCCGGTACCGTAGCTCTCCGTGAGATCAGACGTTACCAGAAATCCACCGAGCTTCTCATCAGGAAGCTTCCATTCCAGCGCCTGGTCCGTGAGATCGCCCAGGACTTCAAGACCGATCTCCGTTTCCAGAGCTCGGCCGTGATGGCTTTGCAGGAGGCCAGCGAGGCTTACTTGGTTGGTCTTTTCGAAGATACCAACTTGTGTGCCATCCACGCCAAGCGAGTGACCATCATGCCCAAGGACATCCAGCTTGCTCGCCGTATCCGTGGGGAGAGGGCTTAAGTTGGCTTATCCCGCCATTTCTAATCCAAACGGCCCTTTTAAGGGCCATCTAAAATATTATGAAAATCTTCTCATCCATTTCTGATATGCGTATTAATATTCTTATTGTTATTTCTTCGAAAAACAACACCTTCCCAAATGTATGCAAATGACTAATTTTGATCGTGTTTTGATTTTCCGTTTAGTATTTATATATTCCACATAACAATTGAGACAGCAATTCTTTCAGTTATGAGATTCAACTCAACTTTCCCCTGGGGTGGGAGCCCACTGAGCTGATATCGAGGGTTGAACAAAGCCTAGGGTCACCTCGCAGTAGACTTGTTCGAAGTCAATTGACCTTTTGCTACGCTTAATTGATGGATCTCCCCCTTATGAAGCTAATCTTAAGTTTGAGCTATGAAGTTTTAAACCAGAAGATGAAGTGGAAGCAATTATTTTAAATCTTATGATATTCGCAGTTTCCTGACTACGGCCCTTATAAATCGCTAAAAATGGCAACATATTTTTAAGTCTGTAGCTAAAAAATGTGGCGCTATTCCTCTTTCTGGCCACCATGGGGTTCGCTATAGAAACACCCCAAAATAACTAATTTCCCTCCATTTTGTACTGAATAAATGATTTCTTTTATCATTTGGTGAAATCTGTTTCTTGATTGAATTTTCATAGCCGTTTTTTTCTTGATCAAAAAACACATCTTGTTATTATTCTCAGGATTGTCTCCCTTGATCACTCGTCGTGTTGGAAAGTCAGCACAAATCTTATACGCTCGAAAAATTAATATCATAAAACGAATCGATCAGGTATTGACATGAATAGTCATATTTTCAGTGTTAACGATAGTTTTGGCTTGGGCTTATATTTATATTAGTTAATTACAGAACGAATGAAAGCAGCGAACTTATCAAAAGATTTTACACGAAAAGGTAACAACAAGTGTACTGACTACTGAACAGAAAAGTTGGTTATGAGGGAAAGGATTTATCACATGCAAAGGACAGCAGGTTGATAATATTGCTTGAATTCAAATTACGAACAACCATATCCATGAATATTTCTTTATTAATGTAAAGAACAGCATCTCCAGATCGAGAGAAACAGAGCCGTTTTTTCAACGATCCAAACCCTTCTGACCATTATAGAGTTTTATACTCAACGATTTTTGTATTGAGGATTAATTCAAATGATATCAACATTTTCGCATCCACAGCTATCTACTCTTGATCCTCGTGAAATTTTTATCACTATACACTCTATCCCTACCCTTACCGCCTCTGCAATCTACCCTTCAACACATGTCGTAAATTCTAGTTTTCCCCTCACATTTCCTCTTATGTTAAATAACAGGGCGTTGTCCTGTTTTATATTGTGGCCATAAGAATATTGACCAAATTAATCTTACCAAAAAAAAAAAAAAAAAATATTGACCAAATCAAACTTACAAAAAATAGAATATTAACTAATTAATCCTGCAAAAAAAAAAAACAATATTGACCAAATAAATCTCACCGTAAGATATAGACTAAATTAATCTCACAGAAAAAATATTGACCAAATAAATCTCACCGTAAGATATTGACTAAATTAATCTCACAAAAAAAATACTGACCAAATAAATCTCACCGTAAGATATTGACTTAATTAATCCCACAAAAACAATATTGACCGAATAAATCTCACCGTAAGATATTGACCAAATTAATCTCACAAAAAAAAAAAAAAACAATATTGACCTAATTAATCTCACCGAAAGATATTGACCAAATTAATCTCACAAAAAAAACAACATTGACCAAATAAATCTCACCGAAAGATATCGACCAAATTAATCTCACAAAAAAAAAAAAAATATTGACCAAATGAATCTCACCGTAAGATATTGACCGAATTAATCTCACAAAAAAACAAAACAATATTGACCTAATTAATCTCACCGAAAGATATTGACCAAATTAATCTCACAAAAAAAAAAAAAGCAATATTGACCAAATAAATCTCACCGAAAGATATTGACCAAATTAATCTCACAAAAAAAACAAAACAATATTGACCAAATAAATCTCACCGTAAGATATTGACTAAATTAATCTCACAAAAAAAACAAAAACAATATTGACCAAATAAATCTCACCGAAAGATATTGACCAAATTAATCTCACAAAAAAAACAAAACAATATTGACCAAATAAATCTCACCGAAAGATATTGACTAAATTAATCTCACAAAAAAAAAAACAATATTGACCAAATAAATCTCACCGAAAGATATTGACCAAATTAATCTCACAAAAAAAAACAAAACAATATTGACCAAATAAATCTCACCGAAAGATATTGACCAAATAAATCTCACCGAAAGATATTGACCAAATTAATCTCACAAAAAAAAAAAAAAGCAATATTGACCAAATAAATCTCACCGAAAGATATTGACCAAATTAATCTCACAAAAAAAAAAAAAACAATATTGACCAAATAAATCTCACCGAAAGATATTGACCAAATTAATCTCACAAAAAAAAAAAACAATATTGACCAAATAAATCTCACCGAAAGATATTGACCAAATTGATCTCACAAAAAAAAACAAAACAATATTGACCAAATAAATCTCACCGAAAGATATTGACCAAATTAATCTCACAAAAAAACAAAACAATATTGACCTAATTAATCTCACCGAAAGATATTGACCAAATTAATCTCACAAAAAAAAAAAAACAATATTGACCAAATAAATCTCACCGAAAGATTTTGGCTAAATTAATCTCACAAAAAAAATATTGACCAAATTAATGTCACAAAAAAATATTGACCAAATTAATCTCACAAAAAAAATATTGACTAAATTAATCTCACAAAAAAAACAAAACAATATTGACCTAATTAATCTCACCGAAAGATATTGACCATATTAATGTCAACGAAAGATAGACCAAATCAATCTTACAAAAAAAAGAATATTGACCGTATTAATCTTACAAAAAAAAAAAAACATACACCATATTGATCTCGAAAATAAAAAAAAAAATGTCTGCGAACTTCCGTGGCCAAACCAAAACTGACATAGTATCTAAAATCTTAAACTGCAACTAAAATGAGTCTTGTAACGCAAATAGATATTACAGAATTAGAACAGAATGCACATATAATAGTGGAGAGAAAAGATATTTCGGGAAAATGTTAGTGGCCCTAAAAAGGGCCGTTTAGGATTGCTGTCCGAAGTAAAAATGGATTTACTTGGCGGGCTTCTGGGTCTTCTTGGGCAGAAGAACAGCCTGGATGTTGGGAAGGACACCACCTTGGGCAATGGTCACTCCAGACAACAGTTTGTTCAATTCCTCGTCATTACGGATGGCCAATTGCAAGTGACGGGGGATGATTCTGGATTTCTTGTTGTCTCTGGCAGCATTTCCTGCCAACTCGAGAACCTCAGCGGCCAAATATTCCATGACGGCCGCCAGGTAGACGGGAGCACCGGCACCAACCCTCTGGGCATAGTTACCTTTACGCAGAAGACGGTGGATACGACCGACGGGGAATTGAAGTCCGGCACGGGATGACCGAGTCTTGCTCTTTCCCTTCACTTTACCTCCCTTGCCACGTCCAGTCATTTTCGTTTGGTAGTTTGATGTAGATGAAGTTACTACTGTGTCAGTTAGCGGCCACCGCTAGGTTTAAATAGGCCCAACGGTAGGCTTCTGACAGCTGCTGATATTTTAGCGCTCACATTTTCAAAACTTCCTTTGTGTGTTATTTTCCGACCAATCAACACACAACATATCGTACAGCTGCCGTGCGAGCCGACTTGATTTATATAAATACAGTTACTGGTCTGCTGTACATTATCTGTTATTTCAATAACGATAGCAATGGCTCCTGAAATCAGCTCGAAAGGCGCTAAGAAAGCCGGTAAGGCTAAGGCTAAGGCCAGTGGTGATGGTAAGAAAAGGAAGAAGAAGAGGAAGGAAAGCTACTCTATCTACATTTATAAAGTAATGAAGCAAGTCCATCCCGATACTGGCATCTCCAGCAAAGCTATGTCCATCATGAACAGCTTTGTCAACGATCTTTTTGAAAGAATCGCCTCTGAGGCCAGCCGTCTTGCCCACTACAGCAAGCGTTCTACCATCTCCAGCCGTGAGGTCCAGACCGCTGTCCGTCTCCTTCTTCCCGGAGAATTGGCCAAACACGCTGTGTCTGAGGGAACCAAAGCTGTTACCAAATACACCAGCGCCAAGTAAAGAGTTTCTCTAAGAAAACTTGAAAACAAAAACGGCCCTTTTCAGGGCCACTCATATCTTCCCGCTTGATCTTTTCCATCAACTATATATTATGCGAAGACAATTGCTTCATTATGTTTGAAATTCAGTTTCACAGTATTTCATCACTTTATCGGATCTTTGTTGACATCTGGGTTGGTGTTGCTTGTGACAAGACACTGGAAAATAATAAGGTGGTGAAATACTTGATTAATCGATTTAGATATGAACTTGGAAGTTATTCTTCAACCATGTTTCATTCCCGAAGGAACACTGGACATAATTCCAGTGACCGTCCACGGCATTATTTTTACTTACAACAACAAAAATTATATGGTGTATGAAATCTGAATTTTGAATATTCCGAGGAATGTGAGCAAATAATCCATCATTTCTCTTTCAGCTTTAATTTTTTTAATTACTTTGATAAGATCGCACATCTCATTTGTACCAATCTAACACTAGAAAATTATCATGTTTTTCCATTATTCATAAGCAAAATTTTCGTTATTAAGAACAAAGGTTATCTTATAGGTGTGTAACATTGTAAAACAACCCACTCGGACTGGACTTCGTAAATTTGATTTTGTGAAATTTTATTTCAGTGGTTATATCTTTAAATGAATATTTCAAAATCAATGATTTTGAGTCCTGAATGGGACGTGAGGAGATTTAGTTCCCAACTTAATCTGCCCATAAAAGTTTATAACAACAATCCATCAGTTAGAAGACGTATTTACTAAAGATGCGACAACAACTTCTCAGTATAAAAGTTGTTGTTAACTT
Organism: Thysanoteuthis rhombus; assembly: GCA_963457665.1. Lineage (NCBI taxonomy): Eukaryota > Metazoa > Mollusca > Cephalopoda > Oegopsida > Thysanoteuthidae > Thysanoteuthis > Thysanoteuthis major. Next base: position 53,737,711 of record OY735222.1, on the reverse strand, counting down.
CGAAGTTATTCAAACTCCAGTACGAGTGATCCTAGCACATTGGCACACTTAGTTATTTCAAAAATAGATGTAAATTTGGCATATGAATTTGATAAATTGATTTCACTGAGTAAGTAAAACAAAATATTCTATTGACTCTGCCATTCCAAGCGTCTTAACTGAATAAAATATCAGAATTAAGCAATGATGTCCTGAATATTTAAAATGAATTATTAATTCTGCAATTTCCAGTATTCCAACACAAAATCGTTAACAAAATGAGATTTAGTACTTGACATAATTTTAAACATCTCTTTTTTCCTGAACTTATTGGATGGAGAATTTATCCATTTTTTCATTCACATTTCCCCTTGTCTTATTTCCATTTCATCTCTGTAAAACCCTTAAAAGTTGGCACTGGACTGAGTTCTGCAGAGGGGAGCTAAAGGCCCAAGCGTTGTGGACAGAAAACGATGAAGCAGGTTCTTGAAACTTACCCACCCAGAAGTTGTTGGGGAGAGAAATTTAGTGGTGGAACGTGGAATCTTGTGGACAAGGAGTTTTTTTTTTTAATTTTTGAAAATTTCTCAGAAGTGATGTTTCTGATCTGATGCACTTTTTTCCTGGTCAGCAAAAGTGAAAGTGTTTTTTTTTTCAAGAATTAATGTCCCAAATGTGGCTCAATAACCGATCAAGTATTTTTAAGCTCTCAATAGATAAATGATCTACTATTTAGGAAAACAATCACAATGCAAACAATTACCATTATGCCTTTTCCCGGGCATTGGATGTAATGCGATGGTAGTTTTCTTTACCTCACAAAACCTTTTTATCTGATCCTAAATATTCTATTGATGTAAAGAGAATGTGTTAAACTTATACAATTTTTACTCATTAAAGCCTAAAAAATGTCGCAATACAACGAAGTATAATAAGGGTAGAGTCTATTATAGTAACAACTTGATTGTCCAATTAAAGGTTGATATTTTGATTGTAGAGAAAAATAAGTACGATGATGTTCAGGATAGAAATCTGGGTTTCGGTGTAGAAAAATTATCTTATAAAATAAGAAGTATGTTAATTTGATTTATAATAAAACTCACCATCACAGTCAATAACTGAACAACCGTAGCGTTAAAATTTGAAGTCGTGTTAAAAAAAAAATCCCATCGAAGAATAAAGATAGAATAAATCCTATTTATGACGTCACAAGCGTTTTCCCTGAAAAACAATTAAAATAGACAAAGAAAACTTCTAGAATCTGGAGAATCTAAATATTATTAATAAACATGCCAAAGCCCCTTGAAGGTACGTGACTTGTATTTTCTATAGAAAAAAATAGTTCTAGAAAGGATTTAGTGGAGTACTGATGCCAATTTTCAAGTCCGTGGACAAAACGGTATGACCGGGAGCGCTGAGAAGCCAAATAAATAAACCCGTCAGAATAAGGCCCAGAAATTCAATAAAGCCCTTTTCCTAAAAGAAAAATTTTTTTTTGGAAGGGGCCTAGTGGAGTACTGATGCCAACGTTCATGTCTGTAGACCAAACGGTATGGCCAGGAGCACTGAAACGCATAAGTAGACACATGCTCATATATAAAAAGGGGAGAGAACCCTTCGTCACTTTTGGGGGCTATAGTTGTTTAATAAATATAATTTTCAATAAAATGAGCATTATTTTGATTAATTCATCTTATAGCCATAAATTGGTTTTCTAAATGATAAGTAATACTCTTATAATCCACTATTAATGGTTTCTGATGGAAGAAATGTATATCTATAAATTAAAAATCCAATACTTTGAACTTAGTTTTAAAATCGAACGATTTTTCTCGATATTATTATTTATTTTGTCAATTGACTGCGTGTGACACTTTTTTGGTTTTAGTAAACGCAGTGTATTACAGTTTGAAGAGGTTTTTTAAGTACTAAGTACATGTTTGAAACTAAGTAATATCATATCCCAGGTTGAAAAAATTGAATCACAATGTTCTTTTTTTATAAATGATTCGATAATTTCCAAAAAATAATAAAAGAGTTAATTCGGCAATGCCCATCTCCTCTCTAAGTATGGTGATAGGTGATTACAAGGTTACCTGTTCGTCGCTGCCGATTGACTTGTTAAACTTCGTCCATGTCCTTATAAAGATATATCATTCCCATTCGTTTTCATTAAGCCTTTTCCGCTAAACATGAATGTATATCTGTTGGGACCAAAAGTTGAAAATTATCAATTATGACGGGTATATAAACACTGGCAATTGCCAAATAGAACGTCTTGCATCAAGGGGGGGATAACTTTTTTGAGATATATCGAGGAAGAAAACAAACTTTAGAAACGAACGAATGACAGAATAATTTAATCAATTCTAAGTCAAAAACCGATAAAAAGAAGGGAAATTACATATCGAACTAATGCAAAGAAAGAAAAATATAGCTTGATAAACATATAATACTTTTTTATAAATATATTCTTTTGTATTTGTAACATTCAAGTATTTCGAATTCATGAGCTATTCCTATTTTTTGTGTTCGATTCCTTTCATTTTCTCCATTGCTCTTTTTAAAAAAAATATGAAATGTCATTTTTTTAGTCGGTGTAATCTCCCTTGATCTATCTCGTCATGTTATCTCCCGAAGTTGCTCATCGAGATAATTACGTTGAATGATTTTATAACTTCAGCCAAGTTACAAATACATGATAAAATGAATCGAATGTTATCATCCTGTCACTATCAGAGAGAGAGAGAGAGAGAGAGAGAGAGAGAGAGAGAGAGAGAGAGAGAGAGAATCAAGTGAGATTGTCTGACGATGTGATCTTGAAAACTTGGGTAAATTTCATTAGAACTAAGTCAAATAAAAAGGGCATTTCAAAATGTTATCGGTTTGTGATTTATAACGTAAGAAATTCTATGTGATAAGAAACATGTTTTTAGCGTTGCTTCAAGATTTCCAGATTCAGTAATTAATGAGGAATTAATATATTTTAATACTCATTTACAACGAATCTGAACATTTAAAAAATGAATTGGCAAAATTACTTGAATATTTTTAAAAAAACAATGTTTTAAAAAAGTGCATACAATTTTAGCCGTGACATTCGTGAAAAATGATTGTCCATTAGTAGTTTACAACTCCAGAAGTTCAATGAATGTAATGGGTCATAAGATTCAGTTATAAATCAGAAATCTCAGTGTTTTGATAGGACCTCTGAATTCGCATTACTGGCGTCAATTTAGCACAACGGTAAGCGCATCGCTACGTTGAAGCAGCAAGCCTATTGGTGGCAGGTTCGATCTCTGCAGCGGCCCCCCCTTACTTCAATTATTACGCTACGAACGTTTTCTGAATAGAGTGATATATTAACCGTGTATCAAAGGGAGATCATGTCGAATAAGTTTCTGTATAACGCTGTCAATAACCCGATGAGGAATCAATACATTTTAATTCTCATATGCAACGAATCTCAATACGATGTAAAATAATCAGCAAAATTGCATGAATTATCAAAAAAATATGTGTATAAGACGATTGCATGAAATTTTAGCCGTGACATTCGTGAAAAATGACTAGGTTTAAAATATCAGTTAGTGGTTTTCAACACAAGAAATTAGATGTGATAAGAGGTCTGTTAAGATATTGTGTTACAATGATATTCAGTAATCAATCAGAAATCAGAATACCTCCATGAGCATGAACTCTGATATATGCAACGAATCTTTACAACACGATGAAACATTTATCGACAAAAATGCTTTGATAATCTACGGAACTATTTATAAAAAATACAGATGAGACAATTGCATAAAAGTATAGCCGTGACATTCGTAAAATATGAGTGGCCCTAAAAAGGGCCGTTTTGTTTTAATAATTGATGATTATGAAGAAGACTTCATTTTCAACGCTGTTTACTTGGTGCTGGTGTATTTGGTGACAGCCTTGGTTCCTTCAGACACAGCGTGTTTGGCCAATTCTCCGGGCAGAAGGAGACGGACAGCGGTCTGGACCTCACGGCTGGAAAGGGTCGAACGTTTGCTGTAGTGAGAAAGGCGGCTGGCTTCAGAGGCGATTCTTTCAAAAAGATCGTTCACAAAGCTGTTCATGATGGACATAGCTTTGCTGGAGATGCCAGTATCGGGGTGGACTTGCTTCATCACTTTGTAAATGTAGATAGAGTAGCTTTCCTTCCTCTTCTTCTTCTTTTTCTTACCATCTCCACCAACCTTAGATTTAGCCTTACCAGCTTTCTTAGCGCCTTTTGAGCTGATTTCAGGAGCCATTGTTATCGTTGTAGAATATACAGATTATACACAACAGACCAGTAACTGTATTTATATCAATCAAGTCGGCTCCCACGGCAGCTGTACGGTTTGTTGTGTGTTGATTGGTCAATAAATAACACGCGAACGAGAGAAAGAGAAATTATGAAAATGTGAGCGGTAAAATATCAGCAGCTGTCAGGAGCCTACCGTCGAGCCTATTTAAACCTAGCAGTGGCCGCTGAATGGCACATTTGTAATTTTATCTACCCCAAACTACTCAACGAAGATGACAGGTCGCGGTAAGGGAGGCAAAGTAAAGGGAAAGAGCAAGACTCGCTCATCCCGTGCCGGACTTCAATTCCCCGTCGGTCGTATCCACCGTCTTCTGCGTAAAGGTAACTATGCCCAGAGGGTTGGTGCCGGTGCTCCCGTCTACCTGGCAGCCGTCATGGAATATTTAGCCGCTGAGGTTCTCGAGTTGGCAGGAAATGCTGCCAGAGACAACAAGAAATCCAGAATCATCCCCCGTCACTTGCAATTGGCCATCCGTAATGACGAGGAATTGAACAAATTGTTGTCAGGAGTGACCATTGCCCAAGGAGGTGTCCTTCCCAACATCCAGGCTGTTCTTCTGCCCAAGAAGACCCAGAAGCCCGCCAAGTAAATTATCTGTACCACGAGGAATCATCTAAGAGAACATCAAAAAAACGGCCCTTTTCAGGGCCACCGACATTTTCACCAAAGTCTACTTATCATTACAATACGATTGTTTTATGAGGATTTTGATCCTCTTAATCAAAGATTCAAACATTTTTTACAATTTGAAAACTTTGTCCTTTCAATGATGCAAACCGTTATATGTTTTTTTTTCCCATTCTTTTGTCAATTTCCTAAGCGTAAAAATGACGTACAATATCTTTGTATTACAGTAGTTGTTTATCCTATTTGTGTTGTCTAGGCCGTGTTATGACGGAATATTTCAAACAAGACTTTCAATGTGCTATGAAACATATTATAATCATTCTATCGAATCATATATCTATTACTTAATAACGTATGTTTATAAACTTTTCGAGCGCCCACTACAGAGACCTTATTTCAAACATGAGCCTTTTACACACATTAAAAACAAGAGCAGAATTTATTTTATGTGTACCGAGTTTATCTTAGAATGACTTGAGGACATAGTATCACAAACTACATCGATGTCATGACTAGGGATTTCATGGGATTATCCATCTCACAGCTTCATTCTATTCACGTTTGTCAAAGCCAAATGTTTCAACAAGATTATTTTTGATAGTTTCTTGAGTTTCTTGGCTCATATATCCATTTCGCAAAATTATATATATGTGTTTATATATGTACATACGTATATGGGTACAACACACACTCGTATTTATATACTCACCGAGGATATTGCCTTTGAATAAGTTCAGATAGTGCGTCACTGAATATATGTGTGTTTATATAAGCAAGTTTCAATTTATATAAGTAAATAGATTTTTTTTCGAATACAAACTTTGATTTATAGAAAGATTGTCAAATTTTGCAGATTCAGCAAAACATGATTCCAACACTCACTCTATGTAGAGGGTCGATGAGAGACACTTCGTTCCTAGTCAGAACGCAGATACTCGGATCTCAAGTCAGGAGTGCCGATGCGTCAAGTAATAAATCCCGTTGTGTATCACGGGGGTTACGCTAGAATGTGTCTGAATCTACATAATATTCTTTATGCTTTATGAAGTGCACAATTCGAAAATGATATTCTTTTTTGCATTTATCAGAAGAATTGAAACTATCTAGACATTAGCAGTATTGAAATCGGGAAGGATGTTATATGCAGGGTGGAGTTTTGAGATTTCAATCCACGCTCCTGTTAAAAATACTGCTACCACTACTACTACTACTAATAATAATAACAATAACAATAACAATAATCACTGTTACGTCCATTCCGGAACATGATAACTGACACTATTCCATAGTATCTTATAATGAAAAACATGTATGAAACGTATGGAATCTACTCTTACATACTTCAAGCTGACCACCACTTCAGTTATGTATGAAATACCCTGATTATTTTGTAATCCCTACCCGATAAACATAAAAAAATGCACTTTGACTAACTTAGCCAGAAATGAGTAAATGATTCAGAAATAAATAGAGCATATCAAGATAGTTGAGAGATACTTTTCGTATAGCATGAGTGGCCCTTAAAAGGGCCGTTTTGATATTGCAACCGATTAAGGCTGGGGGTTTAACCTCCGAAACCGTACAGGGTTCTGCCTTGTCTCTTGAGGGCATAGACCACATCCATGGCGGTGACAGTCTTCCTCTTGGCGTGCTCAGTGTAGGTGACGGCATCACGGATGACATTTTCAAGGAAAACCTTGAGGACACCGCGGGTCTCTTCGTAGATGAGACCAGAGATACGTTTCACACCACCTCTGCGGGCCAGACGACGGATAGCTGGCTTGGTGATACCCTGGATGTTATCACGAAGCACTTTACGATGACGCTTGGCGCCTCCTTTTCCCAAACCTTTTCCTCCCTTTCCGCGTCCAGACATATTGAGTTGATTGAAGTCTAAAGAGAAATCTAACAAACTACGGCTAAGGCTTTCTTTATATACAAGTGCGCCTGCTGATTGATGCGGACGTAGTAGTAAGCATAGCACGTGACTGCTGCTGATCATTTAGATTATGACAAAAGTTTTGAAAAGTTTAGGCGCGCACTGAACAAAGAAGCACCTGCTGCTGATATCACTTATAAAAGCGCATACGTTCCTCTGAATCAGTACACTCTCGATTGACAACTGACAGCGTCGTAATGGCCCGTACCAAGCAGACCGCCCGTAAATCTACCGGAGGAAAGGCTCCCCGTAAGCAGCTGGCCACAAAGGCCGCTCGTAAGAGCGCCCCAGCCACCGGCGGAGTGAAGAAGCCCCATCGTTACAGGCCCGGTACCGTAGCTCTCCGTGAGATCAGACGTTACCAAAAGTCCACAGAGCTTCTCATCAGGAAGCTTCCATTCCAGCGCCTGGTCCGTGAGATCGCCCAAGATTTCAAGACCGATCTCCGTTTCCAGAGCTCTGCCGTGATGGCTTTGCAGGAGGCCAGCGAGGCTTACTTGGTTGGTCTTTTCGAAGATACCAACTTGTGTGCCATCCACGCCAAGCGTGTGACCATCATGCCCAAGGACATCCAGCTTGCTCGCCGTATCCGTGGGGAGAGGGCTTAAATTCATACTTCTCATCTCATAAATATCTCATAAACGGCCCTTTTAAGGGCCATCTAATATATTTTGAAGGTCTCTTCTCTAACTCCTGAGCGTTTCATACTTTTCGTCTATCAAACAATTCTCATGTATGAGAAACTATGGGCTTCTTTTAGGTAGCTGTTGGGCTATTACCTTTCCCGTTTCACAAAGGCTACCGTTCAGCAACGGGAATTAATGTTTTTTAGGATCATTATTGCCAACTTCTTTAATCATCAGCCCCTGCCACTGTGTATCTGGAGTGGTGGCCATTTTCAAGCGGGAAAGGTCACAATCATTTGTGTCGTTTACCACGGCGTCAGAACCATGCATATCTTGTTCGAAATGAATTGTGCTCGTCCAGTCATGTAGAGGTATTATATAAATTTATGTATATCTTTGTAAAGGTTTAATTCCCTCCCCAAAGAATCCGATCATTATATTATTTATTTCTGTCCGGTAAGTCCTCTAGACTCGGTAAACAACAGTTTAAAGCCGATAAAACTCACCAAAAAGTTCATAATGAAATAATATCACCATTTTGCCCTTGTAAAGTTTATTGAATAGAAAAGAATAACTATAAAAAAGTGCAATTTAATCGGAAACCCCAACTCTCTTTAGTATATTATTTATGTACGTTCGGTTTCGTCTGGTAGATCTGCGTCTGGTAAATTAGAAATTAACGCCCCGATTATGTTTCAACTACAATTATATTTGCAGTTAGGAGTTTGCCCTAGGCGACCGCCTTAGGGTTTGACTAATGGACTGGTCGGCCCTGTCTTCATGAGAAGGTGCCCCAAGTAATTGTGATTTCGTTCGTAACAATGACCGTGTGTTCAGTGGTTAAAATGGGTAATTATTTTGAAGAGGTTCGCTAAAAAAGGTTGGTAACTAGTATAGACGCTATACATGATAGAAGCATAAATTACGCTGACTATTTGGAACAAATAGGAGAATCTTTACTGCTTATTCAGATGAGTTTGTATGGAAAAATACAGTCAGGCATGTCGAGGAAAATTTCATATTTGTTTGATATAAACAACTGTATATTCATTCTATGGCTCTAAATATGAAAAGAATATTTATTCATTTATTTTTTTTCTAATTGCAAACCTAACCCTGAGCAGTGTCCTTTGTCGTTGAATTTGATAAAATAAGGTTTCAAATGATCAAGTTTTCTGCTTTCATTTGTTCCGTGATTAGTTCGCTGTAGCTGCTTAAATAGTTGTGTCTATTCTAGTTACCCCCCTTTTACAAACTTAATCCAAAGAATTACTCTCACAGACCCTGCTTATATTTCTGTAAAAACTGAATGTTGCAATCGAATAAAAAAATCAGGATTTGAAAGTGGTTGGGTTTTTCCTTAAAACCGAACGGATGGTCGAGTTTATTTATCCATAAGTTTGTAATGACCGTTGATAGAAAAAGAATAACCGTTGATAAATTATTCTCCCCAAACGAAAAGTTTCAGCTGTTCAAGTTTGTAGTCACTATCAGGGTTGCCTGACCAAATGGAGAAGTTTCAGACAAAGAAAAAACAAAACAAAACAACCCCCCCCAAAAAAACAATCAAACGAAAAACACGCATAGAATGGCCAAGAAATGGTCAATTACAAAAGTTTAGATAACAATTAACAATCACATTCTAAACAAAACTCTTCACAAAACCTTAAAAACAAACTTTTTTTCTATACTGACAAATTTCGTAAGAAAACGAAGGTCATGTGGGTAAAGATAACAAAAAGTACTTGGGAAATTTGCTTTTCTATTTTTTGAATCGAATATTGAAATGTCTAAAAATTATCTATGGGCCAACCTAAAAGCTCATGACCAAATGCATTTCAGAAAGGAGAAATTCGTGAAATTTGGCCACTGAAGACTGATCTGGGTGCTGTATAATAATGGCGAACCTTTTCAGTATGGTGTGTCGAAAATTCTAATTTTTTGAATGATCCTGTTATCAGAGTGTTGTATACATGTAAACGAGTATTTTAGCTTTGACAAATGCTTGTAGAAAAGTGATCTATTTTTCTAATATATTCATAAAACTAGGAAGCTAGGGAATAAAATATAACTTTTTAATTATACTTATAAAACTAGGATAATGAAATAAAAACTTTTTTTTTCCAGTTCATTGCATGTAACCTAAAAACGAATGGTGTGTCATTACCGACACGCGTGTCATAGATCCGCCATTGCTGCTTATTAGTTTTTATGGAAAATAGGATTTCCAAGAGTTTTCAGAATTTTTGATACTTGGAAAACTTATTTTGTAATTGTAGAAAATGAACTTTATCCTTATGGACCATTTAACTGGTTTCCAGTAAACAGACGAGTTTTGAATATGGCTGGCGTCGTCGTAGTTTGCCGCCCAGTCGCTTTTGGTTCATGATCATCCATTGGTTATTGTTTGGAATAGGTTCACTAAAACATTGACACGATATTTTTGCAAGGGATATAACCAGAAGAGACTCTGCATGATAAAATTAACTTTTTACACTGGTTTGTGAGGAGAAAGTGTCAGAAATGACAAAGAAAACTATTCAGTCATTTTTTATCATTGATTCCAAATGTTTATTTTATTCTATTTTTTTGAAAATAAATCCAATATTTTTATGTTGTTAATTGAAAATCTAACCGTAAACATTAAAGCAAATTTTATGCTTTGCAATTAAATTTAAATTTGTAAGTATGGTTATGGATGCAGAGATTAAACAGAGTTCGTAATTGTAATGAAGATACATACGAATATATAGACAGACAATTTAAATTTTTTAATTAAATTTAATGCAATACAATTAAAAGTTCGATTTGACCCGTAATAGTTCAACAGCAGCAGCAGCTAATCGTGTCATGCCAAATATAGACAAAAGGCTTTGGTGAACTTTTAATGATCATATGAAAGAACAAAAATAGGTTTCCCGAAATTTCGAAAGTTCATCAAGTAGATCCTTCTAGAAATCGTTCAACACTGCCGATTAGATGCCGCAATGTTAAAAACGAAAGAATTGTGGACCCCCATCCGGAAAAAAAACCCCTGAACAACTCTAGGCGCGGATACAGAGTATCTGAGCTCGGGCAAATCATAATTTAATCTCAATCAGAGGCTCTGCCCTGTCCGTCGTTTGATCGGTATGTTGTTTCTCTGCTGTCCCTTGATAAGATGCTTCGAAAAATCTTCTACTCAGGGGTTACATGATCAGACAACAATGGCCTTTGAACTTTAAACTATGTCAGTTTTATGAAATATGACAATGAAGAGAGTTATTTGTGGAAGTACTTTAGGTATTCCAATCACCCCGGTATCTGTGGGGGAAAATGGCCGGCAATACTAATTTTGTACTATTTTGAAATGTGTAAAAATGTCATATTGTAGATTAAGACAATAGTGTCATGATGCGGTTTCAAAAGTGAAGGGGAACAAAGTTAGTGATTACCGGAGGAGTCACAGTGAATCTTTTTTTCTTCTTTCAATTGACCCATCTAGATTGTCAGGAACAGAAATTGGAAGTATTTCAAGCATGATGAATTGCATCATGTTCATAATACCCTTCGTTTTCTGACTCCATTTTTTTTCAACGTGAAGGTACTTAACAAAGCAAAACTAAAACTACAATATAAACTTCGGTCCTCAAATAAGAAAGTCCGATTTATTAAATTCACCAAACGGGGAGAACTTGAACTCGTGGGGTGCATCGAAATCATTTCCAACTTTTAATAGGTCAAGATCGTCCGTTAATTCCTTATAGCGGCTCGATATAGACATACTCGATCGTAGCCATATCTTAATCGTACGTGTCAGTGAAAATGGTCTCTCCGGTGATGCAGCTGTGGTAGGATTGACGAATAGCAGTTAACAAATCAGAATAGTGTTTGGGATGAATAACTTCTTTTCGTAGCCCTTTCCACTTCTTATAAATACTATTGAATCTATTTACGTCGAAAAGTTCCTATAGTGAGTGAGGTAGAGTAGTAATTGTAGCCAGGTTCTGTGTAGTGACGAGATGGCGTAGTTGTTGAGGAAGAAAAGGATTTTGTCTCCACGTGCGCCGTTTTTACCATCACCGAATGAACATATGCGTACAGAACTTTTATAGACAGTGAATGGAGGAAGTAAGGTTTAGCATATGGGGATAAATTCAAAGTTTCATAGCTTATGATGGTACTTATCTATATTCATAATTAATTTTGACTAAAAATAAAGTGGCCTCAACAAGTACACTCCCCTTAGCAGTCCGGAGGGCTGCGGAGAGGACTTAGAATTGAAATAAATGTAAGAACAAGACAGGCGAATGAAAGTAGATAGAAATCTGAAGAGTAGCTTTCGACAATGCGATGGAAAAATCATGGACAAAAAACTTTGCAAAAAATTCCAGTACAAATGATAAATATTAAAAAAAGTTCAGCTGCATAAACCGAATCGAGTCGCAAAACAAAATGTTAACTCAGGTTTTGAAGTAATATCAAATGCTTTTGTTTTTTTAAGATGAATGCTGTGTGGGAAAGACTTTTTTGTGTATGTAAATTGTTCGAAAAAGTTCGTATAACTTTATGAAAAGTTAGTTCAAGTGTTTAAACTAATTTGTGTCGATGCTTCCAAAGATATTACAAATGTTCAAAAGGATTTACATCGAAAGATCACCAGCTATATATGGCTCCTATAGTGATTGAGGGAGAGTAGTAGTTATAGCTGACTTCTATATAGCAAGGAGATGGTGTAGTTGTTGAGGACAAAGGATTTTGTCTCCACGTGTTTCGTTTTTATCGTCACGTGCCGACATCGCTGAAAGTACTGAAGGGGGAAGGTGGACGATAATCACTGTGACAGAAAGGAGGATTAGAGGCGGTAAGTATGGTTATGGATGCGGGGAGTTCGTAATTGTAATGAAGATACATACGAATATATAGACAGAATAGAGGGACGTACTTTTTATAGTTATAGATATAGAGCTGAAAGGAAATACGTGTATAGAAACATTAATTAGATCGATCGTGAAGAGACCATTTAAGTTTAGTTTACTATGTAGTATATTCACAGAGAAGAAAAGAATTGGTTATTAGGTTATTCCTATACGTTGAAAGGAAATATAGAGGAGAATGATTAGTTAGGGAAACACGTAACGCAACAGGTCTTATGGCTCATGAATCTTGCTTTTATTATTCTTAGATTTTTAACGCGTGTTACCTTTTTGGACCCAACTTTGACTCGTTTCAAACGGTCCCTTTTCCTGTTACACCACGTGACGTTAGCGATACAATATCTATCACAAATCAATTATTTCTTCAATATAATATATGTTAATAACTGTTTTTTCTTTCATGAATTCCTCCCACATACGTTCATTCCACTCCATATTAAAAACGGACCAGAGGTTGTGCACCGTTTTCAACGTCGAATGAGCAATTATAAGAGATTATACGACTTACATTGGGACCACCTTCTTTTCGTACAAGATAATTATGTATTTTTATATTAATTGAAACAATAGACCTCATCCAGCGATGAAAGAAAATGTGACATTTTGGAATGAGTCAAATTTGGATCCAATGAAGGCACCAAACACCAGATATGCGTTTATGGGTTCTGTGGTAAATTCCTTTGGGTTTTATTCTTTTGCTTATCTCTTCTGTCGATTCTAAGGTTAAAAAGCTACGACTCAAGTGTAAGTGCAAGATGTCCGATCACATGACTTGAAATTTGTCCTTTTGTCAAACTAGTGGGTTTTCAATTCGTTTTCCTCACCAAAATTAATGATGATTTCAGACACCCGGTCAAGACTAAAAAGTGTAAAATGAGAGAGAGAGAGAGAGAGAAGGGAAAAGAGTAAGACAAATTTTTTCCCTACGTAAATAATTTTACAAAGTATATGTATTCAGTCGCGTCTGTTCGATACATTGTCTGCCCATAACCCGAAAGTACTGAATGGGTCTCAATAAAATGTCATGGAAGGGAGGGCAATGGGTTGAAAAGAGCTGGCAGAATTTTGGGTCGGATCCAGAAATATTTTTTCTTATCAAGAGATATTTTACCCCTTTTTTCCTCAATAACATTCATGTATACGCTCATGGCTGTCCACACGATATCTCCAAAAGTTCTCAATGAATTTCAATATTTTTTTTGGAATGGTGGATAATAGGCCATGGAAGAACTGATCAAATCTTTTAGGGTGGATCCATGCACAAATACTCCCCCTGACAATGACGTTGGCTGAGCTATTCATTCTCTGAGAGCTTTCTAGTTGATTGTCCCCTCCTATACCTAAATTTAAAGATCTTTTCAGTTAAAGGAAAATTGTTTGTACAAAAGTCAAAATATTTTCAGATTTTACAAGAGCAGAGTTTGACCCTGATTCAACCAGTCTTTTTCATGTTTATTTTTTTCTATTTGGACAACTCAAAATTTTCTATTTGGACTACTTAAAATTCTGGATCCGCTTCTGCCGTCAAATAAATAATCCAACGTTAACAACGAGAGGATGTTTTATTATTTTGATATAAAAAAAACAACAAAAAACAAGAAAAAATAGTCAAAAGTTTCCTCTTCATTTTCCCCAAGAAGGGGATGGGATGGGTGACAGAGATAACTAATATTGGTATAGGAGCTAGTTTACTTCTGCACGATTAGTGAAACAAGGGGGGTAATTTTTTGAACCAATCAAAGGGAGGTAATACTGACTTTGATTCCAATTCTGGAAGTCATGGCTATCTCCCTGATGACTGACTCCCTGAGGAATTGGAATTGAATTTCATATGCCACACCTCAAAAGAAATTGGAATTTGATCCCACGAGTGGATTTCGAGCGAGTCACATCTCCAAGGATTTGAATTTAAAATCTGATTGTCGTGGCTAAGCAACAGAAATTCATTCCTGATAGTGATAAATTTAGCGCAAATTTACTTCTGATTCCCCAAATGATCAAATGGTGTACTGCAAATAAATGGGATTTTCGTTGTATGAAATGATTTATTTTTTATTTCTTTGTAAAATGATTTCAATTTTTTCTGCAATTTTTCTAAAAATAAAAGAATATCTGAGCGGCCTTGATTGTTTCGAAAATCATTCCCCTTGTCGACTAGGGGTGCAGAAGTAAATTTGCACCCTGAATTTGAGTGTGTTGCATCCCCGAGAACTTGAATTTTACATTCCAGTGTCATGGCTAACTAAAGCTAAATCATTTCTGATCGCGTTGTATTTGAGAGTGTCACATCTCTGTGGATTGGATTCAGATTTAAAAATGCTCGTGAAGAAATGATTAGATGGATGCTTCAGTATAATTCGTTGGCTTAGGGAAATAAAATGCCCAAACCCAGCCTGTAATGGAGCTGTATATCGCCGACAACAGTATAACCAATCAGTTGATTTGATTACGTGAAGACTTTCTTCAACTGAATACAAGAAGACAGTAAATATTACGAAAGGGGTAATCCTTACAAATCAGACATGGCTCTCTCCCTGATGACTGACTCTGAGAAATTGGAATTTAATTTCATAAGCCGCATCTCAAAAGGAATTGTGATAAATAAAAAGTATGTGATGTGTTAACAGAATAATGAAAATAAATAAAAAGTATTTATCGGATATTAACAAAATTATGAAGATAAAAAAGTATAATTCAGATATTAAAACAATAATGAAAATAAATAAAACATATACATCAGATATTTACACAATAATGAAGATAGATAAAAAATATATATCGGATATTAACACAATAATGAAAATAAAAAAGTATATCAGACATTACAGAATAATGAAAATGAATAAAAAGTATACATCGGACACTAACATAATAATGAAAATATATAAAACGTATATATGATATACTTACACAATAATGAAAATAAAAAAAAGTATACTGCGAACATTAACACTGTAGTGAAAATAAATAAAATGCATATATCAAATATTCACACAATAATGAAAACAAATAGAAAATATACATAGGATATTAACACAGTGATGAAAATAAATAAAGTGTCTATCAGATTATAACACAACAATGAAAAAAAAAGAAGTTTATCAGATATAAGTACTGTAATGAAAATAGATTAAACGTATACAATACATCGGATATTTAAATAATGAAAATAAAAGCTGGCCATTTGTTTCAGGATTCCAAAATTCTTGTTGCAGGTTGGCAAAAATGCGTAGATTATAAGGATTCTTATTTCGATTATTATTATTTCTTATTCTAAACTGACATACGCTGCTTTGACGTTAGTGGTAAAAGAAAAAAATCTGATAACATATTAGTTTGTATCCAATTGTGATTTATCTTTTGACTGAGCGTAACTCTCAACGTCTATCATCTTTGGCTGGAATTCGTCCATATAGTTTTGGTGCCTGGGAAAAAATTACAGATGACTCACAACATCCACCTATAAATTGATATTTGCTGTAACACACTCACAGATAGTGCCCACAAAACAAACAAGATGTCTCCTTTAATGGCTACTCTCAGTTTCGCTTTCGTTTTCGACACAGGATAGATGAAGATGTTAGTTTTGCTTCCTGAAAAAATAAAACTATTTGAACTAGAAAACCTTCCTCTACCAACGCCATCATCACAGAAGTAACTATGCATGGATCCGCCCCCAAATTGAATCACTTCTTCCGTAGCCACACTATCATAAACTTTCGTAGACATTCATTGAGAACTTTTGGAGGTATCGGGTGGAAATCGAGATACCGTGATGCATAAATGTATGAAAAAAAAATATTTAAGAATATTTTTCATCGTAAGAAAGATTCCCTTATCCTCCTCCAAGTTTAACCACCTCTAACCATTGCTTAACTTTCGATTACATATCATAGCAATCCAGTGGACAGTCGGACAAACGAACAAATTGACAAACAGACGGAAAGACACAACCAAATACATGTAACTCTCCAACATTGTTGACGAACGTAAAAATGACACAAGACGCACTAGATCCTTAGACATATGAACATTATATATATATATATATATATATATATATATATATATATATATATATATATATATATATATATATATATATATATATATATATAAAATACACTTTACAGATAATGCCCACCATACAAGATTCAAAGACTGTGCTCTCAGATAATTTGCAACGAACATCAATGTATTGATTAGAACAGCATTTCAAATATGACTGGAAAAATCTCAGTGTGTATGTGTGTGTGCCTCGAGATAACTCGACAATTGGCCATTGTTAGAAATTAATATTCACCATGTATATTAGTCAACTCACCAGGCATTTTAGAGTCTAGTTTGAAGTTATTTGGATTTGCAAATCTCAAGAAATGTAATAAAAAAATCTGAAAATTATAGATTATAGATCTTTTATCCAAAAGCATAGATCTAAACTTAGATATAAAATATCTAAATTGGCAACACCCTTTTTTTGCATGGTGGGTGGAAAGATTATATTGACAGTCTGGTTCCTTCCTAACATGCACATTTGGAACAGATATTGCCCAAGTATTTCGAATTACTTAAAAGCGATTGGTAAGAGAAAAAGCTCAAATGGTTTCCATTCGAATAAATTAAGTAAAAAAAATCAAATATATAGAGAATTGCTCTAATCATCTTTAACCATTTACTCTCGACATTCTATTAAAGGTTCCAAGATTTTGTGCAACTTTGTAAGTCTATAAATTGTGTGCCTGTTCATGTATGACTTAAATTGACTTTTATTTTACTGATTCGTATAAATTATTGCAAATCATTATTATAATTTTTTGCTACTATTCACTTCATCTTAGTTGGGACTGGGACTTCATTGATCTATTCTGACCTGTACTGCTGATTCATTTGCTCGCAGCTGAATGGAATCCAGTCTGAGTTTAATAAAAAAAACAAACAATTAAGATGAGGATAAAAGTAGCAAAAATCAATTACAATGAAATTGACTTGGCAACACTGAAACACATTATATCGTCCAGCGATCGCAGTCTCCTGCAGTGATAGGAGAAACTTTTTTCTTGGTGAACAGAGTCACCTATAGATTGCTAAATTAAAAGTAAGAAATCAAATCATTAGATGTTTGAAATAAAATTACACCATAAATATATTGATGCACATTACGTATTATATCTGTCTTCCCATGAGGTCTACATGTTGTTGGGTTTCACTGAGGCAGCCCAAGGTCGTACTTTTTATTGTCTGCTCAGATGGTGTAATGGTTAGCACGTTTGCCTCATACGTAGAAGGTCCTGGGTTCGATTCGATTCCCGGTAGTGTAGAACACATTTAAATAGCACAACTTTCCCTGTGCACTGTGCAGCTAATTGAGTACATTCTAAGCTGGGTGATTATGTCAGGGGTAAGAATCAGGGATAGGAGCCGTGCCCCACCCAATCCGAAAGTACTAGCGAAATAAAGGTCGCCTCCATGTTTACGCTTGATGTTCACACTTGACAACGAGTAAATTATGCAAGGGAAACAACCCTCCTACTATCATTACATAGGTTACGTCCCCTTAGGAACAATATTCATCAAATTGATTCGGGGTATTATAGGCAAAAAATGAATATACAGGGATACCGTGAAGAGTACAGTTTAATGCGGCTGAGTTATTACTGTACTTAATGCAACTAAGTATAAACTGAAGAAACAAACGTTAAATCTTTATATATATATATAAATATATATATATATATATATATATATATATATATATATATATATATATATATATATATATATATATATATATATACAGGGATTGGAAAGAGCTTCCAGACCTCTTAACGAAGTTCTCGCCAGATCCAACCCACAAAATTTACACCGGGCTCTGCTCCCAAATTTTCGCTGCAGTGAAGGTTTTTCCTTGTCAGTTTTTTTTCCACTTTTTCTCCTGCGCAAAATCAAGTATATCCTTTTATACTTGTCATTTCACATTTACAATTAATGTTTCTTCAAGTCTACCAATAGATAACAAGACAAAAACATTCAAGTTCAGAATATAAAGTAGTTCAAGCAAAATATAGGAAATAAATTATTACGTAAATATAAGCGGGTAGTATCTGTCAATTTCAAGCAAAACATGAGAATGAAGTATGTATCATATCAGCAGTTTGAATCTAATCAATAATTCAGAGGCAAAAATTAACTTTTTCTAATGATAATTACTTCTTATAATAAAGAAATGATTATTTAATATTTATCTGAGGTTGACACGATTGAGCAATACCAGAACCTGTTAATATTGACAATATTCAATTTAATCAATTATTCAGAGAAAAAAATTAACTTTTTCTAATGATAATTACTTCTTATAATAAAGATATGATTATTTAATATTTATCTGAGGTTGACATGATTGAACAATACGAGAACCTGTTAATATTGACAATATTCAATTTAATCGATGATTCAGAGAAAAAAATTAACTTTTTCAAATGATAATTACTTCTTATAATAAAGAAATGATTATTTAATATTAATCTGAGGTTGAAACGATCGAACAATACGAGAACCTGGTAATATTGACAATATTCAATGTAATCGATGATTCAGAGAAAAAAATTAACTTTTTCTAATGATAATTACTTTTTATAATAAAGATATGATTATTTAATATTTATCTGAGGTTGACACGATTGAGCAATACGAGAACCTGTTAATATTGACAATATTCAATTTAATCAATAATTCAGAGAAAAAAATTAACTTTTTCTCATGATAATTACTTTTTATAATAAAGATATGATTATTTAATATTTATCTGAGGTTGAAATGATTGAACAATACGAGAACCTGTTAATATTGACAATATTCAATTTAATCGATGATTCAGAGAAAAAAATTAACTTTTTCTAATGATAATTACTTCTTATAATAAAGATATGATTATTTAATATTTATCTGAGGTTAACACGATTGAACAATACGAAAACCTGTTAATATTGACAATATTCAATGCAATCGATGATTCAAAGAAAAAAAATTAACTTTTTCTAATGATAATTACTTCTTATAATAAAGAAATGATTATTTAATATTTATCTGAGGTTGACATGATTGAGCAATACCAGAACCTGTTAATATTGACAATATTCAATTTAATCAATAATTCAGAGAAAAAAATTAACTTTTTCTAATGATAATTACTTTTTATAATAAAGATATGATTATTTAATATTTATCTGAGGTTGACACGATTGAGCAATACCAGAACCTGTTAATATTGACAATATTCAATTTAATCAATAATTCAGAGAAAAAAATTAACTTTTTCTAATGATAATTACTTTTTATAATAAAGATATGATTATTTAATATTTATCTGAGGTTGACACGATTGAGCAATACCAGAACCTGTTAATATTGACAATATTCAATTTAATCGATGATTCAGAGAAAAAAATTAACTTTTTCAAATGATAATTACTTCTTATAATAAAGATATGATTATTTAATATTTATCTGAGGTTGAAACGATTGAACAATACGAGAACCTGTTAATATTGACAATATTCAATTTAATCAATAATTCAGAGAAAAAAATTAACTTTTTCTAATGATAATTACTTTTTATAATAAAGATATGATTATTTAATATTTATCTGAGGTTGACACGATTGAGCAATACCAGAACCTGTTAATATTGACAATATTCAATTTAATCGATGATTCAGAGAAAAAAAATTAACTTTTTCAAATGATAATTACTTCTTATAATAAAGAAATGATTATTTAATATTTATCTGAGGTTGACACGATTGAACAATACGAGAACCTGTTAATATTGACAATATCCAATTTAATCGATGATTCAGAGAAAAAAATTAACTTTTTCTAATGATAATTACTTCTTATAATAAAGATATGATTATTTGATATTTATCTGAGGTTGACACGATTGAACAATACGAGAACCTGTTAATATTGACAATATTAAATTTAATCGATGATTCAGAGAAAAAAATTAACTTTTTCAAATGATAATTACTTCTTATAATAAAGAAATGATTATTTAATATTTATCTGAGGTTGACACGATTGAACAATACGAGAACCTGTTATTATTGACAATATTCAATTTAATCGATGATTCAGAGAAAAAAAATTAACTTTTTCTAATGATAATTGCTTCTTATAATAAAAATATGATTATTTGATATTTATCTGAGGTTGACACGATTGAGCAATACGAGAACCTGTTAATATTGACAATATTCAATTTAATCGATGATTCAGAGAAAAAAAATTAACTTTTTCTAATGATAATTACTTCTTATAATAAAGATATGATTATTTAATATTTATCTGAGGTTGACACGATTGAACAATACGAGAACCTGTTAATATTGACAATATTCAATTTAATCGATGATTCAGAGAAAAAAAATTAACTTTTTCTAATGATAATTGCTTCTTATAATAAAAATATGATTATTTGATATTTATCTGAGGTTGACACGATTGAGCAATACCAGAATCTGTTAATATTGACAATATTCAATTTAATCGATGATTCAGAGAAAAAAAATTAACTTTTTCTAATGATAATTACTTCTTATAATAAAGATATGATTATTTAATATTTATCTGAGGTTGACACGATTGAGCAATACGAGAACCGGTTAATATTGACAATGTTCAATTTAATCGATGATTCATGGAAAAAAATTAACTTTTTCAAATAATAATTACTTCTTATAATAAAGATATGATTATTTAATATTTATCTGAGGTTGACACGATTGAGCAATACCAGAACCTGTTAATATTGACAATATTCAATTTAATCGATGATTCAGAGAAAAAAATCAACTTTTTCTAATGATAATTACTTCTTATAATTAAGATATGATTATTTGATATTTATCTGAGGTTGAAACGATTGAACAATACGAGAACCTGTTAATATTGACAATATTCAATTTAATCGATGATTCAGAGAAAAAAATTAACTTTTTCTAATGATAATTACTTCTTATAATAAAGATATGATTATTTGATATTTATCTGAGGTTGAAACCATTGAACAATACGAGAACCTGTTAATATTGACAATATTCAATTTAATCAATGATTCAGACAAAAAAATTAACTTTTTCTAATGATAATTACTTCTTATAATAAAGAAATGATTATTTAATATTTATCTGAGGTTGAAACGATTGAACAATACGAGAACCTGTTAATATTGACAATATTCAATTTAATCGATGATTCAGAGAAAAAATTAACTTTTTCTAATGATAATTACTTCTTTTAATAAAGATATGATTATTTAATATCTATCTGAGGTTGACACGATTGAACAATACGAGAACCTGTTAATATTGACAATATTCAATTTGATCGATGATTCAGAGAAAAAAATTAACTTTTTCAAATGATAATCACTTCTTATAATAAAGAAATGATTATTTAATATTTATCTGAGGTTGAAACGATTGAACAATACGAGAACCTGTTAATATTGACAATATTCAATTTAATCGATGATTCAGAGAAAAAAATTAACTTTTTCTAATGATAATTACTTCTTTTAATAAAGATATGATTATTTAATATCTATCTGAGGTTGACACGATTGAACAATACGAGAATCTGTTAATATTGACAATATTCAATTTGATCGATGATTCAGAGAAAAAAATTAACTTTTTCAAATGATAATTACTTCTTATAATAAAGAAATGATTATTTAATATTTATCTGAGGTTGAAACGATTGAACAATACGAGAACCTGTTAATATTGACAATATTCAATTTAATCGATGATTCAGAGAAAAAAATTAACTTTTTCTAATGATAATTACTTCTTATAATAAAGATATGATTATTTGATATTTATCTGAGGTTGACACGATTGAACAATACGAGAACCTGTTAATATTGACAATATTCAATTTGATCGATGATTCAGAGAAAAAAATTAACTTTTTCTAATGATAATTACTTCTTATAATAAAGAAATGATTATTTGATATATATCTGAGGTTGACATGATTGAACAATACGAGAACCTGTTAATATTGACAATATTCAATTTAATCGATGATTCAGAGAAAAAAATTAACTTTTTCTAATGATAATTACTTCTTTTAATAAAGATATGATTATTTAATATCTATCTGAGGTTGACACGATTGAACAATACGAGAACCTGTTAATATTGACAATATTCAATTTAATCGATGATTCAGAGAAAAAAATTAACTTTTTCTAATGATAATTGCTTCTTATAATAAAGATATGATTATTTAATATCTATCTGAGGTTGACACGATTGAACAATACGAGAACCTGTTAATATTGACAATATTCAATTTGATCGATGATTCAGAGAAAAAATTAACTTTTTCTAATGATAATTGCTTCTTATAATAAAGAAATGATTATTTAATATCTATTTGAGATTGACACGATTGAACAATACGAGAACCTGTTAATATTGACAATATTCAATTTAATCGATGATTCAGAGAAAAAAATTAACTTTTTCAAATGATAATTACTTCTTATAATAAAGAAATGATTATTTAATATTTATCTGAGGTTGACACGATTGAACAATACGAGAACCGGTTAATATTGACAATATTCAATTTAATCGATGATTCAGAGAAAAAAATTAACTTTTTCAAATGATAATTACTTTTTATAATAAAGATATGATTATTTAATATTTATCTGAGGTTGAAACGATTGAACAATACGAGAACCTGTTAATATTGACAATATTCAATTTAATCGATGATTCAGAGAAAAAAATTAACTTTTTCAAATGATAATTACTTTTTATAATAAAGAAATGATTATTTAATATTTATCTGAGTTTGACACGATTGAGCAATACCAGAACCTATTAATATTGACAATATTCAATTTAATCGATGATTCAGAGAAAAAAAAGTTAACTTTTTCTAATGATAATTACTTCTTATAATAAAGAAATGATTATTTAATATTTATCTGAGGTTGACACGATTGAACAATACGAGAACCTGTTAATATTGACAATATCCAATTTAATCGATGATTCAGAGAAAAAAATTAACTTTTTCTAATGATAATTACTTCTTATAATAAAGATATGATTATTTGATATTTATCTGAGGTTGACACGATTGAACAATACGAGAACCTGTTAATATTGACAATATTAAATTTAATCGATGATTCAGAGAAAAAAATTAACTTTTTCAAATGATAATTACTTCTTATAATAAAGAAATGATTATTTAATATTTATCTGAGGTTGACACGATTGAACAATACGAGAACCTGTTATTATTGACAATATTCAATTTAATCGATGATTCAGAGAAAAAAAATTAACTTTTTCTAATGATAATTGCTTCTTATAATAAAAATATGATTATTTGATATTTATCTGAGGTTGACACGATTGAGCAATACGAGAACCTGTTAATATTGACAATATTCAATTTAATCGATGATTCAGAGAAAAAAAATTAACTTTTTCTAATGATAATTACTTCTTATAATAAAGATATGATTATTTAATATTTATCTGAGGTTGACACGATTGAACAATACGAGAACCTGTTAATATTGACAATATTAAATTTAATCGATGATTCAGAGAAAAAAAATTAACTTTTTCTAATGATAATTGCTTCTTATAATAAAAATATGATTATTTGATATTTATCTGAGGTTGACACGATTGAGCAATACCAGAATCTGTTAATATTGACAATATTCAATTTAATCGATGATTCAGAGAAAAAAAATTAACTTTTTCTAATGATAATTACTTCTTATAATAAAGATATGATTATTTAATATTTATCTGAGGTTGACACGATTGAGCAATACGAGAACCGGTTAATATTGACAATGTTCAATTTAATCGATGATTCATGGAAAAAAATTAACTTTTTCAAATAATAATTACTTCTTATAATAAAGATATGATTATTTAATATTTATCTGAGGTTGAAACGATTGAACAATACGAGAACCTGTTAATATTGACAATATTCAATTTAATCGATGATTCAGAGAAAAAAATCAACTTTTTCTAATGATAATTGCTTCTTATAATAAAAATATGATTATTTGATATTTATCTGAGGTTGGCACAATTGAGCAATACCAGAACCTGTTAATATTGACAATATTCAATTTAATCGATGATTCAGAGAAAAAAATCAACTTTTTCTAATGATAATTACTTCTTATAATTAAGATATGATTATTTGATATTTATCTGAGGTTGAAACGATTGAACAATACGAGAACCTGTTAATATTGACAATATTCAATTTAATCGATGATTCAGAGAAAAAAATTAACTTTTTCTAATGATAATTACTTCTTATAATAAAGATATGATTATTTGATATTTATCTAAGGTTGAAACCATTGAACAATACGAGAACCTGTTAATATTGACAATATTCAATTTAATCAATGATTCAGACAAAAAAATTAACTTTTTCTAATGATAATTACTTCTTATAATGAAGAAATGATTATTTAATATTTATCTGAGGTTGAAACGATTGAACAATACGAGAACCTGTTAATATTGACAATATTCAATTTAATCGATGATTCAGAGAAAAAAATTAACTTTTTCTAATGATAATTACTTCTTTTAATAAAGATATGATTATTTAATATCTATCTGAGGTTGACACGATTGAACAATACGAGAACCTGTTAATATTGACAATATTCAATTTGATCGATGATTCAGAGAAAAAAATTAACTTTTTCAAATGATAATCACTTCTTATAATAAAGAAATGATTATTTAATATTTATCTGAGGTTGAAACGATTGAACAATACGAGAACCTGTTAATATTGACAATATTCAATTTAATCGATGATTCAGAGAAAAAAATTAACTTTTTCTAATGATAATTACTTCTTTTAATAAAGATATGATTATTTAATATCTATCTGAGGTTGACACGATTGAACAATACGAGAATCTGTTAATATTGACAATATTCAATTTGATCGATGATTCAGAGAAAAAAATTAACTTTTTCAAATGATAATTACTTCTTATAATAAAGAAATGATTATTTAATATTTATCTGAGGTTGAAACGATTGAACAATACGAGAACCTGTTAATATTGACAATATTCAATTTAATCGATGATTCAGAGAAAAAAATTAACTTTTTCTAATGATAATTACTTCTTATAATAAAGATATGATTATTTGATATTTATCTGAGGTTGACACGATTGAACAATACGAGAACCTGTTAATATTGACAATATTCAATTTGATCGATGATTCAGAGAAAAAAATTAACTTTTTCTAATGATAATTACTTCTTATAATAAAGATATGATTATTTGATATTTATCTGAGGTTGACATGATTGAACAATACGAGAACCTGTTAATATTGACAATATTCAATTTAATCGATGATTCAGAGAAAAAAATTAACTTTTTCTAATGATAATTACTTCTTTTAATAAAGATATGATTATTTAATATCTATCTGAGGTTGACACGATTGAACAATACGAGAACCTGTTAATATTGACAATATTCAATTTAATCGATGATTCAGAGAAAAAAATTAACTTTTTCTAATGATAATTGCTTCTTATAATAAAGATATGATTATTTAATATCTATCTGAGGTTGACACGATTGAACAATACGAGAACCTGTTAATATTGACAATATTCAATTTGATCGATGATTCAGAGAAAAAATTAACTTTTTCTAATGATAATTGCTTCTTATAATAAAGAAATGATTATTTAATATCTATCTGAGGTTGACACGATTGAACAATACGAGAACCTGTTAATATTGACAATATTCAATTTGATCGATGATTCAGAGAAAAAAATTTACTTTTTCTAATGATAATTGCTTCTTATAATAAAGATATGATTATTTAATATCTATCTGAGGTTGACACGATTGAACAATACGACAACCTGTTAATATTGATAATATTCAATTTAATCGATGTTTCAGAGAAAAAAGTTAACTTTTTCTAATGATAATTGCTTCTTATAATAAAGAAATGATTATTTAATATCTATCTGAGGTTGACACGATTGAACAATACGAGAACCTGTTAATATTGACAATATTCAATTTGATCGATGATTCAGAGAAAAAATTAACTTTTTCTAATGATAATTACTTCTTATAATAAAGAAATGATTATTTAATATTTATCTGAGGTTGACACGATTGAACAATACGAGAACCTGTTAATATTGACAATATTCAATTTAATCGATGATTCAGAGAAAAAAAATTCACTTTTTCTAATGATAATTACTTCTTATAATAAAGAAATGATTATTTGATATTTATCTGAGGTTGACACGATTGAACAATACGAGAACCTGTTAATATTGACAATATTCAATTTAATCGATGATTCAGAGAAAAAAAATTAACTTTTTCTAATGATAATTACTTCTTATAATAAAGAAATGATTATTTAATATTTATCTGAGGTTGACACGATTGAACAATATGAGAACCTGTTAATATTGACAATATTCAATTTAATCGATGATTCAGAGAAAAAAAAATTAACTTTTTCAAATGATAATTACTTCTTATAATAAAGATATGATTATTTAATATTTATCTGAGGTTGACACGATTGAACAATACGAGAACCTGTTAATATTGACAATATTCAATTTGATCGATGATTCAGAGAAAAAAGTTAACTTTTTCAAATGATAATTACTTCTTATAATAAAGAAATGATTATTTAATATTTATCTGAGGTTGACACGATTGAACAATACGAGAACCTGTTAATATTGACAATATTCAATTTAATCGATGATTCAGAGAAAAAAATTAACTTTTTCTAATGATAATTACTTCTTATAATAAAGATATGATTATTTAATATTTATCTGAGGTTGAAACGATTGAGCAATACGAGAACCTGTTAATATTGACAATATTCAATTTAATCGATGATTCAGAGAAAAAAAGTTAACTTTTTCTAATGATAATTACTTCTTATAATAAAGATATGATTATTTAATATTTATCTGAGGTTGAAACGATTGAGCAATACGAGAACCTGTTAATATTGACAATATTCAATTTAATCGATGATTCAGAGAAAAAAATTAACTTTTTCAAATGATAATTACTTCTTATAATAAAGATATGATTATTTAATATTTATCTGAGGTTGAAACGATTGAACAATACGAGAACCTGTTAATATTGACAATATTCAATTTAATCGATGATTCAGAGAAAAAAATTAACTTTTTCAAATGATAATTACTTCTTATAATAAAGATATGATTATTTAATATTTATCTGAGGTTGAAACGATTGAACAATACGAGAACCTGTTAATATTGACAATATTCAATTTAATCGATGATTAAGAGAAAAAAATTAACTTTTTCAAATGATAATTACTTCTTATAATAAAGACATGATTATTTAATATTTATCTGAGGTTGAAACGATTGAACAATACGAGAACCGGTTAATATTGACAATATTCAATTTAATCGATGATTCAGAGAAAAAAATTAACTTTTTCTAATGATAATTACTTTTTATAATAAAGATATCATTATTTAATATTTATCTGGAGTTGACACGATTGAACAATACGAGAACCTGGTAATATTGACAATATTCAATTTAATCGATGATTCAGAGAAAAAAATTAACTTTTTCTAATGATAATTACTTCTTATAATAAAGACATGATTATTTAATATTTATCTGAGGTTGAAACGATTGAACAATACGAGAACCGGTTAATATTGACAATATTCAATTTAATCGATGATTCAGAGAAAAAAATTAACTTTTTCGAATGATAATTACTCCTTATAATAAAGATATGATTATTTTATATTTATCTGAGGTTGGCACGATTGAACAATACGAGAACCTGGTAATATTGACAATATTCAATTTAATCGATGATTCAGAGAAAAAAATTAACTTTTTCAAATGATAATTACTTCTTATAATAAAGATATGATTATTTAATATTTATCTGAGGTTGAAACGATTGAACAATACGAGAACCTGTTAATATTGACAATATTCAATTTAATCGATGATTCAGAGAAAAAAATTAACTTTTTCTAATGATAATTACTTCTTATAATAAAGACATGATTATTTAATATTTATCTGAGGTTGAAACGATTGAACAATACGAGAACCGGTTAATATTGACAATATTCAATTTAATCGATGATTCAGAGAAAAAAATTAACTTTTTCTAATGATAATTACTTCTTATAATAAAGACATGATTATTTAATATTTATCTGGAGTTGACACGATTGAACAATACGAGAACCTGGTAATATTGACAATATTCAATTTAATCGATGATTCAGAGAAAAAAAATTAACTTTTTCTAATGATAATTACTTCTTATAATAAAGAAATGATTATTTAATATTTATCTGAGGTTGACACAATTGAACAATACGAGAACCTGTTAATATTGACAATATTCAATTTAATCGATGATTCAGAGAAAAAGATTAACTATTTCAAATGATAATTACTTCTTATAATAAAGATATGATTATTTAATATCTATCTGAGGTTGACACGATGGAACAATACGAAAACTGGTTAATATTGACAATATTCAATTTAATCGATGATTCAGAGAAAAAAATTAACTTTTTCTAATGATAATTACTTCTTATAATAAAGATATGATTATTTTATATTTATCTGAGGTTGAAACCATTGAACAATACGAGAACCTGTTAATATTGATAATATTCAATTTAATCGATGATTCA
Organism: Thysanoteuthis rhombus; assembly: GCA_963457665.1. NCBI lineage: Eukaryota > Metazoa > Mollusca > Cephalopoda > Oegopsida > Thysanoteuthidae > Thysanoteuthis > Thysanoteuthis major. Next base: position 53,708,460 of record OY735222.1, on the reverse strand, counting down.
GAGAAAAAAATTAACTTTTTCGAATGATATTTACTTTTTATAATAAGGATATGATTATTTAATATTTATCTGAGGTTGACACGATTGAACAATACGAGAACCGGTTGATATTAACAATATTCAATTTAATCGATGATTCAGAGAAAAAAATTAACTTTTTCTAATGATAATTACTTCTTATAATAAAGACATGATTATTTAATATGTATCTGGAGTTGACACGATTGAACAATACGAGAACCTGGTAATATTGACAATATTCAATTTAATCGATGATTCAGAGAAAAAAAATTCACTTTTTCTAATGATAATTACTTCTTATAATAAAGATATGATTATTTAATATTTATCTGAGGTTGACACAATTGAACAATACGAGAACCTGTTAATATTGACAATATTCAATTTAATCGATGATTCAGAGAAAAAGATTAACTATTTCAAATGATAATTACTTCTTATAATAAAGATATGATTATTTAATATCTATCTGAGGTTGACACGATGGAACAATACGAAAACCTGTTAATATTGACAATATTCAATTTAATCGATGATTCAGAGAAAAAGATTAACTATTTCAAATGATAATTACTTCTTATAATAAAGATATGATTATTTAATATTTATCTGAGGTTGAAACCATTGAACAATACCAGAACCTGTTAATATTGACAATATTCAATTTAATCGATGATTCAGAGAAAAAAATTAACTTTTTCTAATGATAATTACTTTTTATAATAAGGATATGATTATTTAATATTTATCTGAGGTTGACACGATTGAACAATACGAGAACCAGTTAATATTGACAATATTCAATTTAATCGATGATTCAGAGAAAAAAATTAACTTTTTCTAATGATAATTACTTTTTATAATAAAGATATGATTATTTGATATTTATCTGAGGTTGACACGATTGAACAATACGAGAACCGGTTAATATTGACAATATTCAATTTGATCGATGATTCAGAGAAAAGAATTAACTTTTTCAAATGATAATTACTTCTTATAATAAAGACATGATTATTTAATATTTATCTGGAGTTAACACGATTGAACAATACGAGAACCTGTTAATATTGACAATATTCAATTTAATCGATGATTCAGAGAAAAAAATTAACTTTTTCTAATGATAATTACTTTTTATAATAAAGATATGATTATTTAATATTTATCTGAGGTTGAAACGATTGAACAATACGAGAACCGGTTGATATTGACAATATTCAATTTAATCGATGATTCAGAGAAAAAAATTAACTTTTTCTAATGATAATTACTTTTTATAATAAAGATATGATTATTTAATATTTATCTGAGGTTGAAACGATTGAACAATACGAGAACCTGTTAATATTGACAATATTCAATTTAATCGATGATTCAGAGAAAAAAATTAACTTTTTCTAATGATAATTACTTCTTATAATAAAGATATGATTATTTAATATTTATCTGAGGTTGAAACCACTGAACAATACCAGAACCAGGTAATATTGACAATATTCAATTTAATCGATGATTCAGAGAAAAAAATTAACTTTTTCTAATGATAATTACTTCTTATAATAAAGAACTGATTATTTAATATTTATCTGAGGTTGAAACCACTGAACAATACGAGAACCTGTTAATATTGACAATATTCAATTTAATCGATGATTCAGAGAAAAAAATTAACTTTTTCTAATGATAATTACTTTTTATAATAAAGATATGATTATTTAATATTTATCTGAGGTTGAAACCACTGAACAATACCAGAACCAGTTAATATTGACAATATTCAATTTAATCGATGATTCAGAGAAAAAAAATTAACTTTTTCAAATGATAGTTACTTCTTATAATAAAGATATGATTATTTGATATTTATCTGAGGTTGAAACGATTGAACAATACGAGAACCTGTTAATATTGACAATATTCAATTTAATCGATGATTCAGAGAAAAAAATTAACTTTTTCTTATGATAATTACTTCTTATAATAAGGATATGATTATTTAATATTTATCTGAGGTTGACACGATTGATCAATACAAGAACCTGTTAATATTGACAATATTCAATTTAATCGATGATTCAGAGAAAAAAAGTTAACTTTTTCTAATGATAATTACTTTTTATAATAAAGATATGATTATTTAATATTTATCTGAGGTTGAAACGATTGAACAATACGAGAACCTGTTAATATTGACAATATTCAATGTAATCGATGATTCAGAGAAAAAAATTCACTTTTTCTAATGATAATTATCTCTTATAATAAAGATATTATTATTTAATATTTATCCGAGGTTGAAACCATTGAACAATACGAGAACCTGTTAATATTGACAATATTCAATTTAATCGATGATTCAGAGAAAAAAATTAACTTTTTCTAATGATAATTACTTTTTATAATAAAGATATGATTATTTAATATTTATCTGAGGTTGAAACGATTGAACAATACGAGAACCTGTTAATATTGACAATATTCAATTTAATCGATGATTCAGAGAAAAAAATTAACTTTTTCTAATGATAATTACTTCTTATAATAAAGATATGATTATTTAATATTTATCTGAGGTTGAAACCATTGAACAATACGAGAACCTGTTAATATTGACAATATTCAATTTAATCGATGATTCAGAGAAAAAAATTAACTTTTTCTAATGATAATTACTTCTTATAATAAAGAACTGATTATTTAATATTTATCTGAGGTTGAAACCATTGAACAATACGAGAACCTGTTAATATTGACAATATTCAATTTAATCGATGATTCAGAGAAAAAAATTAACTTTTTCTAATGATAATTACTTCTTATAATAAAGATATTATTATTTAATATTTATCCGAGGTTGAAACCATTGAACAATACGAGAACCTGTTAATATTGACAATATTCAATTTAATCGATGATTCAGAGAAAAAAATTAACTTTTTCTAATGATAATTACTTTTTATAATAAAGATATGATTATTTAATATTTATCTGAGGTTGAAACGATTGAACAATACGAGAACCTGTTAATATTGACAATATTCAATTTAATCAATAATTCAGAGAAAAAAATTAACTTTTTCTAATGATAATTACTTTTTATAATAAAGATATGATTATTTAATATTTATCTGAGGTTGAAACGATTGAACAATACGAGAACCTGTTAATATTGACAATATTCAATTTAATCGATGATTCAGAGAAAAAAATTAACTTTTTCTAATGATAATTACTTCTTATAATAAAGAAATGATTATTTAATATTTATCTGAGGTTGAAACGATTGAACAATACGAGAACCTGTTAATATTGACAATATTCAATTTAATCGATGATTCAGAGAAAAAAATTAACTTTTTCTAATGATAATTACTTCTTATAATAAAGATATGATTATTTAATATTTATCTGAGGTTGAAACGATTGAACAATACGAGAACCTGTTAATATTGACAATATTCAATTTAATCAATAATTCAGAGAAAAAAATTAACTTTTTCTAATGATAATTACTTCTTATAATAAAGATATGATTATTTAATATTTATCTGAGGTTGAAACGATTGAACAATACGAGAACCTGTTAATATTGACAATATTCAATTTAATCGATGATTCAGAGAAAAAAATTAACTTTTTCTAATGATAATTACTTCTTATAATAAAGATATGATTATTTAATATTTATCTGAGGTTGAAACGATTGAACAATACGAGAACCTGTTAATATTGACAATATTCAATTTAATCGATGATTCAGAGAAAAAAATTAACTTTTTCAAATGATAATTACTTCTTATAATAAAGATATTATTATTTAATATTTATCTGAGGTTGAAACGATTGAACAATACGAGAACCTGTTAATATTGACAATATTCAATTTAATCGATGATTCAGAGAAAAAAATTAACTTTTTCTAATGATAATTACTTTTTATAATAAAGATATGATTATTTAATATTTATCTGAGGTTGAAACGATTGAACAATACGAGAACCTGTTAATATTGACAATATTCAATTTAATCGATGATTCAGAGAAAAAAATTAACTTTTTCTAATGATAATTACTTCTTATAATAAAGATATGATTATTTAATATTTATCTGAGGTTGAAACGATTGAACAATACGAGAACCTGTTAATATTGACAATATTCAATTTAATCAATAATTCAGAGAAAAAAATTAACTTTTTCAAATGATAATTACTTCTTATAATAAAGATATGATTATTTAATATTTATCTGAGGTTGAAACGATTGAACAATACGAGAACCTGTTAATATTGACAATATTCAATTTAATCGATGATTCAGAGAAAAAAATTAACTTTTTCTAATGATAATTTATTTTTATAATAAAGATATGATTATTTAATATTTATCTGAGGTTGAAACGATTGAACAATACGAGAACCTGTTAATATTGACAATATTCAATTTAATCGATGATTCAGAGAAAAAAATTAACTTTTTCTAATGATAATTACTTCTTATAATAAAGATATGATTATTTAATATTTATCTGAGGTTGAAACGATTGAACGATACGAGAACCTGTTAATATTGACGATATTCAATTTAATCAATAATTCAGAGAAAAAAATTAACTTTTTCTAATGATAATTACTTCTTATAATAAAGATATGATTATTTAATATTTATCTGAGGTTGAAACGATTGAACAATACGAGAACCTGTTAATATTGACAATATTCAATTTAATCGATGATTCAGAGAAAAAAATTAACTTTTTCTAATGATAATTACTTTTTATAATAAAGATATGATTATTTAATATTTATCTGAGGTTGAAACGATTGAACAATACGAGAACCTGTTAATATTGACAATATTCAATTTAATCGATGATTCAGAGAAAAAAATTAACTTTTTCTAATGATAATTACTTTTTATAATAAAGATATGATTATTTGATATTTATCTGAGGTTGACACGATTGAACAATACGAGAACCGGTTAATATTGACAATATTCAATTTGATCGATGATTCAGAGAAAAGAATTAACTTTTTCAAATGATAATTACTTCTTATAATAAAGACATGATTATTTAATATTTATCTGGAGTTAACATGATTGAACAATACGAGAACCTGTTAATATTGACAATATTCAATTTAATCGATGATTCAGAGAAAAAAATTAACTTTTTCTAATGATAATTACTTTTTATAATAAAGATATGATTATTTAATATTTATCTGAGGTTGAAACGATTGAACAGTACGAGAACCGGTTGATATTGACAATATTCAATTTAATCGATGATTCAGAGAAAAAAATTAACTTTTTCTAATGATAATTACTTTTTATAATAAAGATATGATTATTTAATATTTATCTGAGGTTGAAACGATTGAACAATACGAGAACTGGTTAATATTGACAATATTCAATTTAATCGATGATTCAGAGAAAAAAATTAACTTTTTCTAATGATAATTACTTCTTATAATAAAGATATGATTATTTGATATTTATCTGAGGTTGACACGATTGAACAATACGAGAACCGGTTAATATTGACAATATTCAATTTGATCGATGATTCAGAGAAAAAAATTAACTTTTTCAAATGATAATTACTTCTTATAATAAAGACATGATTATTTAATATTTATCTGGAGTTAACACGATTGAACAATACGAGAACCTGTTAATATTGACAATATTCAATTTAATCGATGATTCAGAGAAAAAAATTAACTTTTTCTAATGATAATTACTTCTTATAATAAAGATATGATTATTTAATATTTATCCGAAGTTGAAACCATTGAACAATACGAGAACCTGTTAATATTGACAATATTCAATTTAATCGATGATTCAGAGAAAAAAAATTAACTTTTTCTAATGATAATTACTTCTTATAATAAAGAACTGATTATTTAATATTTATCTGAGGTTGAAACGATTGAACAATACGAGAACCTGTTAATATTGACAATATTCAATTTAATCGATGATTCAGAGAAAAAAATTCACTTTTTCTAATGATAATTACTTCTTATAATAAAGATATGATTATTTAATATTTATCTGAGGTTGAAACCACTGAACAATACCAGAACCAGTTAATATTGACAATATTCAATTTAATCGATGATTCAGAGAAAAAAATTAACTTTTTCTAATGATAATTACTTTTTATAATAAAGATATGATTATTCAATATTTATCTGAGGTTGAAACCATTGAACAATACGAGAACCTGTTAATATTGACAATATTCAATGTAATCGATGATTCAGAGAAAAAAATTAACTTTTTCTAATGATAATTACTTTTTATAATAAAGATATGATTATTTAATATTTATCTGAGGTTGAAACCACTGAACAATACCAGAACCAGTTAATATTGACAATATTCAATTTAATCGATGATTCAGAGAAAAAAAATTAACTTTTTCAAATGATAGTTACTTCTTATAATAAAGATATGAATATTTGATATTTATCTGAGGTTGAAACCATTGAACAATACGAGAACCTGTTAATATTGACAATATTCAATTTAATCGATGATTCAGAGAAAAAAATTAACTTTTTCTAATGATAATTACTTTTTATAATAAAGATATGATTATTTAATATTTATCTGAGTTTGACACGATTGAACAATACGAGAACCTGTTAATATTGACAATATTCAATGTAATCGATGATTCAGAGAAAAAAAATTAACTTTTTCTAATGATAATTACTTCTTATAATAAAGATATGATTATTTAATATATATCTGAGGTTGAAACGATTGAACAATACGAGAACCTGTTAATATTGACAATATTCAATTTAATCGATGATTCAGAGAAAAAAATTCACTTTTTCTAATGATAATTACTTTTTATAATAAAGATATGATTATTTAATATTTATCTGAGTTTGACACAATTGAACAATACGAGAACCTGTTAATATTGACAATATTCAATGTAATCGATGATTCAGAGAAAAAAAATTAACTTTTTCTAATGATAATTACTTCTTATAATAAAGATATGATTATTTAATATTTATCTGAGGTTGAAACGATTGAACAATACGAGAACCTGTTAATATTGACAATATTCAATGTAATCGATGATTCAGAGAAAAAAAATTAACTTTTTCTAATGATAATTACTTCTTATAATAAAGATATGATTATTTAATATTTATCTGAGGTTGAAACCATTGAACAATACGAGAACCGGTTAATATTGACAATATTCAATTTAATCGATGATTCAGAGAAAAAAATTCACTTTTTCTAATGATAATTACTTTTTATAATAAAGATTTGATTATTTAATATTTATCCGAGGTTGAAACCATTGAACAATACGAGAACCTGTTAATATTGACAATATTCAATTTAATCGATGATTCAGAGAAAAAAATTAACTTTTTCTAATGATAATTACTTTTTATAATAAAGATATGATTATTTAATATTTATCTGAGGTTGACACGATTGAACAATACGAGAACCTGTTAATATTGACAATATTCAATTTAATCGATGATTCAGAGAAAAAAAATTAACTTTTTCTAATGATAATTACTTCTTATAATAAAGATATGATTATTCAATATTTATCTGAGGTTGAAACCATTGAACAATACGAGAACCGGTTAATATTGACAATATTCAATTTAATCGATGATTCAGAGAAAAAAATTCACTTTTTCTAATGATAATTACTTTTTATAATAAAGATTTGATTATTTAATATTTATCCGAGGTTGAAACCATTGAACAATACGAGAACCTGTTAATATTGACAATATTCAATGTAATCGATGATTCAGAGAAAAAAATTCACTTTTTCTAATGATAATTATTTCTTATAATAAAGAAATGATTATTTAATATTTATCTGAGGTTGAAACGATTGAACAATACGAGAACCTGTTAATATTGACAATATTCAATTTAATCGATGATTCAGAGAAAAAAATTAACTTTTTCAAATGATAATTACTTCTTATAATAAAGATATGATTATTTAATATTTATCTGAGGTTGACACGATTGAACAACACGAGAACCTGTTAATATTGACAATATTCAATTTAATCGATGATTCAGAGAAAAAAATTAACTTTTTCAAATGATAATTACTTCTTATAATAAAGATATGATTATTTAATATTTATCTGAGGTTGAAACGATTGAACAATACGAGAACCTGTTAATATTGACAATATTCAATTTAATCGATGATTCAGAGAAAAAAATTAACTTTTTCTAATGATAATTACTTCTTATAATAAAGATATGATTATTTAATATTTATCTGAGGTTGAAACCATTGAACAATACGAAAACCTGTTTATATTGACAATATTCAATTTAATCGATGATTCAGAGAAAAAAATTAACTTTTTCAAATGATAATTACTTTTTATAATAAAGATATGATTATTTAATATTTATCCGAGGTTGAAACCATTGAACAATACGAGAACCTGTTAATATTGACAATATTCAATGTAATCGATGATTCAGAGAAAAAAATTAACTTTTTCTAATGATAATTACTTTTTATAATAAAGATATGATTATTTAATATTTATCCGAGGTTGAAACCATTGAACAATACGAGAACCTGTTAATATTGACAATATTCAATTTAATCGATGATTCAGAGAAAAAAATTAACTTTTTCAAATGATAATTACTTTTTATAATAAAGATATGATTATTTAATATTTATCTGAGGTTGACACGATTGAACAATACGAGAACCTGTTAATATTGACAATATTCAATTTAATCGATGATTCAGAGAAAAAAATTAACTTTTTCTAATGATAATTACTTCTTATAATAAAGAAATGATAATTTAATATTTATCTGAGGTTGAAACGATTGAACAATACGAGAACCTGTTAATATTGACAATATTCAATTTAATCGATGATTCAGAGAAAAAAATTAACTTTTTCTAATGATAATTACTTCTTATAATAAAGATATGATTATTTAATATTTATCTGAAGTTGAAACGATTGAACAATACGAGAACCTGTTAATATTGACAATATTCAATTTAATCGATGATTCAGAGAAAAAAATTAACTTTTTCAAATGATAATTACTTCTTATAATAAAGATATGATTATTTAATATCTATCTGAGGTTGACACAATTGAACAATACGAGAACCTGTTAATATTGACAATATTCAATTTAATCGATGATTCAGAAAAAAAAATAACTTTTTCTAATGATAATTACTTCTTATAATAGAGATATGATTATATAATATTTATCTGAGGTTGAAACGATTGAACAATACGAGAACCTGTTAATATTGACAATATTCAATGTAATCGATGATTCAGAGAAAAAAATTAACTTTTTCAAATGATAATTTTTTTTTATAATAAAGAAATGATTATTTAATATTTATCTGAGATTGATACGATTGAACAATACGAGAACCTGTTAATATTGACAATATTCAATTTAATCGATGATTCAGAGAAAAAAATTAACTTTTTCAAATGATAATTACTTCTTATAATAAAGATATGATTATTTAATATTTATCTGAAGTTGAAACGATTGAACAATACGAGAATCTGTTAATATTGACAATATTCAATTTAATCGATGATTCAGAGAAAAAAATTAACTTTTCTCAAATGATAATTACTTCTTATAATAAAGATATGATTATTTAATATCTATCTGAGGTTGACACAATTGAACAATACGAGAACCTGTTAATATTGACAATATTCAATTTAATCGATGATTCAGAGAAAAAAATTAACTTTTTCAAATGATAATTACTTCTTATAATAAAGATATGATTATTTAATATTTATCTGAGATTGATACGATTGAACAATACGAGAACCTGTTAATATTCACAATATTCAATTTAATCGATGATTCAGAGAAAAAAATTAACTTTTTCAAATGATAATTACTTCTTATAATAAAGAAATGATTATTTGATATCTATCTGATGTTGAAACGATTGAACAATACGAGAACCTGTTAATATTGACAATATTCAATTTAATCGATGATTCAGAGAAAAAAATTAACTTTTCCAAATGATAATTACTTCTTATAATAAAGAAATGATTATTTAATATTTATCTGAGGTTGAAACGATTGAACAATACGAGAACCTGTTAATATTGACAATATTCAATTTAATCGATGATTCAGAGAAAAAAATTAACTTTTTCAAATGATAATTACTTCTTATAATAAAGATATGATTATTTAATATTTATCTGAGGTTGAAACCATTGAACAATACGAGAACCTGTTAATATTGACAATATTCAATTTAATCGATGATTCAGAGAAAAAAATTAACTTTTTCAAATGATAATTACTTCTTATAATAAAGATATGATTATTTAATATTTATCTGAGATTGATACGATTGAACAATACGAGAACCTGTTAATATTCACAATATTCAATTTAATCGATGATTCAGAGAAAAAAATTAACTTTTTCAAATGATTATTACTTCTTATAATAAAGAAATGATTATTTAATATTTATCTGAGGTTGAAACGATTGAACAATACGAGAACCTGTTAATATTGACAATATTCAATTTAATCGATGATTCAGAGAAAAAAATTAACTTTTTCTAATGATAATTACTTCTTATAATAAAGAAATGATTATTTAATATTTATCTGAGGTTGAAACGATTGAACAATACGAGAACCTGTTAATATTGACAATATTCAATTTAATCGATGATTCAGAGAAAAAAATTAACTTTTTCAAATGATAATTACTTCTTATAATAAAGATATGATTATTTAATATTTATCTGAGATTGATACGATTGAACAATACGAGAACCTGTTAATATTGACAATATTCAATTTAATCGATGATTCAGAGAAAAAAATTAACTTTTTCAAATGATAATTACTTCTTATAATAAAGAAATGATTATTTAATATTTATCTGAGGTTGAAACGATTGAACAATACGAGAACCGGTTGATATTGACAATATTCAATTTAATCGATGATTCAGAGAAAAAAATTAACTTTTTCAAATGATAATTACTTCTTATAATAAAGAAATGATTATTTAATATTTATCTGAGGTTGAAACCATTGAACAATACGAGAACCTGTTAATATTGACAATATTCAATTTAATCGATGATTCAGAGAAAAAAATTAACTTTTTCAAATGATAATTACTTCTTATAATAAAGAAATGATTATTTAATATTTATCTGAAGTTGAAACGATTGAACAATACGAGAACCTGTTAATATTGACAATATTCAATTTAATCGATGATTCAGAGAAAAAAATTAACCATTTAAAATGATAATTACTTCTTATAATAAAGAAATAATTATTTGATATTTATCTGAAGTTGAAACGATTGAACAATACGAGAACCTGTTAATATTGACAATATTCAATTTAATCGATGATTCAGAGAAAAAAATTAACTTTTTCAAATGATAATTACTCCTTATAATAAAGATATGATTATTTAATATTTATCTGAGTTTGACACGATTGAACAATACGAGAACCTGTTAATATTGACAATATTCAATTTAATCGATGATTCAGAGAAAAAAATTAACTTTTTCAAATGATAATTACTTCTTATAATAAAGAAATGATTATTTAATATTTATCTGAGGTTGAAACGATTGAACAATACGAAAACCTGTTTATATTGACAATATTCAATGTAATCGATGATTCAGAGAAAAAAATTAACTTTTTCAAATGATAATTACTCCTTATAATAAAGAAATGATTATTTAATATTTATCTGAGGTTGAAACGATTGAACAATACGAGAACCTGTTAATATTGACAATATTCAATTTAATCGATGATTCAGAGAAAAAAATTAACTTTTTCTAATGATAATTACTTCTTATAATAAAGAAATGATTATTTAATATTTATCTGAAGTTGAAACGATTGAACAATACGAGAACCTGTTAATATTGACAATATTCAATTTAATCGATGATTCAGAGAAAAAAATTAACTTTTTCTAATGATAATTACTTCTTATAATAAAGAAATGATTATTTAATATTTATCTGAGTTTGACACGATTGAACAATACGAGAACCTGTTAATATTCACAATATTCAATTTAATCGATGATTCAGAGAAAAAAATTAACTTTTTCAAATGATAATTACTTCTTATAATAAAGAAATGATTATTTAATATTTATCTGAGGTTGAAACGATTGAACAATACGAGACCCTGTTAATATTGACAATATTCAATTTAATCGATGATTCAGAGAAAAAAATTAACTTTTTCTAATGATAATTACTTCTTATAATAAAGAAATGATTATTTAATATTTATCTGAGGTTGAAACGATTGAACAATACGAGAACCTGTTAATATTGACAATATTCAATTTAATCGATGATTCAGAGAAAAAAATTAACTTTTTCTAATGATAATTACTTCTTATAATAAAGAAATGATTATTTAATATTTATCTGAGGTTGAAACCATTGAACAATACGAGAACCTGTTAATATTGACAATATTCAATTTAATCGATGATTCAGAGAAAAAAATTAACTTTTTCAAATGATAATTACTTCTTATAATAAAGATATGATTATTTAATATTTATCTGAGATTGATACGATTGAACAATACGAGAACCTGTTAATATTGACAATATTCAATGTAATCGATGATTCAGAGAAAAAAATTAACTTTTTCTAATGATAATTACTTCTTATAATGAAGATATGATTATTTAATATTTATCTGAGGTTGAAACGATTGAACAATACGAGAACCTGTTAATATTGACAATATTCAATTTAATCGATGATTCAGAGAAAAAAATTAACTTTTTCAAATGATAATTACTTCTTATAATAAAGATATGATTATTTAATATTTATCTGAGATTGATACGATTGAACAATACGAGAACCGGTTAATATTGACAATATTCAATGTAATCGATGATTCAGAGAAAAAAATTAACTTTTTCTAATGATAATTACTTCTTATAATAAAGATATGATTATTTAATATTTATCTGAGGTTGACACGATTGAACAATACGAGAACCTGTTAATATTGACAATATTCAATTTAATCGATGATTCAGAGAAAAAAATTAACTTTTTCTAATGATAATTACTTCTTATAATAAAGAAATGATCATTTAATATTTATCTGAAGTTGAAACGATTGAACAATACGAGAACCTGTTAATATTGACAATATTCAATTTAATCGATGATTCAGAGAAAAAAATTAACTTTTTCTAATGATAATTACTTCTTATAATAAAGAAATGATTATTTAATATTTATCTGAGGTTGAAACGATTGAACAATACGAGAACCTGTTAATATTGACAATATTCAATTTAATCGATGATTCAGAGAAAAAAATTAACTTTTTCAAATGATAATTACTTCTTATAATAAAGAAATGATTATTTAATATTTATCTGAGGTTGAAACGATTGAACAATACGAGAACCTTTTAATATTGACAATATTCAATTTAATCGATGATTCAGAGAAAAAAATTAACTTTTTCAAATGATAATTACTTCTTATAATAAAGAAATGATTATTTAATATTTATCTGAGGTTGAAACCATTGAACAATACGAGAACCTGTTAATATTGACAATATTCAATTTAATCGATGATTCAGAGAAAAAAATTAACTTTTTCAAATGATAATTACTTCTTATAATAAAGAAATGATTATTTAATATTTATCTGAGGTTGAAACGATTGAACAATACGAGAACCTGTTAATATTGACAATATTCAATTTAATCGATGATTCAGAGAAAAAAATTAACTTTTTCAAATGATAATTACTTCTTATAATAAAGATATGATTATTTAATATTTATCTGAGGTTGAAACGATTGAACAATACGAGAACCTGTTAATATTGACAATATTCAATTTAATCGATGATTCAGAGAAAAAAATTAACTTTTTCAAATGATAATTACTACTTATAATAAAGATATGATTATTTAATATTTATCTGAGGTTGAAACGATTGAACAATACGAGAACCTGTTAATATTGACAATATTCAATTTAATCGATGATTCAGAGAAAAAAATTAACTTTTTCTAATGATAATTACTTCTTATAATAAAGACATGATTATTTAATATTTATCTGAGGTTGAAACGATTGAACAATACGAGAACCTGTTAATATTGACAATATTCAATTTAATCGATGATTCAGAGAAAAAAATTAACTTTTTCAAATGATAATTACTTCTTATAATAAAGAAATGATTATTTAATATTTATCTGAGATTGATGCGATTGAACAATACGAGAACCGGTTAATATTGACAATATTCAATTTAATCGATGATTCAGAGAAAAAAATTAACTTTTTCAAATGATAATTACTTCTTATAATAAAGATATGATTATTTAATATTTATCTGAGATTGATACGATTGAACAATACGAGAACCTGTTAATATTCACAATATTCAATTTAATCGATGATTCAGAGAAAAAAATTAAGTTTTTCAAATGATAATTACTTCTTATGATAAAGAAATGATTATTTAATATTTATCTGAGGTTGAAACGATTGAACAATACGAGAACCTGTTAATATTGACAATATTCAATTTAATCGATGATTCAGAGAAAAAAATTAACTTTTTCAAATGATAATTACTTCTTATAATAAAGAAATGATTATTTAATATTTATCTGCGGTTGAAACGATTGAACAATACGAGAACCTGTTAATATTGACAATATTCAATGTAATCGATGATTCAGAGAAAAAAATTAACTTTTTCAAATGATAATTACTTCTTATAATAAAGAAATGATTATTAAATATTTATCTGAGGTTGAAACGATTGATCAATACGAGAACCTGTTAATATTGACAATATTCAATTTAATCGATGATTCAGAGAAAAAAAATAACTTTTTCTAATGATAATTACTTCTTATAATAAAGATATGATTATTTAATATTTATCTGAGGTTGACACGATTGAACAATACGAGAACCTGTTAATATTGACAATATTCAATTTAATCGATGATTCAGAGAAAAAAATTAACTTTTTCAAATGATAATTACTTCTTATAATAAAGAAATGATTATTTAATATTTATCTGAGGTTGACACGATTGAACAATTCGAGAACCGGTTAATATTGACAATATTCAATTTAATCAATAATTCAGAGAAAAAAATTAACTTTTTCTAATGATGATCACTTTTTATAATAAAGATATGATTATTTAATATTTATCTGAGGTTGACACGATTGAACAATACGAGAACCTGTTAATATTGACAATATTCAATTTAATCGATGATTCAGAGAAAAAAATTAACTTTTTCAAATGATAATTACTTCTTATAATAAAGAAATGATTATTTAATATTTATCTGAAGTTGAAACGATTGAACAATACGAGAACCTGTTAATATTGACAATATTCAATTTAATCGATGATTCAGAGAAAAAAATTAACTTTTTCTAATGATAATTACTTCTAATAATAAAGAAATGATTATTTAATATTTATCTGAGGTTGAAACGATTGAACAATACGAGAACCTGTTAATATTGACAATATTCAATGTAATTGATGATTCAGAGAAAAAAATTAACTTTTTCAAATGATAATTTTTTTTTATAATAAAGAAATGATTATTTAATATTTATCTGAGATTGATACGATTGAACAATACGAGAACCTGTTAATATTGACAATATTCAATTTAATCGATGATTCAGAGAAAAAAATTAACTTTTTCAAATGATAATTACTTCTTATAATAAAGATATGATTATTTAATATTTATCTGAAGTTGAAACGATTGAACAATACGAGAATCTGTTAATATTGACAATATTCAATTTAATTGATGATTCAGAGAAAAAAATTAACTTTTTCAAATGATAATTACTTCTTATAATAAAGATATGATTATTTAATATCTATCTGAGGTTGACACAATTGAACAATACGAGAACCTGTTAATATTGACAATATTCAATTTAATCGATGATTCAGAGAAAAAAATTAACTTTTTCAAATGATAATTACTTCTTATAATAAAGATATGATTATTTAATATTTATCTGAGATTGATACGATTGAACAATACGAGAACCTGTTAATATTGACAATATTCAATTTAATCGATGATTCAGAGAAAAAAATTAACTTTTTCAAATGATAATTACTTCTTATAATAAAGAAATGATTATTTAATATCTATCTGATGTTGAAACGATTGAACAATACGAGAACCTGTTAATATTGACAATATTCAATTTAATCGATGATTCAGAGAAAAAAATTAACTTTTTCAAATGATAATTACTTCTTATAATAAAGAAATGATTATTTAATATTTATCTGAGGTTGAAACGATTGAACAATACGAGAACCTGTTAATATTGACAATATTCAATTTAATCGATGATTCAGAGAAAAAATTAACTTTTTCAAATGATAATTACTTCTTATAATAAAGATATGATTATTTAATATTTATCTGAGGTTGAAACGATTGAACAATACGAGAACCTGTTAATATTGACAATATTCAATTTAATCGATGATTCAGAGAAAAAAATTAACTTTTTCAAATGATAATTACTTCTTATAATAAAGATATGATTATTTAATATTTATCTGAGATTGATACGATTAAACAATACGAGAACCTGTTAATATTCACAATATTCAATTTAATCGATGATTCAGAGAAAAAAATTAACTTTTTCAAATGATTATTACTTCTTATAATAAAGAAATGATTATTTAATATTTATCTGAGGTTGAAACGATTGAACAATACGAGAACCTGTTAATATTCACAATATTCAATTTAATCGATGATTCAGAGAAAAAAATTAACTTTTTCTAATGATAATTACTTCTTATAATAAAGAAATGATTATTTAATATTTATCTGAGGTTGAAACGATTGAACAATACGAGAACCTGTTAATATTGACAATATTCAATTTAATCGATGATTCAGAGAAAAAAATTAACTTTTTCAAATGATAATTACTTCTTATAATAAAGATATGATTATTTAATATTTATCTGAGATTGATACGATTGAACAATACGAGAACCTGTTAATATTGACAATATTCAATTTAATCGATGATTCAGAGAAAAAAATTAACTTTTTCAAATGATAATTACTTCTTATAATAAAGAAATGATTATTTAATATTTATCTGAGGTTGAAACGATTGAACAATACGAGAACCGGTTGATATTGACAATATTCAATTTAATCGATGATTCAGAGAAAAAAATTAACTTTTTCGAATGATAATTACTCCTTATAATAAAGATATGATTATTTAATATTTATCTGAGGTTGGCACGATTGAACAATACGAGAACCTGTTAATATTGACAATATTCAATTTAATCGATGATTCAGAGAAAAATATCAACTTTTTCTAATGATAATTACTTCTTATAATAAAGATATGATTATTTAATATTTATCTGAGGTTGAAACGATTGAACAATACGAGAACCTGTTAATATTCACAATATTCAATTTAATCGATGATTCAGAGAAAAAAATTAACTTTTTCGAATGATAATTACTTCTTATAATAAAGATATGATTATTTAATATTTATCTGAGGTTGGCACGATTGAACAATACGAGAACCTGTTAATATTGACAATATTCAATTTAATCGATGATTCAGAGAAAAAAATTAACTTTTTCGAATGATAATTACTCCTTATAATAAAGATATGATTATTTAATATTTATCTGAGGTTGGCACGATTGAACAATACGAGAACCTGTTAATATTGACAATATTCAATTTAATCGATGATTCAGAGAAAAAAATTAACTTTTTCGAATGATAATTACTCCTTATAATAAAGATATGATTATTTAATATTTATCTGAGGTTGGCACGATTGAACAATACGAGAACCTGTTAATATTGACAATATTCAATTTAATCGATGATTCAGAGAAAAAAATTAACTTTTTCGAATGATAATTACTCCTTATAATAAAGATATGATTATTTAATATTTATCTGAGGTTGGCACGATTGAACAATACGAGAACCTGTTAATATTGACAATATTCAATTGAATCGATGATTCAGAGAAAAAAATTAACTTTTTAAATGATAATTACTTCTTATAATAAAGATATGATTATTTAATATTTATCTGAGGTTGGCACGATTGAACAATACGAGAACCTGTTAATATTGACAATATTCAATTTAATCGATGATTCAGAGAAAAATATTAACTTTTTCTAATGATAATTACTTCTTATAATAAAGATATGATTATTTAATATTTATCTGAGGTTGAAACGATTGAACAATACGAGAACCTGTTAATATTGACAATATTCAATTTAATCGATGATTCAGAGAAAAAAATTAACTTTTTCGAATGATAATTACTCCTTATAATAAAGATATGATTATTTAATATTTATCTGAGGTTGGCACGATTGAACAATACGAGAACCTGTTAATATTGACAATATTCAATTTAATCGATGATTCAGAGAAAAAAATTAACTTTTTCGAATGATAATTACTCCTTATAATAAAGATATGATTATTTAATATTTATCTGAGGTTGGCACGATTGAACAATACGAGAACCTGTTAATATTGACAATATTCAATTTAATCGATGATTCAGAGAAAAAAATTAACTTTTTCGAATGATAATTACTCCTTATAATAAAGATATGATTATTTAATATTTATCTGAGGTTGGCACGATTGAACAATACGAGAACCTGTTAATATTGACAATATTCAATTGAATCGATGATTCAGAGAAAAAAATTAACTTTTTAAATGATAATTACTTCTTATAATAAAGATATGATTATTTAATATTTATCTGAGGTTGGCACGATTGAACAATACGAGAACCTGTTAATATTGACAATATTCAATTTAATCGATGATTCAGAGAAAAAAATTAACTTTTTCGAATGATAATTACTCCTTATAACAAAGATATGATTATTTAATATTTATCTGAGGTTGGCACGATTGAACAATACGAGAACCTGTTAATATTGACAATATTCAATTGAATCGATGATTCAGAGAAAAAAATTAACTTTTTAAATGATAATTACTTCTTATAATAAAGAAATGATTATTTAATATTTATCTGAGGTTGGCACGATTGAACAATACGAGAACCTGTTAATATTGACAATATTCAATTTAATCGATGATTCAGAGAAAAATATTAACTTTTTCTAATGATAATTACTTCTTATAATAAAGATATGATTATTTAATATTTATCTGAGGTTGAAACGATTGAACAATACGAGAACCTGTTAATATTGACAATATTCAATTTAATCGATGATTCAGAGAAAAAAATTAACTTTTTCTAATGATAATTACTTCTTATAATAAAGATATGATTATTTGATATTTATCTGAGGTTGACACGATTGAACAATACGAGAACCTGTTAATATTGACAATATTCAATTTAATCAATAATTCAGAGAATAATTTAAAAAAAAAATTTTTTTAGTTATAATTACTTATTATAATGAAGGTATGATTATCTAATATCTATTTGAGGTTGACAAATGATGTCAGTTGTTGCAATTGTGACTTGCAAAGTGAGAAAGATTCGTAGAGCTATGTAAACATTTGGAAAGAGTGATTCCTAATTCATGTGAGTGACTTCATTAAAAAGAGATAGATAGATAGATAGATAGATAGATAGATAGATAGTTTTCTGGTAAATGGGTGGCAGGACGCATACCAGAAAGCGTGAAGGAGCAAGACTTCCTGAAAACAACAAAAGAAAGGAAACTGTGGAGAGCCATGATCACCCATGCCCTGAATATGGCAGAGAGAGAGAGAGAGAGAGAGAGAGAGAGAGAGAGAGAGAGAGAGAGAGAGAGAGAGAGAGTTCAATGTTCTCATCCCAAAGTTTGAGTCATGGATTGCTTTCAAACGTCCCATTCCTTGGGCTAATTCACGTTTCAAGACATCAAGGTATCCATCTGAGAATTCATTACATTTCTTTCCAAATCAAATTAAAAAGGAAATTAAATAAAAAGACATAGAAATTGAATAGGTGGGCATAGAAATCAAAATGGTAAGCATAGAAATCAAATAAAAAAGCAAAGAAATCGAATAGGAAAGCATAGAAAATAAATAGGAAGACACAGAAATTGAATAGAGAGGTAAAGAAATTAGATAGTAAGGTAAAGAAATTAATAATAGTAAGCCTGCTGATCTGCAACGTCCAGAGCACATATGACAATCAAAGGTTAAACTGTTAACAGGATTGATTGAATCTGTCTGTGAAATGACAGTCTCAGATACTTTCATTTTTCTATTCAGTCCTGAGCTCGTCTTACACATCGGTTATACACCGTGCCACAAACATAATTTACAAGAGGAGGAAAAGGATATGCACTGTTTCTCTAGATTTCTGTGTCATTTAATAGGATTTACATAGATCGCCCTTGAAACATACAGACGTACATGGCCAAATCAGACTGACTTGGAAACTGAAGAAAACTATGTAGGCAGTTTTGAAAGTTAGAATTAACGAAAAAAGGGAAGAAGACGAACAATGAAAGAACGAATTAAATTTATGGTGAAGAATGAAGAAGTAATGAATAAGAAATGTAAAGAATGAAAGACGGAAAAACAGAAAGAATAAAGTAGTGCAACAAACCAAAGAATGGAAGAAAGAGAATAATACAAAGTAATCCAAGAAAAGAATAGAAAGAGAATGAGAAAAAGTCACGTAAAGAATGAAAGAACGACTGGAAGCATAACAGATTATAAGTCTTCTGTAGAAACCATTACATGACTAACGGCTCTTTGGCAGCATGCCGTGTTCGAATAAGGGGTGATCAATACACAATTTCCTTCTCGCCTTTTGCTAGACCACTGAAAAATGTGAATTTTCAAAAAACAAACGGACACGAAAGAGTGACCAATTTAACATAAAGTTACATTGTAAATTTAACCCCTACTAAAACCTATTTAGGAGGAACAAAAAAAGACATTTTTTCTAGACATTATAAAGAGTAATTGTGTGAATTTCATCCCTATAGCTCTATTGATGCGACCTGTACCTGGGATTCATAGTCAGCCTGCCGGAGCAATTCGAAAATTGAAGAAATCTACGTTGACAATTTTGGTGACAGATTTGGTTGACGGTTTCTACATACACAAATACATACATGCATGCTCAGCCAGCCAGCCAGCCAGCCAGCCAACCAGGCCAGCTTACAAACTGACAAAACCTATGTTAACAGTTTTGGTGACAGTATTGGTTCACGGTTTCTAATAGTGCAAGAAAAAGAATCAAAGAGAAAGGATGAAACGATGCAAGAAACAAAGAATAGGTCTGCTTAGTCACTCAATAGAAACTATCACGTGATCGACGTCTTTTGACAGCTTTCTATGTTGGGGGTGATCAATTTGTAAAAAAGGTGACCGATGAATTAGTTACCTCTCTCGCATTTCGTCGGACAGAAATCACTGAAAAAAATTTGAATTTTCAGAAAACAAACTAGGAGACTAATTTAGCATAAATCTGCTTTGTAAATTGAATCCCTTATTTAGAGGTGATTTTCAAAAAAGAAAAAAAAAACAAAAACAAGAAAAGAAGTTTTCCTTAGACATGATAAGGAATAAATGTTTGAATTTTCAGCCCTCCAGCTTCATTGGTGCAGACTGTACACGTGATACATAAATACATACATCCATGGCAAGGAAATAAGAATGAAAGAAACGATATATGATATAAATGAAAGAATAAAATGCAAAGAAAGAAAAATGGAAGAGAGAAAAAACAAAAGAAAGAAAAAAATAAAGTATGAAAAGAACATTTTAGAAAGAGTGAAAAACAAAAGAAAGAAAAAAAGAGAAGAAAAAAGTAAGAAAAAGATAGAAAGAAAAAGGAATGAAGCAAAGAATCTATTACGTGGAAAGAAAGACTGAAGAGAAGTTTAAAACAAAACAGGTAATGAACAAAGAAAAAAAAAGAAAGAATAAAAAAACTCATAAAAAAAACTCATTATAAAAGAAACAAATAAAAGAAATATAATGTCTTTTAAAAGGTCAAAATCATTGAGGAACACGAGCCGCCATTTTTAAGACAAAATTAAAGGCCTCTTCTTCCTTCATGGAAATCTTGACGTTAAATGGAAACTTGAAGAATCGATTTCTGAACAGAAATATGGTTACAGTTGCTTCCTTTCGAAAGTGACATCAGAAGAACATTGGCATCAGAAGCTAACATTAAATCCTTAAAATTCCTTTGAAGGCTGGAGAAAAAAAAGATTTTCATCTGTAATCATAGATTCGCACATTAATAATGAGTGCAAGATAACTGAAAGAAAAAAAAAACACAACAAAAGCAAAATAAACAAAGCATGTAAGCCGCCTCTTGACATCAAATCATGAGATGTGACGAAAGACCGCTTAAGTTTACGAGAGTCCCATCAGGTTATGTTTTGTTGTCTATGTTATTTTACTTCCTAACAATAAGGGGTTTGTTACTATTTGGCGGAGCCGATTCGGTATTGAAGCACTGGCATGGGTGTCAAACCTATTTAGGCGAAAGCCCATTTGACCACTGACGTTTTGTCATTAGGAAAAAAAACTGATACTGATTGATGATAGATTGAACTTCAAGTTTTATTTACAACACAATGATATTTTGTTCAATAAAACCAAATTTTCAGTTTCAAAGCTTTTTAAAGTTTTACCTTTGAATGATGATGAGTCACTAACATTTTTTTCCAAAAAGGCCAAAACGTCAGTCGCCAAATGGACTGAATCAGACAAAGCCCAAATACTCGTTCCAGAACGCCCATGCCTAATCGGTTTCGTCGAATGGTTCCATTCTATCTTCATTCGGTGATTATTCATTTTATAATGTTTTGGCATATAGATACCACTGTAAAAATTGTTCGCTTGATTTAGTAGTCCCGTCATAACTTCTTAAATATCTTAGGAAACCAGAAGCAGGTCATGCTACTCATCTATTCGTTTTATTTTTAGTTTCTCTCGCACCCGTTAATGGATAGTTACAGACGAATCAAGGCCCGCAAGAAAGTTCTCGACGATCAATTATTTCTCCAAACTAGAGGCCTTCAAACTCTAACTATTCGGGTAACACTTTTCAATCATCAAATTTTCTCTTTCAAAAACAACTTTTAGACACACACACACACACACATATATATATATATATATATATATATATATATATATATATATATATATATATATATATATATAGATATAATGTGTACTTTAGAGAGTGAGACAGACTCGGGAGTGAGGTGTTTGGAGATAAGGTTTATTAATCCTTATAAGTAAATTGTCCAGACATGTTTCGGGATTCTTCCCATCATCAGTGGCGTGTGCTGTGTGAGTGTGTATTAAAATTTCCCATGTGGAACCTGAGTCCACTATCAGGAGCTATGCATTGTGGGTAAATTGTGTTGTCAGGGCTGCTGGAGGCCTCCTGCTGAGTGGGAGAATGTCCAGTTAGGTATTAGGTCTTTGGTTAAGCAGTAGCAGTTGGTCTTGGGGAGTGATGTGGAGTTAGATTTTTTGGTATGTTAAGGGTAGTGTAAATGGAGGGGTGGTGAGGTCAAGGAGCTACATAGGTATCAACCTTATAAGTTATTGAAAATGTGTTGGCTATTATTTGGACAGGGGTTATATATATATATATATATATATATATATATATATATATATATATATATATATATATATATATATGTGTGTGTGTGTATTGGATTCTGGTCTTTTTATGGAGTTATCCGAATCTTTATAAACCTGAATAGAAAAAGAACGGCTACCGATTGAACAGTGTCCGTATTACGGAAATGAGCAAGATGTTTTTAAAAAGGCAAAATGATGTTAATCATCTCTTACTTATGAAGTTCCGGAATAAAATAAAAACCCGTAAAAGCCGTGAAGGAATCGTACATGTAATGAAGAATTATTAAGTATGTTCCGAATATGTCACTTTGTTTAGCAGAATCCCTCAAAAAGTTGTCCAGATTCTTAGAATTTCACAGAAGACAGTTTGAATACTCTAACCAAGAATAGAATTTTAAATGATTAGTATTGGTTTTTGAAGCCAGTGTTCTTTTAAAATTTTTGAGATCTTACAACCAAGGAAAAGCGAAGTCGGATAACAAGTACTACCTGTTCTGTAGTCGGCGACTAAACCGACCCCTCCATAACATTCCGGTATGGATTTGAAGGGTGGTTAGCAACCCATAAAAATCAGCATCATCATCAGTAGCAGCAGCAGCCGCAGCAACATCGTCATCACCCTTTTAGCGCCCTTCGTATGATGTAGACCCCCCCCCCGGATTCAACAGACCTTTATATCCAATATTTACTCAACTTGTCAAGTTCATCACGTCATCTTTTACTTTGCCAGCCAGAATTTTGCTTTTTATCTCAAGGGATCCACGTTGTGTGTCGTGATGACGGGCAGTTGTCTGAGATTCTCGCAATATAACCACTTTATCGCCTTTTGAGTTTTCTAATGGAGTCTATGATATCCCTGGCTCCTGTTTTTTCTCCAAGATACTGTGTTGTCTTGTGATTGCACCATGAGCCTGATTCTCTCCTGTGTATGTTGCATGGTTCTAAGTTTCAGCCCCATAGATGACTATTTGGAGGGAGCATTGGTTGTGTGACATGGCTCCTGCCCTGCCCAGGCAGTCACACCCCGCCAATATGTTCAAAGATCCGCTGGAAGGATGTTAGGAAAGTTTGATGTAAGTTTTCCCCTGTTTGGTTGTTGAGGAAACAGCATATCGGCGCAGCCCCGGTTTAAAATCATGGACCTTAGACACTCCTGTCCGGGACATCATCATCATCATCATCATCATCATCATCATCATTCGTTGTCCCGGCTCCAAATGAATGTAGCGCGCAACTGTCGGCTTCTCTATTCGGGGCTAAGGAATCCGGGGTTAATTTATTGAGAATAATCGACCAACCAAATTTAGGGAAGTTAACTATCATATATTTATATATATATATATATATATATATATATATATATATATATATATATATATATATATATATATATATATATATATATATATATATAATGTTCATTCTTTTCATGTAAGCGTGGTAGAATTAAATTAACTATGAAAATGTGCAGAATCACCGAATTTATCCGCTGTCATTATTCTGATTGACAACGATGCACTCAAATGTGCTTATGTAACCCAAGCCGAAGAGCGAGACTTGACACTTTGAGTCACCGAGCGCCTTTGATTGACAAGTTACACAGACACTATCCATGGTTTTCGTTAAATGTCGATAAGAATAAAACCTGGTGATTTTAAAATCTCAGACTTAGATTTCCAGTGTGATTTTTATCTCGAGATACTAACGTAAATTCAAAGTGCTTATAAGATGTGTGATACTTGAGTGCCACACTTGCAAACCTTTCTTTTTAGGACGAATCGAATTTTCTTGTTCTTGAGGCGTATCAAAGGGCGAATGAACTCGAAGAGGCAACAGCCAGACCACAAGAGATTGTATCTTGATTAGATAATCAGAAAATTAGAAAACCACTCAACCATCATTTACAAGAATTATCATGGTATTGAACAGTTTACTGGCATATAGGTGGCAGGACGCGTACCAGAGAGAGAGAGAGAGAGAGAGAGAGAGAGAGAGAGAGAGAGAGAGAGAGAGAGAGAGAGAGAGAGAGAGAGAGAGAGAGAGAGAGAGAGAGAGAGAGAGAGAGAGAGAGAGTCCTTCTAATGTCACTTTTTGGAAGGAAGCAACTGTAACCATATTCTTTCTACGGAGATTTTCAGTTCAGGAATCGATTTTTCAAGTTTCCATTCATCATCAAAATTTCCATGAAGGAAGAAGAGGCCTTTTAATTTTGTCTTGTAAATGGCGGTCTGTGTTCCTCGATGATTTTGACCTTTGAGGAGACATTTCATTTATTTCGTTTCTTTCTTTCTTTTCATATTTTTTTCCAATTTCTTTCTTTTCTTTTCTTATTTGTTCTTTGCATCACTTATTTTCATTTATTCTTTCTTTCGTTTTTTTCTTCCCTTGAAACACATTTTTTTTTCAAACTCCCAAACTGGAGTTGACTATTTTTCTGCAGTAACACAACTAGAAGCGCAAGAACAACAACAATAATCCTCAGGAAAAATTAGAAGTGTGAGCCGATATGTAAAATTCATTATTTCCTCCGTTCGTCCATTCTTCCTTTTATTTTTATTTCTTTCATTTTTCATTCGTTTTACTTCATTTTTAGCTTTTTCTTCCTTTCATTAATCACTTTTATTCTTTCTTTCTTACCCTTAATTATTCTATTTCATATGCTTCGTGGTTCAGAACGATTTTTTGTATTTTTTGAAATATTCAATTTCAGATGCTTTTAATCCATTAGGCTCAACGCCCACTCGGAATTTTGTTAGATTTAAAATAAAAGGTTTATTTATTTATCTATTGAATAATAATGCCTCAACTGGCATTCCCGAAAACAATTTACATTAAAAAGTACATTAAGATATTCCTTAATCCAAGTTATAAAAATGAAAGAAATTTATCAAAATTTGCAAGCTTATCAATACAGAGAAACATTTGCTGGGTTCATTCTATTCATTTATTTTCCCATAATTCTTCTCTATGTTTCAGCTGACAACTCCCAAAATTGACCTTTCCGTTCATTTTCATTCCCAAACGATCTGAATTTATTCAAGTCATTTTTAGAATCATTTATACATGTACTCTTTTTTTTTTACGTAAGATGTAAACTATTCCAGTATTCTAAAATTCTTTCAGAGAAAAAAATCAATTTGCTTTTGCGACTCTGTTTTTGATGACTTTAGGGGCAATAGACCTAGCTAGTAATTTCCCGTTCTATCTGACTTATCAAACATTGGAATTCGATAATTTGTAAGACTCTTCATTATCTTTAAAGTTTCGATTGAGTCTCCTCTTGCCCTTCCCTCAAACAAAGAAGTCATACATCAATTTTCTTGTCTATCCTTATAACTTGAATCTCACAAGCCAATTATCATTCTGTTAAATCTTCCGTGTACTGTCTCCTATTCCAAAATTAAATTCCACTTACCATGTCTAGCGAATGGAGCCCAAGTGAGTACACAATAATCCAAATATGACCGTATAATTGGTTCATAAGTTCTTATCATAGCATATGAATCTCTTGATAAAATATTTCTGCTATGCTAACTAATTTTAGAGATAGCTTTAGCAACAGCTGAAGAGATTTGTTTTTCGAAATTGAATTGTTCTTCCGATACTTCTAGTAATGGTTGATTTTCCAATGTGTATCTTCGATTCCCTTTAACAAGGTACATTGCAATACATCTACCTACATTGAATTTCAAATTCCACTTAGACTTCCAACGGATTTAACTTTTAAAAAATCGACCTGCGCTATTTTACATCAATTTGAGCCAACTAATTATTTCACGTAGGGTTCTGTTTACAATGTAACTATAATGATAAAGTCGAAACTTACTTTCCGTCATTTTTACAAAACTTACATCGTCATAAAATCTTTAAAAAAATTTTTTACCTGAAAACCAACAAATTTCCAGAAGGTTCTAGGGTCCAAGGAATTGAAAACACTTAAAATTGAAAGAAGAAAATAATTCTTTTATACTCTTCAGATGCGTTAGCATCTCCAGTATCGATATCCGTCACTGACTGACTTACCGAATTATTAGTTACATCCCTTGCTCAGATTCAGCAGAACTCTCTATCATGGGCATCGCAGAGTCAGTACTTTCTAAAGTTATTTGGCTTATCACGTCATACCACTTTCTGTCAGCCACAGCGTTGCACCTGATCTCTGGGGATTCACGTTGTGAGTCGTGATGTCCATTGGTAAAGTGCCATTCTTGCAACATGTCCAGCTCATCGCCATTTGATTTTTTTAACAGTTTCTGTGATGTCCCGGACTCTTGTCTTTTCCGTAAAATACTGTGCTGTCTTATGATTCATTCATGTGCTCGTTACATGGTTTTCAGATTAAGAGTCAGTCTCTTGGTTAAGTTCCATGTTTCAGCTTCATAAGTGACTATTAGAAGGATGTATTGGTTGTATACCCTTCTTTTTGGGACTAATGGGATTTTCTTATTCTTTAAAGCTTACCCTACCGAAAGCATACCCAACCAGTGAGATTCTTCGCTTTATTTCTTCTTCTTTTGATGACTTCATGAAGACTCACTGTCTTATGTATATGTAGTGGTCTACTGCATTTTCGATTGCGATCGTTGTGTCTTTGTCCTCAACTCTTGACCCTAAATGGAATATTGTTCTAGGCACAAGTCTAGGTGCATCTTATCAAGAGATACCTCTCTACCAAGTTTCAAGAAAATCTGACTCAAAACAGCTGAGAAACAAAGTGGGGATAGGCGTTCCTATTAGAGAGGCGAGGGCAACTCCAAAAAGAAAGTAAATAAAGAAGGTCGTGCGTTCTGATCCATTTTCCCACAAATAATTCATTCGTTAATAGATGTGCTGGTGGTCGATCTGTTAACAGCGCCGAAAGTGAACTGGGCGAGCTGATCCTGAAACCAAGAAAGGTACTAAAACCCTTGGGAAAGGCATGGATCCACCACCCTCAATTATGGGTAAAATAGCGTATGGCCTCTTTATTTAAAGTAATTACATTATGGATGCTTGTTGCCTCTAAGTCAATTTCCACTTGTTGCAAAACCTCCGAAGAACTCCGAGACTAGAAGAAACTTGTGATATGTGTTGCTGCCGCCAGCGTAAGGGCACTTACTATGCGTTAATCGCAATGAAAAAAAAAATATTTGGATTTCTATAAAATGTTTTTTTTTAGAAGCCACTACGAGATTCTTTCACCAGGATATATTCATAGTTTAAATTGGTCGGTAGGAATCAACAAGGCTGTTACCTTTAAGTGGAAGAGTCCAATGTTACCGACTTAAAACCAAGAAAATTGACCAGAGGTGGCCAAGGGTTCTTAGCCTTTTCATATGTGTTTTTGTTTGTGTGCTCTGGTGCCCCTGACTTGAAAATTGGCATCAATACTTCACTAGACTCTCCCTAAAAACGCAAAGAAAGCTTTTTTTAAGCCTTATTTTGACGAAGGGTTTAGTTTATTAATAACATCTAGATTCTGGAGAATCTAGATGTTTTTAGATGTATTTTTTTAAATATCTCGTTTAGATGTTTCCCAATGGAAAATGCCTGCGATGGCAAGTCACACTGTTCATTATTAGAGCAGATCACCATTAATCATTGACTTACTAGTTAATCTCCGGGGAAAAACAACGGATATATTTCAATTTCAATGTGATGTTTGTATTTTTGTACAGAAAAGAAATCACCGGACTCCTCTAAGGGAGAGAATCCATCGTTACGGACAGAGAAACAAAAAAGATCACACTGATCATTACACAAGTTAATCCTTCATTGTTTGCCTCAGCTCAATGAAGTTGGAGAGCTGTCTATCCACACGATATCTCCAAAAGTTCTCAATTGATTTCAATGAACTGTTGTGGACGGATGCATGATGAACCAAGAAAGATGAAATTAAATTTTGTGTCCGATACAAGTATTTGTTTTCAATTGAGAGATATCTTTTTATTCATTAATGCATTTGCTCATGTCAGCCCCCCCCCCTGATAACCCAAGGGTTCTCAATGAAGTGGACGGTCGGGCAATTGGTTTAGAAATAAAGTGATTAAATCTAGGAATTTGTTTTCGATTGAGAGATATCTTAAATTATTCTGCATAAAAAGATATTAAAAAACGATGAGCGAATAATGTTTTAGTCAGTGTACACTGTTTGCTGTGGTATGCACTCATTTAGTGCGTTTTACTTGTTTTAAATATAGTTTGGGAATTCGGGATAATACTTGGGTGTCGATTTTATCCAGAAACCATCGACGCACAGCAGCGAGACACCAAAAAGGTGTGAAAGAGAAAAAAGGTGTGGATTATTTCAACTGGAAAGCGTGCAAATTTGGAAGCCATTTTCTATTTCATTGTTTCATGTACTCAGTGAACTAGCAAATAGTTTTTTCTTTCTTTCATTCTTTCTTTTTTCCCTTCTTTTTTTCCGATCTCCTAATCTCTTCTTCTTCGTTTTCGTTTTTTTTTCTGTCTTTCTGTCTGTCTTCCTTCATTCATCCAGTTCCCTCTTTCTCTTTCTTTATTCATCTCTCTCTTTCTTTCGCTCTTTCTTTTCTCCTTTCTTCCTTTCTATCCCCTCTTTTCCCCCTCTTTCTTTCTGTCTCCCTTCATCTCTCCCTTTCTCCTTTTCTCCCTTCATTTCTCTCTCTTTCAGTCCGTATACCTCTTTCTTTATTAATTTATCTTTTCCCCTTTTTCATTCTTTTTTCTTTCGTCTTTTTTTCCTTCTCTTTCATCATCTCCAAACTTCCCATCAATAGCAATAATCATTAACTCATTCCTGCTTTCTGGTCGCAGTGAGTCTAGTTCCATTTTCCCAGACAGCATATTATGACTAATTATTTCTAGATAAACTAAAAAAGTACCCACAGACCTCTCCCAACGCCATCGTCACTATAGAGTGAATAAAAATCAGCTTATATATTGCAACTATGCAGGAGAGGTAAGTGTAAAATTGATCTGCCCCAATTTTAATCAATTCTTCCTCAGTCTATGGTCCACCGTTCAACAAAATTCCATTGAAATTCATTGAGAACCTTCGGAGATATAGTGTGAAAAGACAGATGGACAGACAAATACAAGTAAATGTATTTACCTCTTCCAACATCGTAAACAACAGAAACTCAAAAACGGAAGCCATTTTTAGCCTCTGTCCGTTCTGCACTTTCCAAACAGACAGAGAAACCTACTTAACGTTCCTGGTCTGAAAGACTTCAGTACCCTGAATACATTTGCGTGAATTCTCCAATCGAGATGAAGAGTTTCATTTAATTCTGCCAATGAAACTGGAAGAGGTATATATATTCACTTGCGTCTGTCTGTCAGCCTGTCTTTATGTCCACACAATATCTCCGAAAGTACCCAATGAATTTCAATGAAAATTTCTGGAAGGGTGAAGAAAGGTTAAATTTTGGAATTGATCGAGTAGCTATACATGAACTGATTTTCATTCAGTTTTTCTGTGACACGGTATTGGTAGAGGTATGTTCCTCGAATGCTTTCTAGTCACTGACTGTGAACCCAGGACTATTTTTCCCGAATTTCGTCTCATATTTTGTTCGCAATGAAATTCAATTAACTTTTATAAAAGGTTATCACGGAAGAATTGTGATGGAAGTGTCGTATTTATCTTTGAACAGCCTCCTCGAAGATATCGTAACAGTAAAAGTGTGGACAAATCTCAGCTGTGGAAGAATCAGGCTGTTTATTACAATCACGAAGCCACGATCACCGGTGCCCCTAGTAAAGGAGTAATCCCTTCCTCCCAATAGAAAGGACAAGTCCAAGGAGCTAGAGTAAACTCTAATCTGATATGATATGCTTCATCTTTACAGAGAGAAAAACTTACGAACTCAAGACATCCGTATCCTAAATATATCTACATAAAATCAAGTTTTATTTTCACAAATTTGGAGAACTACCCATTTTCAGTTTGATACGAAGTCTTAACGAAACCTTTCCAAACAGATAGATTAGACTAAGTGGCATCTTTGTACATCAACTAGATTTAATAGATTTAATGCAGGCTGTTTTCTGTTGATGGGGTTCTCAACCTTTATTGTATGACGGCACAACAGAGAATATATTCAACTCGAACGAAACTCAAACTATTTACTCCAAAATATGAATGTTCGTAGTACAAGACATGAATCAAAATATTTTGCTATAGAAATGGCATTAATACCTAGACAATTCGAGATTTTGTATGAGGGAAAATTCCTGGATCCGTCCTCAAAAGTAAACACTTTAAGTAAATTTCAGTGAAATTGATTTAGAATCTTTTGAGATATAGAGCTATACTTATATAACTACAATGCAGGGGAGATGATTGTGGAGAGATCCTTGATCCGCTCCCGAATGTAAACTATTCTGTCGCTGAAAAAAATCCCTCTGCCATTTTGACCTCGGCAAAATAGAAGAAAAATCTTTCATTTTGACCCTTGAAAGTGCAGAAAACCCCCTTTGATTTTGACCCTAAGTGGCCAAAAATTCCCCCTCAAATTTTCATTGCTTATAGTGAAAAAAAATCCCTCCTTGATTTTCAGCCCATAAGTGGAAAAAATTCCCCCCTCTTTTGGCCCCTGAAAGTAGAAAAAAAAAACCTTTTGACCTTTAATAGCGAGAACCCCTCTCTGTCATTTCGATTCCTAAAATTGGAAAATAGCTCCATTTTTGACCCTAGAAAATAGAAAAATCCCCCTTCCAAAAGCGGAAAGAAAACTCCTGCTCCATTTTGACCACCCAAGTGAAGAAAAAACCCCAAAAGTAGAAAAATAAATCTCACTCCATTTTAAACCCCAATAGTGGAAAAATAAATTCTCGCTGCATTTTGACCCCTGAAAGTGGACCTCCGAGGTGGAAAAACGTTCGCCCCTCCATTCTGATCCCTTAAAGTGAGAATATCCCTCTTTTTTTTATCTCTAAAAGCGACGAAAAGACCCCTTGCTATTTTCACGGCTAAAACTGAAAAAATATCTCCTTGATGTTGACCTATATAAGTAGAAATAGTAACTTATTTATTATAAATTGATGACATATGAATTATAATCTATCTCTCTTTCTGTCTTCCTCTCTCCCCACTCTGTGTATCTCCCTCACATAGTCTCTCCCTCACCTTCCTTCTATCTTATTTTTCCATTTTCTTTTTTTTTTTTCGGTCTCTTTCTTTCTCTCTTCCATCCACTTTCTTTCTCTTTCGCCCTCTCTCATCCTCTTGCTCTCTTTCGTTCTCTATTTTCTCACTTTTTCCTCCCTTCCTTTTTTCATCTTTCCCTCTTTATTCATATTTACTTCCCTATCTTTCTTTCTTTCTTTCTTTCTTTCTTTCTTTCTTTCTTTCTTTCTCTCTTCCTCCCTTTCTGTCTCCCATCTTTTTTTTTTTTTGCGAGTTGACATTATGTCACATCTTTCTTTTCAACCCACTTTGGAAAAAAACACACCCCAAAATCTAAATGTCTTAATTTTGAAAATCTGACTAATTGCAATAATGAAGCAAACACTCTAGGAGTTTGACAATATATTAGGCCATAATCACACACACACACGCACACATACGCACACACACACACACACACACACATATATATATATATATATATATATATATATATATATATATATATATATATATATATATTAGATATGCATATACACACATAAACACACATACACATAGATATATATCAGATATGCATTTATATAAATCTCCTTTGGAAATAATGTGTAAACTACCTTACTGTATTAGAAAAAAATTGAAGGAATGTTTAATAAGTTGGCAAACTGTTGAAATACAAGCAAAGCTTTTGCAAGTTTAAACTTCACTCTAACTTCTATTCCGACAGAAGAAGATAATTGCAATTTTTGCATTGTACGATAGATAGAAAAATCATAAAAAGTATGTATATATTTTTGTTTAAATTTATTTATTAGAATGAAATAAGCCTGTTCCTATCTGTTCGATAAAATTTCGTCAATACTCGTCAAGTTGGCTCAGTCAGTGGAATAACCACCAAGTAATCAGTTGGTCATGAGTTTAAATGGTGAAGAAATGTGGAATTTACATACCAGTTTGAATCTTTGATCTTGGTGAGGATTTTTCGTGTTGAGCTTTCTGTTAGGGTAGGAAAATAAAATCAACTCCAGGTCTTATACTGAAGTTTGATAAAAATGATTTCCAAGAAATCGTTTCAGTTGTCAATGAACGAAACCTTTGTAAACTGATTCCCATTTTTACTTCGATATGTTGCTGAAAAGATTCAGATCTCATAAGATCTACTGATAAAATCACTAGGTTGGCAACTCTGTGGTGGAAGTGGGACAGACATAACACCCGTACCGGACACGTTCAAGACTCGAAATACCTTTGCTAATTTGGAAAAATTCATGCGTCAGTTTGAGTTAGTTTCGGAATATAAAATAATCCGAAGCATTTCCATCTCTAGCTGACTCTGCTGAGTAAAATAGGAAAGTTAGGTAAGAGACAACTTGAACTAGAAGGTGGATTCAAGCAGAACCATCGACAAAAACAATCGGGGTGGAAATTCTTTCCGTCCTTTCAAGAAGAAAAGGATAAAAATCAGGAATCCAAGTTCTGATTGCGTCTCGGAATTACCCATTGTTTTTCCCTTCGGCTGACTTTCCGATAAATGAGACGAATTAAACGTCTCATTCCAATCTGGCATTGGAGGAAATTGGTTGGCTATCAGGCTGTGGGGTAGAATCATTGGATTTTCCATGTCTCGACTATCAATACGGGAAGAGGGGACTTTTCTATCTATCTCTCTTTCTCTATCTTTTTGTCTTCCTTTTTATATTTGCTTTTCTTGCTTTCGTTATTTTTTCTTTTTTCTCTCTTTCTTTTCTTTCTTCTTTTTGTCTTTCTCTTTCTTTTTTTCTTAATCCTTTTTCTCTTGTGTAAAACCAAACTTGAGTTGGCTTTGTTTCTCTACCGTAACAATTACAATAAGAGCAATCCTCATCAAAATTTGCTCTCACAATCAATTGTAAGGAGGCTGCCTATCGCCCTTGTTTCTTTGTTTCTTTCTTCCTATTTTCCCTTCTTTCTCGCTCTTTCTTTCCTCCAGTCTCTTTCTTTCCTCCAGTCTCTTTCTTTTTACTCTTTCCGCCTCTCTCTCCCCTACCTTCTCTCTCTCTTTCTTTCTCCCTCTCTCTTCCTAACTATTTTTCTCTCTTGCTTTCTATCTCTCTCCTTCGACTTCTCTCATTCTTTCTTTCTAATTTTCTTGACATGTCTCACTTTCGTTCATCCTTTAATTTATTATTTTTCTGTCTTTCTTTGTCTTTTCATGTTTATTTCTTTCTTAACACGTCTTTTTTCTTCCTTTCTTCCATTATTCTTCATTCTTTTCAGATTTTTAAGCATTTTTCTTCCCCCACTCCCTTTCTTTCTCTCTTCCTTGCTCTCTCTTTATTTCCTTCCGCGTTCTCCCTTATGTTTTCTTCTTTTTCTCTTTCTTTCTTTCTTTTTTTCTTTCTTTCTTTCTTTCTTTCTCGCTTATAGTCTTTCTTTCCTCTTTTTCTCTTTCCACCTCCCTTTCCTTCTTTCTTTTCCTACATTTTCTCCCCCCCTCTCTCTCTCTCTCTCTCTCTCTCTCTCTCTCTCTCTCTCTCTCTCTCAACCAATCTCTTTCACTCTCATGCTTTCTTTCTCTTTCCTTCGACTTCTCTCTTTCTGTCTTCCTGGATTTTTCCTTTATATCAATTTTCCTCAATTTCCTCTTGTCATCCATTTAGTTCCAATTTCGGCAAAAATCTGTCTTGAAAAATATTCTTCGTCTT
Organism: Thysanoteuthis rhombus; assembly: GCA_963457665.1. Taxonomy (NCBI): domain Eukaryota; kingdom Metazoa; phylum Mollusca; class Cephalopoda; order Oegopsida; family Thysanoteuthidae; genus Thysanoteuthis; species Thysanoteuthis major. The sequence continues at coordinate 53,672,869 of OY735222.1, read as the reverse complement.
TTCTCCTGTGTCACTCTTTCAACAATTGACATTTCAAAGTGTCGAATGTTCCGATCAGTATGCGAAGATGAATACCCCAGAATGTTTTTTAAATAAGTAAAAAAAGATTTTCAGTACAATTCACGCTCAAGATTCCCGAAAGAAAAAAAACAATTTCTAATTTCGAAATCGTGTATGAATGAGTGATAAAGTTGTCGCGTATGATAATTCCCCAAAGAACAATTAAGAAAAAAAATTCGTTATTTCTAGTGCTGTAATGTACATCTATTTGTTTTTTTTAAATTTTAGAAATTTCAAACACTCTATGAATCATGATGTAAAATGCTTAAGATTTAAAATAGAAAAAGAAAAAAACCCTACAAAAAATAAGTATTAGGAACCTTAAAAAATAACGAAAATATCAACTTTCCAAAAATGGTTCACTGGGCATTTATCATGCGCGGCAACCCGATTCCATAGATGTACTTTTGATGCCTGTAGAAAAAAAGAGATGGATTGAATTTCGAAGAATTCTTTCAAGAAAGCTGCTGTTCGAATAGTTTGCATTCTTTGTCGGATTTCGGATCCTTCCAATCTTTGTGTAAGGTTCTTTAGGAACGTATTGAGTGCTTCTCCCCCATCTATCTATCTATCTATCTATCTATCTATCTATATCTATATCTATCTATCTATCTATCTATCTATCTATCTATATATATATATATATATGTACAAACACACATATACACATATATACTGCGCCTGAGCCAATCGGACTAATTGGCACCCACTGGAGTCGGCGGTAACTGTCAAACTCTAGTACAATATCCGGAGTTGACTTTTTTTTTTTACTACTGTGAGAAGAACAAGAACAGGAAGAAAAATCCTCACCAAAAAGGATGGGTATGAACCAATATATAAGATTCACAATCCTCCGCCGATAGTCAGGAGGTTGTCTTACTGACTGAGCTAAATTGACATTGCAACCATTCTCAAGTTATTTACCTCTGTCAGCACAGACCAATGTATCCACTCATATTTTTCAGTGTGTTTGTCTGTCAACACTATAGTCCTCCATGAATTTCAATAATATTTAGTGTCAAAGTGGTGTTATGGGATAATTGATTTAATTTTGGGGTGGATCCAGGAATTTTTTCTTGACTGAGAAATATTTTTCATATTTTTGTCATATATTCAAACATGTTTTTTATATTTTCTATTTTTTTATTTCCTGTTATTCAATACAACATATTCAAAAGTTCTCAATGAATTTCAATGACCTTTTGTGGCTAGTTTAGTCATGGGACGGATCCAGGAATTCTTTTTGATTGAGAGATCGTTTTCATAGATCAACACGATAGTCCGAAATATGGGAAATCGAAATACATTTCATTGTAGCTGTATATAAACTGATTTTCATTCTATTTTTAGTTAGTGAGTGGCGTTGGCACACGTATGAGCAATATATCAAATGATTTTCATTCAGTTTTTAGTTAGTGTATGGCGTTGACAGTGATATATGATGTATATTAACTGATTATCTTTAGTTTTTAGTGAGTGTGGCAGATGTATACGCCATGTATGAAATGATTTTCATTGTTTTCAGCGCGTAGTATTCGCTCTCTGAGTGCTTTCAAGTCTAGTCTGTTTTTCTCTTCATTTGCTTCTCGGATTATCCTTTGAGTTGTGCCGTGCGGATATGGACTTGGTGAATATCAATCTGAAATCGAAAGAAGAATGGAGGCAGTCAAAGTGATAATGCATCCTCTTGATAGTCACCTATGGAGCTGAAGCATGGAACCTAACCAAGAGAAAGACTCACAAACCGAGAAGTATGCAACGTGCACATGAGAAAATCATGCTCAACCTCACATGGAGAGATCACAAGACAGTAGAGGAAAGACAAGTGTCCGAGATATCATGGAATCCCCAAGAAAACTTAAAGGGCAATGGGCTGGTCATGTTGCGAGAATATCAGACAACCACTGGACATCGCGACACACAACGTTGATCCCCAGAGATCACATGTGAAACTGGAGCCGACGAACTAGATAAGTTCGGAAAGTACTGGCTCCGTGACGCCCACGATAGAGGGATCTGGCGAATCTTAGGGAAGTCAGTCGGTAAAAGGCTGATGCTGTTGATAAAGTAATAACAGTACTTGAGGAAATAAGCTTGTTGTCATATGATTTCAAGCAAAAGACACCGGATATTTTGGGCGTGAAAACTGAACGGGGATATACTTCCCGTATGATCTTTTTAGTTGAGGGATTATCGTTATGTTTGTGTCAAAAACAGGAGTTATCTCCCATACCTCCCCCGAAAGAAACAATTGTTATCTCCCTTATTTACCTTCCCCTTGGACATCTCCCTCATTTACCATACTCAGAAAAAAAGGAATTATCTATCCTTTCTTTCATTCCCAATTTTACTGACAACTGTACACTCAGCATTTTCATACAGATTTAAACGACTCCCTTAAAAGATGTCCTTGTGACTCCAACCTCGGACACCCACATATTTATGACATAAAAAACGGTCAACAACATTGTTCTGACCAAACAATTGCTTCCACTGAAACTTGGACAGTAGAATGGAAACATATTGTCCTCAGGCTTTGACAGCGACAACCTCCGGTCTCAGCTTTTCTAAACATCACTACTTACGACACCAACCTGAAGAAGGCTTTCGTGTATAACGACTGAAACACTGTGTTCAAAAGATGAAGCGAGATGAGGACCCACAAGTAAGATAATATGAAAAAATGATCAGATGATTTTTCGATAATAAACGAAAAGTAGAAAGAAAATGATTGGATTTGGTTCAGTCCGATTATTTCCCTTGTCCATGCTGCTCATTCATTTAAAACATTTCGGCCATGTACCCTCCGGCCTTCTTCAGTACTTCATGTGAGACATGCCTCTTGCCCTACCCTACCTGTTTCGTAACATCCATTTTTTTTCCTTGTATCCCTATATTTCAGGGGCTATTTACAGCTGACCCATGTCCCCAAATACAGGGAAACAAACAAACAAACAAAAAAAAAAATTGATGCGACGTGACAGGCAGGGTAAGGCTAGCAAGAACTACACCTCGTAGGAGCTATGCGTGTTTAGCTTCAATTAGGAAAAAAAAATAAAAAGTAAAACTCAGCGCATCTTAAAGTGGGTTATATCATGCACAATGGCTGATAACGTACAAACCACAGCACGAACACAAACAGCGCACCCGTATTCGCTTCACGATCACTCAAAACCAACACAAAGTCACGATTCCTGACATTGACAGTTGGATGTCTAAGAAGCAATGACAGCAATTTCCTCATTATTGTGTCTGAAAACATACAATGTACAAAAGTATTTTGTTCCAACCTTTGCACGAGATTCCCCAATTGGCAATGTCTGAACAGGTTTTTGTTTCTAATCATCTGTCTTTGTAATTATATTCTTCATTAGCTAATGTTTGTAAACTGATACTGTATATTCTCACACTTACAATCATATTTTGTAAAAAAAAAAAAGAAGTTTTATATCGAAGTTCAGCTTTTTTAAATTGAGGTTCATCTTTTCTAAATTGATGCGAAAGAGGTGTAGTTCCCGCGAGCCATGCTCCTTGTCTTACCCTACCTGTATAACACACCTTTTTTGTATCCCTATGTTTCCCCCTGAACTATTACCAAAAACATGGGGATAAGTAAAAAAAAGACGTCGTGACGTGACAAGTAGGGTAGCATACCTCACAGGAACAAGTTTGCTTCTTCCAGAACAAAGAACATCCGAAGAAGGTTACACAATCGAAATGGTATGAATATCTTTTTTAAGATCTTTTAGATCTATAGCAGCAATTTGCGTCACTGACTAACAATCTGACAAATCGACATAGCAAACACCTCATACCATTGCAATGAAGCATTCCCCCCCACTCCTATAAAAGATATATTCTTATCTGATTACTCATAAGTGACATTTTATTATGAAGAAGAACGCTGGAGTGTACACGACCGAAACGTTGTGAATTGTGAATAATCTCACAATATTCAAAGAAGAACTGAAAGAAAACATAATGCAACAAAGTGTAAATGCGAGAATAAAATTTTATTCAGTTTCAAATTTTGCTATAATTTGAAAGGCGAAGGGTAGATTCTTTGCAAATTGTTTGGAGCAAGACATGTGATTCAGGAAAAAATTAAGGGAAATAACAAACTATATAAAGATGATAAAAACCATATATATATATATATATATATATATATATATATATATATATATATATATATATATATATATATATATATATATATATATATATATATCATAAAATCATAAAATGCGTTATATTATATAGAAACTCATATTTGAAAGGAGCTCCTGTCATTACATGGTTGATGAATCACTTGGCGTAAATAACGTAAATAGAATAAATAATTGATGAAAATGGGGCTGCTGCAGGAGTCAAATCAATGATAAGAAGGACGCTAAGCTGTAGTGGCTACCGTATCGCAGGTTCGATTCCGGCAGGCGCCCCATTTCCTTGATATGTTTATCCTATCTTCATTGTCTAGTGATGTATTGACGGGAGATTATTTTGAATCAGAGTTATAACATAACAGAATTTACAATCATTCTATCGGATCATATATGTCTTAATATATATAGATATATAGTACCTGTCATAAGTATTTGAACAAACAGCCATTTTACTCCCAACTGCTTAGATTTGAGATATAAAAACTGGAACATTACATATAAGGAGCAATCATTTTTGCAATCAACATAACAAGGCATGCATTTAGTCATGTTTTGTGGTTCTGAATGTCGAATTTCTTGAAATCGTTTTTTAATAGATTCAAATTGTTAAGTAAAAAAGCAAATTTTTTGATTCAATACTTCCAAAATCCCGTTCAGAATTGATCGGGGTAATTAAAAGAATAAGTTAATATTACCCCCCCCCCCTGCACCGGCTCAAAATCTATAATGGCCCCTGCAGTCTCAGGAAATAAAAACAGATTTTGCACTTGTTCAAATTCTTATGAGCAATTCTTTTTTCATGTATAAATAAACATTAAAATTACATATATATATATATATATATATATATATATATATATATATATATATATATATGTTTATATGTATATATATATATACATACATATTAATATATATATATATATACACATATATATATATATACACACACATATATATATATATATATATATATATATATGATACAAATTCAGATAATTTCTCTGTGATTAATCGTACAAAAAGGGTTGAGACCCAAATGTAAATCTACCGAATAACATTTAATACAGAAATCGGCAATAAATAAAACAAGTAGAAATGAATAAATCCCAGGGATATCGGATATGTTTAACAAACGTCGGCAAGAAATATCATTCATTTGGATCTGTTCCTAACAACCTAGTCAACAATGATGGAAAAGACATTTGTTTACAATATTTATCAAATAATTTCATGAATTATAACAAATTGATAAATGCCTCCTATATCATTGAATACAAAGTAAAAGAAATAGATTAAACCTTTCCAAGTATCGTTAGTCAAGTTTAAAAAATATATATTTTTATATAAAGCAGGGGTTCTCAAACTGGGATGTGCGTACCCCCAGAACATTGGTATTCAAACCGTGTTGCGTAGTACTCCAGGGTTTCGCACGACCTTTCCAAGGGTCCTCCAAAACGAAGCGAAATTTTTGCAATATACCGATTTAATTCTCCATAAGTCCATAAGTCTTTCATTCCTCAGTAAGTTTGATTCGTACTTTCTCATTCGAGTGTGCATTTTCAATTTGGCTTTTTTTATACACTTTCGGATACTTTCATAAACAAGGCCAAATCTAATAGTTACATACATATGCAAATATATGTGTAGAAGAAAAAAATGTTGTTTGAAAGGGTTCCCTAGAAAAAATTAAGTATTGGAAAGGATTCCCCGAGTAGTTGGTTTGAATACTATTGACCCAGAGGTACACAGGCTAAATTTTAGGGAAATACAAGGCTTGTAAAAACAATGGAATTTTGTGCTTGACCGAAAAAACAAATTTGACAATGACATGCACATTAGCATGTTAGAAACTTTGCCTCGAATTGAGTTATTTGTTGGAAAGAGACCAGCTCACCTGTCTCATTAAAATATAATATTTGATAAAATGAAATTGTGAAAAAATACTACATATCTATTGTCTGTTCTATAGTATCCATAAATTTTACAGTACTTCACAAGGGGTACGCCCAACACTGGTACGCTAGAAGAAAAAATACAGAACCTCTGCATGTTGAGCAAAGGCATTGAAAAAAGACGATAATACAAAATACACATGTGTACTCAATTATCTCTGTTTATCAACAAGAAATTTGAGAAATTTGATAGAAAACAAGAACCATAAGTACAATGATGCACCCACCATCCTTGCGTCCATATCTCTGATTTCCGATTCCAAAGGATTCTAAACGAACTCGTAGTAGCGTTATTAGTAGTTAGCGTTAAGGTTGTTGGAGCAAGAGGAAGAGGAAAAGGAAGATAAGGATCGTTCTCTCAAAAATCTGGTTATTAGAAAAAAAAAACTGTAAGTAAGATCAAATTAAAGTAAGCATACAATTTTATCAATAATTTGTTCGGAATGTATGGCTATATTTGATAAATAGGTTTTAGATGAGTATATATAATATTTTTAGCTGTAAAGTTAGCAGGGAATGGAAAAGTTTAGCCAGTTTCAAGACAGTTTTAACTATTGACATCACTTTTTTTTTAACACATATTTATTTGCATTTTTTTAAAATTTGGAATGCGTATGCTTAAAATCCATTCAGACCCAGAGCTGAAAATCCTGGATCCGTCTCTGGACAATCCCTACGCTTTTTCCGGTTACTTGGACTTGGGAGATCTCTTTTGAAAGCGATGAGTTTCAATAAAGATGGGACATTTTCATGATCCACTCGTTGGAAAAGCATCAAAATCTCATAAAACACATTTTCGTTCGAATACATCGCAAAGAAGTATGGAAGAGCAACGTGGTATCTTCCCATCTATTATTGGTCATTTCAGAATATATATAAGTAGGAAAATAAAGTATAACCATCAATTTTTAAATCCCCAGGATAAGCTGATTTATATTAGACAGAAACAACTACATACATCCTTATATATCCACAACAAGTGTATTATGACACTAAATGAAACTTCTCTCGAAAAGTTTTTTTTCGTCTGGCACTCTTCAAAAGATGAAACGCCAGATAAAATAAGCTTGAAATAACATATCCTCAAATGATCGTTTGATAGTTTAGTCATTAATCAGAGTGTTTGAATCTCGTATGATACGTGTACCGTCAGTGGGAAATCGACACCTGATGTAAAACAACGCCTAACTTTACAAAAGTTAGTTTTATTGTCAAAGTCTTTCAATCATTATTGGAGAATTGTGAACTCTTTCAAATGGAATTGAAGAATTGTGAAAGTAATTATAATGATCTACAAATTAAAACAAGTAAAATTCAGTTATATATCTAAATTTGATATTCATATTATCTGGGGTTTTAGATGTGTCCACGCATCTCTATTTGACGCTTTCCAGTCGGTTGGTTCTATTTATGTAAACAACAGAAAAAGTAAAAAGGGCATTGTTTGTATTTTACTGTGTTGCCAAGCATTGTTTGTCATCAATAGATAAAACTGTCTTCAAAAATGGCTAAATCGGTTTAACTTTTTAATTTCCAGCCAGCATTATTGCTAAGTATTTCATATATACCCATTTAAGGTACCCATTAAACAAAAGAATCATACACTGACCCTAGAACAAATTATTAATAAAAATTGTGTACTTTGATTTAAACTAAAAAGTTTTTTTTTAATAGCTAGATCTTGGAACCATGCTTAGTGTCCACACCTTCCTACTATTGTTACTATTAACACAACTAATGATGCTACTACTACTTCGTTTAGAATCTCTTTGAAATCGGAAATCAGAGATGTGGACGTAAGGATGGTGGTGGTATCGTTGAACTTACAGATCTCGTTTCTTTAAAGTCTGATCTGGGAGTTTTCTAGAAATTAACTGTTATCCTGGCCTTGGATCAGCAATTTGAAGAAGTACCCAGATTTCGCTACAAAGAGATTTAAAAATGACATGTGATATTGCACTCTTGATATTAGGTCATTTCACAATATATATATATATATATATATACACACACATATATATATATATATATATATATATATATTTATATATATATATATATATATATATATATATATATATATATATATATATATATATATATATATATAATAGGAGAAGTAAGTATACCATAAATATAAATCGGCAGAACGATTTAATTTTCACGGGAATAAAACTAATTTCAAAAGTAAATCTATTCTTAAAGCAAAACAAATAAACATTTGGAATCGTAATTGGGAATTATATATTGACGTAGCGTAAACTCGGTCACTATGCAAACCTAATATAGTGAAGTAAACTATTCTGACCATTTAAAATAGTATTTTTGAACATTAGGAGACACATACATTCGAATGCATTTATCGACCAAGAATATACATCAATCACACAACAAACGAAAGCAGAATATTTGACCATTTAAAACTGTTTTTCATTAAATTCAACTACGAAGTGTATAAGTTAGGGTTAGTATTAGGATTAGGGTTAGGATTAGGATTTGGATTAGTATTAGGATTAGGGTTATATAAGTCAGATATGGAATAAATGACAGCAGTAAATTTGCCAGTATTGCGATGATAGTTTTGTCACTGGAAAAAAATAGTTTACGCCGTCAATACAGAAGTGTTGAGTTTACGCCCCTTCAATACATAATAACCTAGAAATCTATACTTGAAGCAAGAAAAATAAACCGTTGAAATTAGAATTTATAACAAACAAAGGAATTGACGAGATCTAAAAATATCATCAGATAAAAAATTGAAACTGTGCATAAAGACAAAAAAAATCGATAGAAAATGTGCCATTCAGAACGTAAGCGACCCTGGCTCTCAATTCCTGAACTCAAAATCGATTTACATCATAGTGAATAGAAGAGAAATATACTGATGAAAAAAATGGAAAAAAAACTCTTTGAAATCAAATTTGGAACAATGTGTAGTGACGTCAGATAAGTAATGCTTATTGACGTCACAAGAAGAATTTCAGAATTAAGCCATAAACAACAACAACAACAACAACAACAACAACGAATTCTTTTCAATTTCAAAATTGGGCAAAAAAAGGGTTTCATCTAGATTTTTGTCGCCTGGATTTTTCTATTATATACACAAATTCAATTGCTTTATTTCTGGCGGAAACCACATGAAAACATTTAATTAATGAGTAAAAGAATGTAAAACCTTTTTTTTTTCTATTGTACGTGGGGATAAGTAAAATAACTGGAATTATCTATCTAGCTAACTATAATAGCACCCAGCGTTAGTCAGTTGAGGTGTCTGTCATACAAGTAAAATACAGTTTCAAATGTTCAGGGTTTTCTGTTTTTAATTGTTCCGTAATAGTTTAACAGCAGTAACAGCTAATCGTCTCCACTGAGAAGTTATCCCCCTTGTAAAATATAGCAAAATTTTTTTCAAAGTAACAATTCCACAAAACTACCCAAAACACTGGTAATAGTCAGTAATATTATTCGAATCTCTTCGATAAAGAGTACGAAAAAAAACAAAGAAAAGTCGGTGACCTATTGGACATTTGGGAAAATCAAAGAATAAAAGCTAAATGATTTCAACCGGTTGGCTCCATGACCTAATCAGAAATACAGCTGCAAGGTAATTCATATCTTTTCTTTCTCTCATATTGCTTTTCTAAACCACCTGAAGAATCTATCTTAATCTCCAGCCAATTAAAAGAAACATTACAAGTATATACCCATTGTTTTCATGTCAGTACAGCTAAAGCTATTTCCTGTGTCAGTATGCTTGTATAGTAATTAGAAAGGTCAATTCAAGGTATTATCAACAAAAGGTAATTATTGAAGCGATGTACATTAGGTCAATACGTAATAAAGTGATGTAATAGGTCACTATAGTGATATAGCAGGGTCAACTATTCTGACCCTTTAAAACTGAATTTTTGATCATTAAAACAGATTTCAATACATTTAATTACAAAGGATTAAAGTCAATTGTGAAACAAATGAAAGCAGAACACTTGGCCAGTTGATACTCTATTCTATAAAATTCTTCTACGAAGGATATGAATCAGAATCAGGCTAAGGTTTAGGGTTAGTGTCAGGCTGACAATTAAAATTATATAAGTCAATTATGAAACCAATAAAAAAGGTAAACTTATCATGGTAGTTTCGACACAGAAAAATACTTCACGCTGCCTATACGAAAATGACGAGTTTACATAAGAACATTATATAATAACGGCATTTTGAAAGGTTAACAACGGTATTGTTAACTAAAATAATTGTATTTCATTTCATGTTAAACTTGAAACAATTGGAAAGCTAAGAGATGTACTGGTTGGCCATGGGCTTTGTAGCCATTAAATTGCATATAGAGCATTCAGATCGTAACAATGGAGGAAAACATAATATAAAAAAAGATATTTCCTTCCATTATACTGGAACAGAGTTAATGGTTTGGTTAGATATTCATGAGGATGTTACAAGATTAGATAAGTGGGTTTGCGTAAAAAATATTTGCACTTATTTGAAAAAAAAAAGGTAACTTTTTCATAAATAAATTCAATAATACAAGAGTAGACATCGAAATTTTTATTGAATTGATTCTGGATTGAAACAAATCTATGGAGTTGTCCCTTCTTTTCTATATTAACTTCATTCAATATAACTTTACATTATGCATATATTAAGTTTTGCAAATATATTACATCAGCTATTTATAGGTATATAAAAAAATTACATGTCTACAGTAATGCTTGTCTTTCATTCCTGACCACTGACAATCCCTTTTGCCATGATCTTCAATGGATTTGTAGTATAAAATCATTTGTTGATATATTCCAATACATCCATATAAAAGTCATATTTGAAAATTAGTTAGTGTGCAAAGAAGTCCAATTACAATTTCTACGGAGGGAGAGAAGACTCGGCCTTGCTGGTCATTTTTGGTGCAACAAGGATGAAGTGTAACGTTGCAGTAGCGCACATCACACGGAACTGCCTCACTTAGCAGAACCCCACAAAGACGTTGATCAACTGACTGATGACATTGAGTGTCTTCCAGATGACCTCCTTTTTAGATAGAAGGGACGTATTAGGCACACCTGAAAAGACCTCTCGACCTGATGATGATGATGATGTCTTGGGAAATTGAAAAAAAAAAACTCCCAAAATAGGTTTGTTGTGAGAGGTTAAATATACTATGTAAGTTTTTATCAATTATTTCCTTAGTTTATACCCGGCTGAGTTCACGTGTGTTTTTTTCAAATACTGTATTTTTAATAATCCAACAAAAGGCAAGAGAGATAACCAATTCATCGATCATCTCCTTTTCCAATTTTTAAAATTGATAACTCCTAACATGACACACTATCAAAAATGACAAAAGTACAACGAGCGAGTAGTAGAGTAGGAATAAAGTCAGTGGGTAGCCCTAAGAAAAGCTGGAACAAGTCTTCGTTTATGAGGTTCAAATACTTTTGATGGTAAACCGTAATTACTGTTTCAAATTTTCATGCACACACAGTATTTGATGTGTATAATTATAATAATCATCGGCCTTTTAGCGTTTGTCATTGGATACCAACCTTTCCCAAGATTCACCAGACCTCTCTATCGAGTAAGTTGCTGAGCCAATACTTCCTAGGTGTTTAGTTCATGACGCCATCTCATTTTTTGCCGACCACAGTTTCGCTTATGACCTCTAGGGATCCACACTGGGAGTAGGGATGTCAAGCAGCTGTCTGATATTCTTGCAACATGGCCAGCCCATTGCCATTTAGGTTCTCTAATGGTTATCATGATATCCCTGACTCCTGTTTTTTCTCTTATATACTGTGTCATCTTCTTATCTCTCCACGTAGTGTTGGACATGATTCTCTCCTGTGCACGTTGCATGTATCTCAGTTTGAGGGTTAATCCTTAGATCAGGTTCCATGTCTAAGCTCCATAGGTGACTATTGGAAAGATGCATTGGTTGTTGACCGCCCTTTTCAGGACTAATGGGGTTATCAAGGGTTGCTTGAATTGCTATTAACTAAATATTCACAATGCTTGGCACCATGTGGCTAAAGGCTGAGAAACAGGAATCTTCTTAGCGAATAGAACCTGCCTTGAAAGTAAGCATTTGAAATCCTATATTCTTACCTGGGCCTGACCACCAACCAGTGGTGTCGTTCACAACTACCTCAGCTAACAAGCAGAACTAGTTTACTTACTTATCTTATTGTTGCTCTTTATCACAATTTTTTAGGTCTAATATTCTCTGAACGAACGAGATTTGAGATCAAATGCCATATTCCGGGAGCTCGGCTTCCATGGATAATGCCTCAACCAATTCGGTGATAGGAACCTATGGCTAAACGAGGCACAAATCTATCATCACTTTGCCACCTCTATACTCATGGGATTCGATTTCAAGTCTCATCATTGGCGAGCGAGACAGGGTAAAGCCCATCTCTCACCATTTCTTACCATAAACGATGGCGTTATCCAATTTAAAACAGGGCAGAAGATTTTACAACTATTAGACTTAGTACTTTTATATCTGTAAGGTAGACATATTGGATGATTCCATAACTTCCATCTCGAGATCAATCAGGGGAGACAGTTTAATGGAGTTCAATTAAAGAAAGCTGATTCTACTGTCCGTTGTTCGTGGATTCGATCCTCGTCTGATCTCGAAGTATAGGTATTAAGTGATACAATTTAGACAACAACCTGAATGTAGGGTCTGTCGGCCCCTCAGGTTGCCCTCAATCTACTAGCAAAAGTTGTAAGTTACCTGTATGTACAGGCAAATTACTTGGGAAATGAAATGAAACGCACAGACTTCTTAGCAGTCTGGTTGGAGCAACTGCTTCTTAAATGAAGTGAAGGATCATGTATAGAATGAGCGCCTCAGATTTTTTCCATCTGACAAGTTCAATTTTTCAGGTTACATCGGATGGAGTCACGTAGTACGTCAGAAGTCTTAAGGAAAAGTAAAGAAATTCTTTTTTTTTTCCAACTAGAACCAACTTTTTTTGCTCTTTTGATCAATTTAAAAACTACGTGTACATTTAATTTAGTGAAAAGGTTAATCAAATCTAATTTTCGATTCCTGCAGCAGCCCCATTTCCTTTAATTAATGCTATTTATGCTATTTAGGGTGAGTGATACATTAACAAAGCAATGACAGGTGATCATTTCAAATAAGTTTCTAAATAATATAACGCAATTGTATATATATATATATATATATATATATATATATATATATGTGTGTGTGTGTGTGTGTGTGTGTGTGTGTGTATATATAAGGTTTCGATATAATGGATAGTCTATAAGCACACTGGATATATATATATATATATATATATATATATATATATATATATATATATATATAAACTACCCTCTACACTAAACCCACAGACACCCACAATTACCTCCACTCTAAATCAGCTCATCCCCAACACCTAAAAAGAAGCCTACCATTTTCACAAGCCCTTAGAATTAGAAGAATCTACTTTACAGATAGTGAACTCAACAGACACAACCATAACCTAGTATAATATTTCACCCAACGAGGTTATCCACTAGATGATACTAAAAGCCAAATAAGAAAAGCAACTAGAATACCCAGCGATGAAACCCTTATACTTTCCCACAATAATAAACCAGACGGCATACCACTTATAACCGCCTTCAACAACACACTCCCACCCTTAGCACACATCATCAATAAGAGATAGAACATTCTCACGATTAAAACAGATCTAAGAGAAACATTCACAGACCTATGTGCCATCGCTTACCGCAGGCCCCAAAACATCAGAAACATGATTAGCAGTAATACTATCATTTATAATAAAGTCGTACATAAAAATATCCCTAGAACCACTAAATTCTGCAAACCTTGCGACATAAGAAATAGTCTATGTTGTAACTACCTCAAGTACACCAACACATTCACAAACACTACCACAAAAGAGAGTTACCACATATATCACAGCACCAACTGCCGTAGTAAGAACATTATATACCTTCTAGAGAACAATAGATGTAAGTTACAATACATAGGCAAGTCCAAGTGGCAATTTGATATTAGACTCAACAATTACAGACATAGGATTAAGTCACAAAACAATCGCAGCCCACTTCCCGTAGAACTACACTTTCGCACACCCGGTCACAATTTTGCCACGGATGCTAGCTTTACCATTATAGAAAAAATAGAAAAAAAAATACTCCAATGGACATAACAAAAGTTCTCGAGAAACATGAAGATATGTGGATCAACAAACTCAAAACTGTATCCTAATGGATTAAACACTAAACTTAACAACCCTCATCACACAGATCTCTAATTCACAAAACTCCTACAAATAATATCCTCACACCCACATCTAAGATACATTCAAAACTGGAAGCTTCAAAGTCACCCAGACCCATAGGAAAAATTCACGTTAACCAGTTATACCACTTGTCCAAATCATAGCCAACACATTTTTGATAACCTGCAAGGTTGATACCTATATAGCTCCTTGACCTCACCACTCCTCCATTTATATTATCCCTAACATACCCCCCAAAATCTAACTCCACATCACTTCCCTCCTACCCTGACATACTTTGCCCTCTCAAAGAACTACTGCTGCTGCTTGACCAAAGACTTCATAACTAGCTGGACTTTCTCTCACACAGCAGGATGCCTCCAGCAGCCTTTATAAAATATTTTACCCACAAGGCATAGCTCCTGATAGTGGACTCTGGTTCCACATGGGAACTTTAAACCCTAAAAACACACACTCACACAGCACATACCACTGAAGATGGGAAAAATCCCGAAACATTTCTGGACCATTAACATCTAAGGATTAATAAACCTTACCTCTGAACACTTTACTCCCGAGTCCGTCACACTCTTTACAGTTCACATTATATATATATATATATATATATATATATATATATATATAGTGTCAGTCTATTTCAAATAGAAACACTTATAATCGTTGAAAGGAAAGATGTCATGACTATTAATAAGAGTATTTCGGATTTGGAAGTGCATTCAAGCCTGCCCCGTTCATTGAGTAGATCTCGAACAGAAGAGGTGTCTTTGCAGATGACTCTAACACATCTGGATTAGCATAACGTATTGCTTTAAGTGTCACATATCCTTTCTGTTTGGTAAGGACAGAAAAGGAAATAAAGTTTCATTTGGAGCCAGTAACGAACCTATGTTTTCTCTGCATCACCTGTCAACATAGGTTGCTTCAGTTTTTGAGTGATTCTCGCTGACTAGCTGGCCATATAAGTGTCATACGTACATGCAGCATCATGGAGTTAAAGGGCTGAAAATTCAAACAGTTACACCTAATGTCTAGAAAAGAGAAAACTCCTAAAAATAATCCTCTTCTCAAATAATGTTTCGCAGGGTGAGCAGAAATTTACAATGCAAATTTATACTTAATCAGTCCCTCTGAGTCTGGTAGTATTCACGCTTGCTCTTTGAAAATCGGACATTTTTAGTGCTCACAGTCCAGCACAATGTAAGAGAAGCTATTTATTCATTGATCATCATTTTTCCAATTCTTAAACTGATCATCCCCAACACGGCATATAACGGTCTCTATTGGGTATAGTCCTGCTAAATCTATATTATTCTGGTTATTTGATACTGTTTATTTGATTGTGACCTGTAGGTAGCCGGAATAGAGGATTGCAGCTAGATGTATTGAACAACAACACCCTTAAAAGGTGGCAAATCAGAGGATTTAAAAGAATCCGGGTGCTTTGAAACCTAATGATAAACATGGGGTCCGCTACCACGCTCATCCCCTCAAAAATAATTCCTCTACGGACATTATTGATAGATATTATTTATGAATTAGTTACCCTTTATTATCATTCATTTATTTATTTGCAAATGCGTTAAATTCGGATGCAGTCAGGCCTTTATATCTTATAGCACAAATGCGAATTTCATATCTAGTTTGGATTTTAGACTTTGTTGATTACGTAGACATTGGTTTATGGTTAAGAGTAGGAAAACATCTCGACGTCTGAAGTTGATCTCTCTCTCTCTCTCTCTCTCTCTCTCTCTATTCATCCGAACGAAAGATGGAGAGAGAATGATCGGTCGAACAAAAGATGGAGTTTTTGTCGTATTCCAGCTCATCTGAGTCACACAAGGGACATTATTTTAAAATGTTTGACATCTTTCAACATTATGATTGTATCACCCCAACCACCGTGCCTTAAGACGATGGGTCTCGAAAAAACAAAACATTCCACCCATCCCCCACCTGGACAAACAGATGCCATGCTAGCGAGTATATCTCAATGCACTCCCAAAATCTCTGGCTGATTACTGTGGCTTACCAGTCGTTTCATACGAATACCACACTCAAAACCACGCAATCCTGACGTGTACATAAACTTCGAGACTGTTTTTTTTGGTTATTCAATTATTTTAATGAGTGATCAGACCTAAAGTCTTAAGAGTTTCTATGATGTAATCATTGTCATTGTTTTGTCATAATAACTAAGGTAAATTAACAAATAAGACGCGTGAGGGCAAACGAACAGGAAAGAAATTAGCACATGTGCTCATTTGATATAAAAATTTCCGATGGCTTCACTGATTTTGCACCATTATTGTACATTTTGTTGGAATATCAGTGGTCACGTAATAATAATTCAATCACAGGTCTGGTTAGTCACTCAATAGAAATCGCAGCATGCTGTGTTTTAGAAAAATTAGAAACATTGCAAAAGGGGATGATCAATGAAATAAATAAGTTTCTCCTTCGTAGGGCAGATATCACTGAAAAAGTCTGATATTAACAAAAAACCAAGCGGACACAGACAGAAATCAACTTAGCATAAACTTACATTGCAAACTGAAATCCTTCTAAAAGTATATT
>OY735222.1:53645805-53650805 GCA_963457665.1 Thysanoteuthis rhombus | reverse complement strand
CCCTAGGTCACTTTTTCTTATTTTTCGATCATCACCGTTCTTTGCTTGCAATCGTAAATAATTCGGTCAGAGCAAAAATTTAGTTCCTGAACCGTCTTTCTTTATTCACAATGTCGGATACAAATATCCATTACATATCATATCCATAACTCATCATAAGTATGAATGAAATTTTGATGATTTTATAATATTCCGCAGTTTATTCCTCTTACAATCTGAAAATATTTAGCTAAGAGATTTTTTTGATCATCTGGAACCACTTGCTAAGCGAAATTGCGTCACCTGATTCCTCGACTATAAGAGATGCCACGGTATATATTTTGGCCCGCTTGGTCAAAAGGGTATGCGCGTGTGAAGTTACAGGTCAATTCAACCAGAGGTTCTGCTGTCTATGCTTCTGAGTACGAGCACACACGGACATACACGCACACACATACCACACACATACCACACACACGCGCTGAAACGCACACGCACGCACATAAAAATCTTCATTTAAGTGATTGATTTTGCATACATGCACTCATGCACACACATGTGCACACACACACATACGCATACACGGATGATATACATGCAGACATACACACATACGCCCACATGCACACATGTGCGCTTACACAAAGTCTTCTTTATTTGAGTGATTGGTTTGAAACCTTTTGGTGTTTCAAAGATGTTTATCTAATTTGCTAATATCGATCTTCAATGAGCTTTGCTTTGTACAACATAAACCAAAAACAAGCAAAAATTATGTTGGAGGTTCCTGTAGCGTCAGTATTCAGAATAGAGAGGGGCTGTCTACTTTGAGAATCAGCATTTGACACCCAGGCTTTTAATTAGGCAAAAAAAAAAAAAATGTGCAGACATCTTAGCCACAAAGCACTACTCACACGCTTAGATGATATTACCATGAAAACTGAATATTAGTTCATACAATATATTAGTCTTACTAGTCACAAAAATATTTTGTTATACAACCTGATGTGCATGTTTATGTTAGACTAACATAGACCGGGGAGACGTTGATTTGATGAGATTACATATTGTATGCAGGGACAAAGTATATTTAGTAATTGAAAGAAATTCATAATTGATCCTATGCCTGACGCAAGACTTTCTGACATAGAATTTATTAGCTGCAACCAGTATCTAACCAAAGACAACTTCCTCATAGACAGATTAAACAAAAAGGGTTTAAGCACCAATATGAAAGAAGCAAATGATTTATAAGCCGGATGTTCTTGAAAAATGAGATTAATCTTATTGCCAAACTCTAAGTCTGGAGTTGACGTTGTTCTCTTGCTATAACAATCATGATTCTCACCAAGGACAATCCACGCCTAATTTAGGAGAAAAATGATTAACCATGACTTGAAATCACAACCAATTGATCGTTAGTCATGTCTCTTACTGACTGAGCTAAAATGGCAAGTCCCACAGAGCTACCAAAATTTGTTAGATATACACAAAGGCTTATTTCATTGTAATAAACATGTTTATTTCTAAAATTAAGATTTTCTCCGGTGATTCGAAATCACGAAAAAGTAAGTGATAGGCGTCTCTCTTATCGACTGAGCCAAACTGACAAGCCTTGCCTATCAGCGAAATTTATCTTACAGATACCCAAGGGTTTATTTCATTTTGATAAACAAATGAATTATTAAATAGATAATTAGATAAATAAAAAAATAAATACATTCATACTAAAAAGATATTTTCATAATTCATTCCTATTATTTATTTATAATATATATATAACACAAAAATGTAGTGATCTTCTTCAGTCGGAATAGAAATAAGAATGGGGTTTGACTTTGCCGCAGCCAGGCTTGGTAATTCGTTTTTTTTTAGATAGTACGTGGTGTTGGCAGATGTAAGTGTTCCCTGGGTTCTGTCTATCTCAGGATTGTCTTTCTATTCTGCAAGGGTATACTGTAGAAGTTCATCGGGTTCGCCAAATTAATTTTACTCGTGAAGCCGTAGTGTTAAGTGTTCGTGGCTTCAAGATCTCCAACATTTCATTTTTTATTGTATATGAATGATGTTTAACATGCTTATCTCGTTAATAAAAGCGTTCGTAATAGAGCACATGCCCATTACACACACACGCACACATATCATAATCACACATGTATACATCTGGATAAAGGGTGTGTTTTGGGTGTGAAAGTACATCTGTGTATTTTCAGTTTTCGTTGAAGAGTAGTGTCACACGCCTGACCTTGAGTTGAGCGAACGAATCTTGAAGATCTTAGATCAGAACTTTGGATTCTCCAAATTATTTTCCCTAACACAATAGCGCCTGGTGTTTAGCGAAGAAGTCTTGAAGAAGTCTGTATTATAATAAGGAAATCATGCTTTATCTACACGCAGTTTTGGTAACATATGCTTACGTTAACTCCATTATAGTAAAATGATCCTGAATTATATTTGTTTTTGCTCATCAAAATAGCTAAATTATTTAGCATCTTATTCTATTCCAATATCAAAATGATGCTCTGTAGAAATTCGTCAGGTTCTCCAAAGTATTTTCCGTAGCAAGACACCATCTGCACCAATGTACGTCTCTTGATGAGATCTGACACTCCATCTCTCTATAGATGAATCGTTTACATATAATTACAGCAGCTCTATTATAATAAGGAAGCTGTGCACTGCCTACCCGAGCAATGATGAACTGTAGTTAATCAGATTCTCAAAATTAATCTCACACGCATAACAGCAGTGTTGAGTGTTCGCGTCTTGGAGATTCACCACTCACCATCTCTCGCTGAATAAGAGAGAAGCTTATCTCGTTAAATCGGGCGTTCCCCATTATAACGTAGTTTGTTATAGTGCACATACCAAGTACACACACGCACACACATGCACACACATACCACATGTACACACGTGTAAATATGTGTATACGAGAGTATTTGTGGCGTGTATGTGTATTTGCATATATTGCATTTTTCGAGGAAAATCGTTTTCATACCACACACGAAATTATTTTTTACTTGCATAACAGCACTTAATCTGGCGTTGAGTGTAGGGGTATTTCATCTCTCACATCATACCTTTATCTTCATATATTTACGTAAGCTTTAGTAAAATAAGGAAGACAGGCTTCATCAATCTGTAGTTTTGGTTACATTTAATTACGTTAACTCCATTATGATAAAAGGATTCTGAATCAATTAGTTAAAACATTTAGTATCGTACTATGTTCTTATATTACTCAGATGTACTCTTATAGGTCATCAGATTCTCCAAATCATGTTCACTACCACAGCAGCACCTACCCCAGTGTCCAGTATACGAGTCTCTAGTTCTTAAAAAAAGAAGACATGCGTTAAGTATCCGTAGTTTTGGTTACATATACTCACACTAACCTCATTATAATATAAGGATTCTGAATCATGTTTCGCTAATTGAAATAGCCAAATTATTCCTTATAGTATTCTGTTCCGATATTGGCAGGACACACTTTGGAAGTTCGACAGATTCTTCAATTCTTCATCTCTAGTGTGACACCACCTGCATCAGAGTCAAGAGCACGTATCTTAAAGATGTCCAACACCTCATCTCTTACTGAATGCTCCCCGAAAATAATGAGGCCAAGCAACCATTATCTGCGTTTTCTCCGAACGATTGTTAAGCGAGAGATCTTTCTATTTTTAGTGACCTCAAGTCAAATGTGGTGCCTGACGTTAAATGATGTTTAATGCACATGTCTCATAAATGCTTTGCCAGTGTCGTTAGTTGTAACAACTCGTTTATGAAGATCAGACGTCTTTATTTATTTACCAGCGCATACCCGCAGAGGATGTCGAGGTCATTCAGCACTTAGGAGTCCAGAACTATTTTATTCGGTAATTCCTTTTTAATGATTCAGGTATCCTAATTTTATGTTCTTTTTTCAGTCTCAACTCAACTCAAGCTGTTTAAACATGCGATCAAACATGAAGTCTTCAGTGACGTAATCTTCATTCGTATGTCGAACAGACTATTTCATTTAATTACAACCCGATAACTTCTTTTGCTATTGTAATGTATTTCACGTGGACGATTCCCATAATAATTCCTATCAATCAGACAGGAGCGTCAACCATTCAATTGTACAATCAAACATACTAATTTGCCGATGGATATTTCTTCTGATATTTATGTATATTTTTAGGACCCCTTTGTAGCGTAACATACGCTAAACACATGGCTACTAGATGCAGCAATGACTCTCGATGATCGATGACAGCAATCGAAAGCTGAGAATCGAACCACCACTGCTTTGTTCATGTTTGTCGTTTGCTTAAACAATCCGATTGAAAACCGATAAAATGACTAAAACTTACAAAATTTCTTATTAAGAATAAATTGTTTGTCCTATACCGACGAGATCCCCCTAGTTCTAATTGAGCATTTTTTTTACCGGCAGAACCAGAAAATTCATTTATAAACAGGTCTGGTTAGTCACTTTATAGAAACTGCGATACAACCAACATCTTTTGTCAGCATGATGTGTTGGGGTGATCAATTAAACACTTAGAAAAGGGCGATTAAAGAATAAGTTACATTGCATAGTGATCACTAAAAAGGTCTGAATTTAAGGAAAAAATAAGCTTACACAAACTAAGAGATCAATTTAGCATAAACTAACATTGCAAATTGGAACCTCACCAAAAACATATTTAAAGGTGGCGTACTAGTGCAATACAGTCAAAATGTTCTAACTTGAAGGAAAAAGCATCAAGACTCGTAAGTCTCTCAGCAGAACCCGTGGCGTGACCAACATATTTTGGCAGCAGGCTGTGTTGGGGGTAATCAATCAAAAAATTGGAAAACAGGTTATAATCGAATAAGTTTCTTCTCTCACCTTTTGCTGGACAGTGATCATTAGGAAAAAATCTGAATTTTCCATAAGCTAGCAGACACAAACTAAAGAATCAATTTAGCAAAAACTCACTTTGCAAACTGAAACTCCCCTCTAAAAAGTATTCTGGGGGGGATTATTTGGAGAG
>OY735222.1:53635805-53640805 GCA_963457665.1 Thysanoteuthis rhombus | reverse complement strand
GCGCACGAAAGTGGAAATTGATTACTAAGCACCACATTCCGAAATTTTGACTAAATTTTGTTCGAGCAAGTTCAAGTATTTAATCTGCATGTCGCACAGTAGAAACTCAGAGAGAAAGGGAATATTAGAAATCAAGAATTGATGCAAGAATCATAGACGGATTTCGTCTGCAACGAATGCACAGTGAATTCTGCTTAATTGGGCCATCGGTTATTTGGACCCGCTGCACAATATGTCTAATCTTGTGAAAACTGATTGAAACGTACATAATCATCGCTAATTTTATTTGTTTATTTTGACCAAAGCACTTTCCGTTTGGACCCAGCTGTGGTGCTACCGTATTAACGTCTTTTTAGATGGAACATATATTTTAGTACAAAAAATGTATACATCTTACTTACCGTAATATATATATATATATATATATATATATATATATATATATATATATATATATATATATAACACCATATAAGAATGCAGCAAACTGACTCAGAGAAATGCAGAAAAAGGTCTGGTTAGTCACAATATAGAAATAGTCACGTGTTCAACAGTTTCTGGCAGCATTCAGGGTCCGGATGATCAATGAAAAAAAAATGGGCTAGTAAGTTGCTTCTCTCGCTTTTTGTGAGGTATTGAACAATAAAAAGTCTGAATTTCCCAAAAGACAAACAGAAATGCTGTCGGACACAAACTCAGGGATCAATGTGACATAAACTTACATTGCAAATTGAACCACAAATAAAAACCTATCGCAGGAAGGGGTAAAACAACAACGAACATTTTTTTTTGTCGACATAATAATGGGGTAAATGTTTAAATTTCCAGCCCTCTAGTTTCATACGCGTGGTACATAGATACATGCATGCATACATAGCCAGCCAGACCGACTTAAAAACTGAGAGAAACCCATGTTGGTAGTTTTGGAGACAGCCTTTGTTGACAGATTCTTACTGGTACGAGTAGGTAGGAACAGTAATACGCTTCAATTATATTAATAGATGCTGTCCTGGGAAACGAAATGAATAACACACAATAACTTTGAAATCTAAACCGACCATCCTATCCGAGAAAGAAGACTGGCTATGATAGCTAAACAAGAAAAAAGTTCCCGTTAGATTCTGGACCTGGTTGTGTTAGACATTGAGGTCGAAATAAAGCTGAGAAATTCAGGAGTTACCAGGATCTCGCACCGGAAGTGAGATAACTATGGAACAGGTTAAGGACGTTCCCATAATACTTTGCGACCATTACAAAAACAATAAAATCGAGATTGTATGAATTCGACAATCGAGGAGGAATAGAGATTGACCAAACACCGGCAGTGCTGAGGTGCGCGAGCACTAAGGTGCTGGACATTTTTGTAGACATTTTGTCTCTCAATATCCAGCTATAACCACCAGACCTCTGGTATGCATAGGGAAATACATGAAATCTAAATGAGAAAATTATCAAGATGGCAATAATATTGAGCATAGTGCTAGGGACTTGAAGGGACTTACTGTCACTTCATCCCCATTTAGAACAATTAGATTCGTCTTGGGTGATATTCATATAAACTTTTAACCAGTGCAACAAGAGAATGCCAGCGACGACAACGACATCAACAACAGTCTAACAATATAAGCTGCAAGTCTGTCTGTCACTCTGTCTAAGGTAGACAACTCTGGCAGAGTGGGAACAACTGCAAATTTGCTTCTATCCAAATCCCGAGTGGCTTTAATAAAACGACATTTACACCTTGATTACTAGATTTATTTATGAAAAGGTTACTTCATAGAATAATGGGAAAATGTCTTTTTTTTTTATTCAGAAGTCCCCACCCTTATTCAATTTTATGACATCTAGAAGAAAAAAAAAAAACAACGAAAAAACTTCTCCTCTATATCATGGAAAACAATGATTTTATGTAAGATTCTTCTTCTTCAAATGACCCCGTTCCATTTAATTCAATCTTATGAAAATAAAGCCCAACGTCAACCAGTGTACATCTAATCTTTTTAGTTGTTTAAAATTTAATGCTAAATAAATACAAGAATTGCCTTGTGCTAGCTTTTCAAATTACTGTGTGAACATACTGACACAGACACAGTTTTAAGTATACGATTTGCTAAGCAACGAACATTCACTTCTTCTTCTTCTTCTTCTACTACTACTACTAATGCTACTGATGCTAATAATAATAATAATAATAATAATAATAATAATAATAATAATAATAATAATAATAATAATAATAATAATAATAGAATTGTCCCCAAAACGCTGAGGGTGAGACTGGAGGAGATCGGGATTAGGGGAAGGATTGAGACTGTACAGACCACAGCACTACTGGGAACTGCACGGATACTGAGGAAGGTGCTAGAGATATAAGGATTGCAACGAATTGTAGCCCTGACATGATAGGTGAAAGAGAGAGGAGACGTTAGCTGAAGACCTGAGGAGACTTATTGTCACTCAGCCTTCAGCGATAACCACTGGGCAACCGGTATGAAACTGTAAATCGCAGAATTACTGCGACCTATGAGTTCTAGGAGAGGAGGGCTGGAGACTTGAGGAGACTTGCTGTCACTCAAACTCCAGCGGTTACCACCAGGCAACTGGTGTGAGATTCCAAATAATAATAGATATAAAGAAAACGGACAATAGCAGACAAATGAAATTTCTTGAGCTTGATGAAAATGTCATCGTAATATAAGATTGAGATTAAATCAATAATTCATGAACCATAACCAACTTACACAAGACTCTTGCCTCGAGTAGGTCTCGAATCTTCCAGTATACAAGGAATCATTTTTGATCGCACTCATGTAAAAAATCAATAAGTCCGTAGCCTAACGCTTAAAAAACATTTATTTTACATAATTATTTTTTCAACATATTCTCCTCCCATGCCATTGCACCCAATTGAACGGTGAATATTATTCACGTATTCAAACATTTTACAGCCAAAAAAAAAAAAAAAGAAGATAACGATTCAGATAATAATTTCAGTATTTTCCTGCTGGCAAGACGAAATCCTCTCCAAAAAATATTCAATAATAGTTCCGAAATGTGATAATTAGCCTTGACTGAGAGAAAATGACTCTGTAGAGTCAACGACTTGGATTTGCGGTAAGCTATTTAATCAAAAATATTTTTCTGAAAAATACGTTGCTAATTATAGGGTGCATATTACTCCTTGTAGCGTCTTATCAGTCGGTAAATACGGTTTGCGTCAGACCACGGATTTATTGATAAGAAAACGCATCAGAATTTCTTTTATTGGTTAACAAATTCTGAAATTAACTAAAAAAAACAAAACAAAAAAAAACGCAGATTTCACGCAGGTTTCGACCATTTCGGTAGTTGCGATGTTCATCCAATTCTTCGACAATTCTTGTTCAATCTCTTTTATTCATGTGTATTTTCTTTCGTGTTGAAGCTAGAAAATCTTTAAAAAATCACAAAACAACAAGAAGAAAGTTCATAACTGTGGGTTTTCATTTTCAGAGAAGCATTATTATATTCCATGAAAAACACAAGGGGTTCAGATACTTGGCAAGGTGGGAATCGGAACAATTGAATATTTTACAAACAAACAACCGTTAATTATTACACTTTTTAAAAATATAAACTTGGACCTAAAATTTTCACCTTTTTTTCATTTATTTTATAACAACAAAAATGAAGAAAAACGTGCGTCTGCACATCTGCATCTATTTTGGGTAAAGCGTTTGCCTCCAAAGTTATTTGAGCCACGTCATATTTATCACATTAAATACTGTTCAAGTCAGAGGTGTAGCTGTTGATTTGGGGACCCAGGGAATAAGGGTTGGCTCCGAAGGAAATCCAATGTTTAGTGGGATCTGTCAATAGAAATTCAGTAGGTGAACTACTATTTATAAAGCTTTTGAGGGCTCTCCTCTATCGGGTGCCGGGGGATATTTCCAAATAGCCCCATCTCAGCTACGCCTCTGCTCGTGTAGTTATCACAATAAATTTAATCTTTAACTTCTTTTAATTTCCGTCAACTTCATAAAAAAAAAACAAACAAAAACAACAACAATGCTGAAATCAAAATTTAAAATCATTAATCCTTTTTGGGGAGTGTTCATGAAAAAATGTCCTCTTCTCCCAACAAATATTTTTCAGTAGACCATACTATATGAAGATGCATGCCTTCAGTCACGTATGGAGTGTTGTTTCCTCATTCATTCCCAGGGTTGCCAGATGTCTTTTGCTGCACAAGACCAAATCTGTATGGCACCAAATTATGTATCCCCAGGACCAAAATAGTCGAATAATTTCAAATCCGTTGTCAGACCACATTTGTATAGTCCTGGGACCAAATTGAGTAGCTCCAGTACCAAAATAGTCAAATAACTTTAAATCTGTCATTAGACCTTATTTATATGGTTTTGGGACCAAATTCAGAAGCCCCAATACCCAAATAGTCGAATAACTTTATATCCGTCGTCAGACCACATTTGTTTGATCTTGGGACCAAATTGAGTAGTTCCAGTACCAAAATAGTCAATTAATTTTAAATCCGTTATCAGACCACATTAGTATGGTCTTGGGACCAAACTGAATAGCTCCGGTACCAAAATAGTCAAATGACTTTAAATCCGTCATCAGACTATGCCGGTAGGAAAAAGAATTAAAAAAAAACTTTCTTTATATCTATTGTTCACGTATCATTTATGTTGTATCATTTCATCCGTGTGGGAGGGATTGCTATCTTTTGTAAATTTTCCTTCAGTAGCAAATCTTTATTTCTGGAACCAAATAGCTTTGTTCCGCACCAAATTTGCTCATTTTCGGTCTTGAAAAGTACCAAATGGCAACCCTGCGTTGTTCCCATCGAACAACTCATTCATCCTAAGTATGTTTCATGAAACAAATTCGCGTCCTTTGAAGTATTCGCTCTGGTGAAAAACTTGTCCATATAAAACAGTCTATTTTGATACACCATTTATTTTTTTTTTGTAAACACCTCAGCAATTTGTGAAATTCAA
>OY735222.1:53560805-53630805 GCA_963457665.1 Thysanoteuthis rhombus | reverse complement strand
TTCCAATTTTTGTTCGGACTATTGAATCGCCTTTCCTCAGTTTTGATGTTGTCAACACAGCAGTTCGACCGATGCATATTTCAACCCACTTCAGCAGAATAATTCAAGAAAATAGGTGAACATGCGGAGAAACAAGGCAAACCCTTTTCTTTCGGCGAAGATAATTGTGGTTGTAATTGACCAAGCATAATTAGTGCATCAAAGTAAACGTATCACCAACTCGCATCTCTGGTGAATTCAAAATCATATCCGGAGGTCTTCCCCAATACCAACCTTGTTAAGTAAAGAAAACCATGCAGTACTGAAATCCGTACGAGGACTGAAAATGGATGGTCTGAAACGTTGTGATGTTAACACCAAAGATATAATAAGGAATTCAATCGTCCGAAAATGAGTTAGAATCCATTTTTTTTACTTATTCATTCTTGTTAAAGTCTAAAATATTAGAGATGATTATCATTTTTTCACACTATTTGCCTTCATCTCAATTTTGTAGCTTTTCATTGCAACATAACTCAGGCCGGTTTCACTTTGGCAGCGAATAAATGAATCAACAGTGCCGATCAGAATAAAGAATAAGTTCCCGGTGAGAATCGAACTCACGAGCCTCTATGCCGAAGGATGGCTTGGCTGATTTATTTACTCAGCGCCAAAGAGAATGATTCGTTTATAATCACATTGGGAAGAATCTGAAAAACTCAAGTTAAAGATTCATCTCAGAAAAAATATTTCTGAATCTCTGAAATGTAGAAATATAACGAGCGGAATAAACTGCCGTCCAAAAAAGGAATCGATAAAACAGACTGATAGATGGATAGAAATCAGAAAGCATTTAATTCAATTTATTTCAAAAATTGATTTAATGCCACTCTTTCTTTAATCTGATGTTGTAAGAAAAGGGAGGTGCTGCGTAAGCAAAAGGGTTGGGCTAATGTTGAAGAATGGATCGATATTTTGAAAAGCGGTAACGGGGGTTCTAAAGTAAAAAGAGGAGTTAATTGTTCAGGTAAAATGAACCAACATTAAGGAGGGTTAAAAAATGGGGGTTTAATAGCAAAAAGGGCGTTTCAGCGTTGGGGTCAATGTTAAGAAAAGTGGGCTAATGTCCAAAACGGAGGGTTAGATGCTTTCAAACACTAAGATTTAAAAAAAATGTTGCCCCGCCTCAATTTTGACTAGTAAAAGAGAAAGAAGTTCCACCTTCGATTTTGACCCCCAAAAGTGAAAAGAAATTCTATTCTAACACTAATTTGATCCCCAAAAGTCAAATTGAAAATTTCCCCCTAAAATAGAAATAAAAATAAAAATCTTCGCCTCGATTTTGAACTTCAAAAGTGAAGAAAACTCTCTCTTAAATTTTGACCTCTAAAAATGAAAAAAAAAAAAAAAATCACCGCTCAATTTTGACCACTTAGATTTAAAAAAATCATATCCACGATTTTGACCCCAAAAAGTAAAAAAAAAAAAAGAAAAAAAAAAAAAGAAATACTTTCTCTTCGATTTTGATCCCTGGAATTAAGGAAAAGATTTTCCCTAAATTTTGACCCCCAACAGTGAAAATAAAAGTTCCCTCTATATTATCAACAGGCGTTTTGGAAAAATGATTTATCAATGAAGTATAGTTACATAGTAAATTGTAAAGCGATACCCTAAGTGTATTACATCAAAACAAACACAAAACAAATCAACGCTATTCAATGCATTCATGTACAACAATAAGCATTGCGATATGAGGTATGCTGAAAATGTCTTTGCTTCTTCTCAAATGAAGAACGCATCCATACGTCATATTTTGAAATGATTTTAAAAAAGAAAAACATCAGAGAATTCTTTTTTTTTTCATTATACGTTATTTAACAAAAAACGCTCTCTTAGCGCCAAAAAATGGTGTGAAGAGTTACAAAATTACTGAACTTTTAGGGATGATAGTTTTTTTATAAAGAATACTGTTTTCAATGGATCCAATTAAATTTGATTATTTTATGACCGTTGTGGCCATTTTCTAAGATAGCCACCATTAGGATTATGCATGATTAAAAAGGGAAATAACTCACAAAATTAAATACTAAAATATATGTATCTACCCACTAATTCGACCATGAGGATTCTAAAAAAAGCCATATATTCAACCAACCATGTGACCCTTAGAGGTCATTTCAAGGATATTCATAACACATTTTACTCCTTAAACTTCACTTAGTATCGACTAAAAATAAGATTTTATATACTTTACATTACATTTTGAGAAAACTCACTAGAACTGAATAAAAATCAGTTCATATACGGCTACGATGTAGAGAAGATAATTGTAAAAAATTCTCCTTTAGCTTTTCCCGTTGTACAAAAAAATGGATGTCAGCTTGGCCAGAGCAAGCTTCTTCATGGTAAAAATATTTCATAAAATTTTCATTGCCTGTAAATTTTTTTCGAATCGAGATAGAACAATTATTTTTTTTTTTGCGCGTTGTTTAGCTGATTTCAGAGAATTTAGAGAAGCTTTGTTTTATCTCAATAAATAAATCAATAAATTCTCAGGGACGAATTAGGGGGTAGGTTCAGATCATTGAGAAATTATTCATCATTTCTATGTATAGTAAGATTCTTATGGTGATCATCTTAGAAAATGGCCGCCTCTACAACAATATCAATAATTTTGTTTGGATCCATTAAAGATATTTGATATAATCAAGTGCCTTAAGTGCCATCCCAGAAAGTTAGGTATTTTTGTCCATAATATAACATTATAGTTACAAAGGGAGCCTGCTATTAAGTGTATGTCGTAGCAGAATCAGAGATTTTTAATATACATAGATAAGCTTGAAATCGTGCCATCAAATTTAAAATAATAATGTCCTGTTCCGTGAATATTTTGTTTCGTAACATCCACTTTATGTTGCAAAAATTATGTAAAGTTGCATCATTTGAAAATGAAGATTTTATAACAACCAGCCAGTTGTTGGACCTTTTCAATATGGCTTACAATGTTTATAACAGTGGTTTTCAAACTATGTGTCGTGACACGATAATGTGCAATTAAAATCTCCAAAGTGTACCGCGTAAATATTTCCGAATATGCAAACGTATTGAAAGCCGTATGAACGTATCGAGTATGTGTATGTGTCTGTCCGGCTTCCACCACAAAGTTGACGATGATGGCAACAGCCAGGGAATAGAACTGAAGGTTAGTGCAGCAAATGGTCAATTGTAAAAATGGGAGTAAAACATTGTACAGCATAGATTCACAGATTTACATTACCCTTTTCAAACTGATCTTTTGAATGAAGACGTTAGGGAGGCGTCGAGGCTAGGTCCAACTATTAAAGAGGAGCGTGATGGTTAAAGGGTTAAGAGCCACTAGCATAGACCCTTCAAGTGAGAAGAACCTCTATTAAAAATCAGCATCTCTCGCATTTATTTGGGCTCGAACACTAACTGTTGTTGTTCGGTTAAGAATACGTTCCTACTTCAGCCAGAGACAAACCCTGCATCGTCTTTGGATTTATCCAAACCAACTGGGTCATTTTTGTTGGTCAATAAGAGACAGACCCGTAAGCTGAGAACCATGCAACGTGCACATGAAAGAATAATGCTGGGCCTCACACGGAGAGACCACAAAACAGCACAGTACATCCGGGAAAAGACAAGAGTTAGAGACATCATAGAATCCATAAAAAATCTCAAATGGCGGTGGGCTGGCCATGTTGCAAGAATGGCAGACAATCGATGGACATCACGACTCACAACATGGATTCCCCGAGACCACATGCGCAACTGAGGCCGGCAAAATGTTAGATGGAGAGACGAGCTAGACAAGTTCAGGAAGTACTGGCTCCGTGACACCCATGATAGAGAAGTGTGGCAAATCCTGGGGAAGGTCTATGTCCAACGACGGACGCTAAAAGACTGATGATGATGATGATGATATATACCAGTGATTGTCAACCGTTTCAGCACACTGCATTGAAATTTCAATTTTTTTTAATAATCCTCTTATCTGAGTGTCACTTATATATTTAGGCTTCAGGTAAATGTTATTGACGTATTATAGTTTTACGTGAATGCTTTTGGATTAATGACCTGTTTTCTAATGTATTTATATAACTAGGAGTTTTATAAAATAAAACTTGAAATTTCAAAATATACTCAGAAAACTACGATAATAAAATGAAGTCAAAATATCCATTCGGCTAAAAATCTGCAACACGTGTTGCAAGTTCGTTATCACTGGTAAACATCCAATGAAAAGGATGATTTCAATTTATGTGCATATAAGTCGGATAAAGATTTTACTCTGCGATTCCTGAAGTGGAGTGTTCCCCCCAAATCTTTCATAGGCTGAAATGGCGTAAAACGAAGAAGGAATAACCATTGATTTATATAAGAAAGTTTGATCGTTCGTATATCCCAATCTTATGGTAATTCACTGTTCCCGGTGGATGATTCACCGTGTACCAGAGTTGGGGCACAGTAGATCAGAAATAGGAATAAAAACAAGTGCCTGCTAGCTGCTAACTCACACCGATATTATTTCTTCCATTTTTATACAGCTTATTTCACAGCCAATAGAGTGTGTGTTTTTTTAAAAACCCAAATAAATTAATAAGATTAACTCCTACCTACAATCAGTCTTTTCTAATCCTCTAAGCCTCGGTTTCGATAATATATTACGATGATATTACCATGAAGACGACTTATGTATGTTAACTGCTTGCTCAGAAAAGGCTATACCAAATGTGCGGCAAATTTGTCTATAAGTGTAACCTGACCCAGCACAAACAGAGGGAAGGTGTCGCTGACCCCTGAGGTCCATTTAGGTTAATTTAGAGTAAAAACTAGTTTTTTTCCACCATTATTTGTTAGCTTCTATTCAATGATTCGATTATCCTTAAGAAAATTGATGTGAGCGCTAATGGCTGCGTAGTTTAAAGCACGGAGAATTGAATTTAACTCCACCACCCGACAAAGAAAAATGAAATTTATTTTCTGTGTTTTTCCGTCTACTTCAATCTATTAGGCCTTCAAACCACCCCCAAAATTGTCAGTTTTTAAAAGGAAACATACAGGTTTTTGAAGGAGGGGTTCTATTCACAACGCAACCAAAAATGCTCAACACACCCTTCTTTTCCGTTCGTTGAAAGAAATTGCAGACGTGAATTTTTCGCTCTCTGAACGCTTCTGCCAGCTTGGCAGCGTTCTTTTAAAGGGCTCTGACCCTAACCCAACTATAAATCGCTTTAGCATTTAGAAATTGAATAATTTTTTTGTTTATCATTTTTATTCATTTATCCTTTCTTGCATCGTAAAATACAGAAGCAGAAATTTCCTTTTTCCTGGTGTAGAAAAATATGTCATATTTATGCCTCCCTTTCTTCTGAGGAGGTTTACCGACTTGAAAATAATTATCATTCTCTAGATGCTCTAGCACCTCTAGTGCCCATGGTTGTCCCTGTCTGACAGGCTCGCATACCGAAACAAAATTTGCCAATTTAGCTATTTTGGAAATAGATCTATCGACATTTAGGTGTATTTAGCTTCTCTAAGTCTCTGACTGACTGACACAACGAAATGAAGTTCTTAAGGTTCCCTGACCTGGAAATAGCCGATGCATGCTCGGCGTTAGAAAAATGGAACTCTGATATTGCAAACAGAAATCTGTTATTTTTAGATGCGCTAGTATATCTGGTAGCAATGGCATATGCAAATAAAAATCTATTATTTGCATATGTTGTTCCGTTGTAATTTTGCCCTGAATTGTTATGGCAATTGATTAAGGGTCCGTTAAAAGAAGACTAAGTAGTTGATTCTATTACATGAGACCCCCCCCAAAAAACAAACAAAGCAAAAAACAGAACCAGTAATACCATATTAAATTTTTCACTGTCTCTTATTTTCATGTGTTGCATAAACTAAAGAAACTTGTACTCACCATCAAAGTCAATAACTGAACAACCAAAGCGTCAAAATTTTAAGTCATGTAAAAAAAATCGATTGAAGAATAAATATGGTCAGAATAAATTCTATTTATGACATCACTGGAGTATCCTATGAGAAAACGTCTAAAATAGAGTAACGTCTAGATTCTAGTGAATCAGACCCGCCAGAATTAGGCACAAAAAACTTCAAAAAAGGTTTTTTCATCAATAAAAAAACATATTTTAGAAGGGGTCTAGTGCAGTTCTGTGGCCAATTTTCTAGTCAATAGACAAAACGGTGTAGCCAGAAGCTGAAACACTCAAACACACAAGCAAGCACATGCACATATAATACAGATAGGACCCTTCACCATTTTTGATAGCTACGATTGTTCAATTTTTGATTGAATTAGATGAAATATTCTCTAAAGGATTTTTCTACTACTCCTGGCTCAAATTTATGGTATCAGAACCATGTGAGGAGGTTCACACAGCTTTTTTACTTCGCAGAAAATATACATATCGCAGATATGACACAAAACAATTTTTCTTTAATAGCTTGATATTCTGGTTTCATGAAACATAACTCAAATAAATTAGATTAAGACATTCTAATTATTGGAATATTTTTTTCCGCTCAAGTAGAGAAAAGAATTATAGAGTATTTCAATACTGCAGAGAAAAAATCCCGATTCGCATTAGGTTGCTCCTCTTCGGGGCTTATGGTCTTCACTAGTGGAAAACAATATTCTTTATCAAGCTGGTTACAACTTTCTCTAATAGCAGCCGATAGATCAGCTCAACAGGATGGAAACTTGCCATGGACCTTTAAAAAAAACCCATAAAGTTTCAATCGGATAGAGATTCAGACTGCTGATCATATCTCCGAGTTGATACGCCTTTCCTGAAAAGAAGCTTTAACACTGCTCTGTGGAAAGAAGCATCGTCATCTTGAAAAATGACTTCATTTCGCTGTAACCATTTTTCTTCGGATATCGACACGAGTGACCCACCCCCGCTTTCGAACAAAAACAAATAGTGGTCATTACAACTGATCGTGTCCGATGAAGATGTTTTTTGAAGCCCATAATTTTTGCCAGGGGTAGAATGTGTTTAGGCCAGCCGTATTTTAGATAGGTGTAGTTACAACCAAATCGTGTTAGACACAGCGGTTCTCGCACGTACACAAATGTCGAGCCTTGTCCACAGGGTGTCCATGTGCGAATACCTAAAGGAGCCAGGGATCATGTATGGAGCATTCCGTGGCAATTCCATTAATCCCTCCCCCCTAAAAAAAGACCGATCTCTACACTATGCTCAATAACACAAGCCAAGAGCCTCCCTGATCCCTCTGACTGATCGAGCGAAAAGAAATGAATGAAATGTGTATATTTCTTTCCAATGAACTTATCTTCCTGAAAAACGTAATGAAAAATTAGAAACCGTCCCATGATTAACGTGATTAACGTCTTTTGGCAACTTGCTGCGCTGGGGAAGATCAATTGAAACATTGGAAAAAGGGGTGATCATTGGATAAGTTAATTCTCTTGCCTTTAATCGGAGAGTGAATTTTCAAAAAAAAAAAACATACGTGAATGCTGCTGGACACAAACTAAGGGGTTAATCTAGCATACACTTACATTGCAAATTGAATCAACCTCTAAAAATCTATTTATGTAAAAATTTTGAAAAAAAAACCACAAAAATGTTTTTACAAGGCATAGCAATTAGTAAATGTATTGATTTTATTTGTGTTTTAACTGGTAATGTTTATTTTTTCGACCCTCTTGCTTCATTGGTTTAACTTGTAAACTGAAATAAATATTTCGAGATTTGTTTCCAATAGTTGTGATGGTTTTAAAAAAGAAGTTTCAACTTATTTTGATGAGACTGAGCAAATCATTTTACACATCTCGGACAATTTTTTAGTGAACCATCACATCACCTGAGTCCCTCAACCCTATCTCCATACAGTTCAGAATTGGTTCCCTGCGAGCTCTGACTTTTCACCATTGAAAGGAAGATTGCAGACGGTGAACGAGATTTAGATAAACGCAACGAGATAGCAGCTGGCGATCCTGAAAGAGGATTCATTCTGAAAGGACAATTTGAGGACGATTGAATAAATGTGTGAGGTCTTGTGGGTAGCATTTTGTAGCGGAATAAGCCACCACTGCGCTACGTTGACAATATCTTCGTTAATATCAAAAGGCTCTCGCTGATCATCGGATCAAGTGGTAGAGTGCCAGTCACCTAATCAGTATACCAAAGACCTTTGGGATTCAATGGCTCTTCACGAAACACTCAGTACAAGGAATAGAATTGAGGAACCTTACAGTCGAATCACGTTGAATACACCGGTTCTCGTAAAATCACCAGAATTGAATAACGTCGAGCCGGGTCGGTTCGTAGATGGGTGACTATGGGGAATACCAGGTGCCATAGGCAGAACGAAGCATCGACAGCCTGGCAAGCCGGAAGTGGATCTTAAATACAATTGTCTGTGGGTACCTAACATTGCGAGACCCTCAATGAGATTATGAGTGGGGGACGACGAGACATTCAAAGAAACATAGATTAAAAGATAGGATATTTTCTGGATAGACCTAGTATGTCAAGACAAAAAGAAAAAAGAATTATCATCATCAGCTATCGTTGGGTACAGACTTCTCCCAAGATTTACCTGATCCCTCGATCGTGGGCGCCACGGTGTCAACACATTCTAATCATGTCTAAATAATCAAGGCATTTCAATTTTCGCCGACCACAATTTTGCATACAATCTCAGGGGATCCATGGTTTGAGTCGAATTGTCCATTGGCTGGCTAACATTCATTACAACATCCCAGGTTCATTGTCATTTGAGATTTCAACGGTCTTTCATGATGTCTCTCACCTTAGTTTTCTTATGTATGTAATTTACCCATGGCATCAAAAATGACAGCACATATTTTGCCTTCATATACATAGATGATAGAAATTTGCATTGCAGTGATATTGGAGAACAGCCTTCAATACACATTTCATTTTACATAAATGGATAAGAGAGATTTGCATTGCAGTGATATTAGAGAATAGCCTTCTATACACATTGCATTTTATATAGATGGATAATAGAGATTTGCATTGCAATAAACTGAGAGAATAACCTTCTATACACATTGCATTTCATAGACGTTATTAATAGAGATTTGCATTGCAGTGGCATTGGAGAATAGCCTTCTGTACACATTGCATTTTATATATGCGGATTTGCATTGTAGTGAGCGTGGAAAATAGATTTCTATGCACATTGGATTTTTTATACTTGGATAATAGAGATTTGCATTGCAGTGAGTTCGTAGAATAGCCTTCTTACACATTGCATTTTATATACGTGGATAACATGAATTTGCATTGCATTGATATTGGAGAATAGCCCTCTGTACTCATTGGATTCTATATACGTGGATAACAGATTTGCATTGCAGTGAGCTTGGAGAATAGCCTGCAATAAACATTGCATATCATGAACAGATTTTGATTATTTTTTGTTTTTGCCTTCATTACAGTTTATTTTTTTTCACTAGTATATACCCGTCAAAATGTAGGTAATTTGTTTAGCAATTCAACTAACCTAATTATTAGTTTGTTTTAAGCCTCGACCCAATTCTAAATGATCAGGTATAAAGTCCTTGGAGGTTCTTTCGCGAAAACTTGATTGTTATGTCACAGCAGACGATCTCATATTTTTACAACTCTTTAATTGTTTTATTAGCTGTGTTATTCTATTTCACAAGAACCAAAAATTGTAACTCTTAGATTCAAACAGGAATCGGACGAAACAGACATCTAACCATACAATCAAACATATCAATTTGCAAACATGGTTTTTATATGGATGAACTGTTCTTTGTTCTTTAAATTCAGCATTTTTACCACATCATCAGAACATAAAAATCTTTTTTACTACTTCAGTTGCCTCCCCTAGCATG
Organism: Thysanoteuthis rhombus; assembly: GCA_963457665.1. NCBI lineage: Eukaryota > Metazoa > Mollusca > Cephalopoda > Oegopsida > Thysanoteuthidae > Thysanoteuthis > Thysanoteuthis major. The sequence goes on along the minus strand of OY735222.1, from coordinate 53,620,919 downwards.
ACAAAGTACAATCGCACAGTGCTAATTACTATATGTGTGGATATATTGTGATCTCCCCATATGATATCAAGCATTATCTTCTCCTGGGCATGTTACATAGTTCTTGTTTTGAAAGCCAATCTCCTGATCAAGTTCCATGTTTCAACTCCATAGGTGACTGTCGGAAGGACGCACGGGTTGTAGACACTTCTAAGGAATTCAGACCAAACTCAAGCTGCTCAGTATGGACCAATCTTCATCATGGTTGCTGGGTTGATGTAGTTGAATATTGCTCTCAGATTAAGCATGCAGGTCTCTATTCCAAACTCTCTAACTTGGATACCGGTGATGCGAATCGTTTTCCCAATGCGAAAATCACCAAACCAACTAACATTCATCATGAGTTAGTTCAAGGTTAGGGTGATTATGCAATGAGGAGACAACTTGCCGTAAGTCGAGACGAATGGAAGCACATTCCCGTGGTTAGAAGTCGTTCCACCAAAGTTAATGCTGCAATCATTTCTTCTGGCCAACAAAATACCTCGACAATTATCTGTAATTTCTGTCTACGATTTCTGAGCAATTATCGCTGTCACATACTGATCGAATTGGTTTCGTCATTTTCGTGGTTTCGAACGTTGTGGTCCCCTCCGGTCTTTTTCTGGTGTCTATCGTAGTTGGTAACGTTCAGGGAATTTCGATCCGAAACGTTAATTTAATCCACGGGGGTTGATTGTTCTCATTCTGCTGTCCATTCCAAAGTTAATTCTTCTTTGTGATATCACTTGTCTACCACTTCGACTGCACCAGAGTATATAGCCTTTTTTTCTACACTATCCGAGCCACACATTGAATTCTCGACCGCCAGGTAGGTTACTAGATATGCTTAACTAACGCTTTTTTTTCCAGCTCAGTCACTTTTATACAATTTACAACGCAAGAGAATTAACGAAATAAATAGATATTGACAGATTTGACTCAGTTAATTCATACATATAACAAGTAGCAATGCGCATCTGCTGTCTGTCACGCTTACATCATCAGTGAGTCCCAGTGACGTAACTTAGTAGAAATAGAATTTTATATCACGTTAAACTTGATGGATTTATTTCTAGGCAAAAATAAGAATGAATAGATAGAATAAGAAACAACTAAAGATACACAAACACACACACACACACAAAAAGAAAAACACGTGCCAACATCAATTTTCCGTTGGAATTAAAGTGACATTATTTTCCTTGTGCAACGTCCTCGGTTAAAAATATATATGTATATTATTTTTTAACTCGATGAATTGTAACTTTATTCAATTTACCTTTAAACTAGATTATTTTTCAGAAAATATTGAGCTCAAACAAGAAAATGATGTGCAACATAATGTTTTTGATATTTTACCAGAACAATGCGATTGCAAAGTTACTTAATTTGTTCTGTCATCTTTTGACGGCAAGGGTAGACAGAGAAAGATAATCATAGACAATGATGAAGTCCATTATAAAAACGGAACAAAGGTAATCATACATCAGCGATATTTAGCCCCAGGGTCCCGTGCAACCTTTCCAAGGTTCCATGGAACAAAGTGACACGTATTAAACTCAGTTACATATGCTCCATCCCCGATATCTTTATGCATGGATCACTCGAACCTAAAAAAATAACTATATATATATGTGCATGTATGTGTATAAAAGGTGAGTTGTTTTTTGAAGAACGTCTTATTATTAAAAAGCCCATCTCCATCACCCCAAGCGATTTAGAGACGACTGTCATATATGCATTTCACAATGCCTCGTACTCCAGATATTTGGGTTATTCTTTAAGAGAAATCAATGTGATGAATGAAACTGCAGGGGTCAGGGAAAATGAGGGAAAATAGAGAGAATGTGGAATTGAAGAGAGAGAAAAAAAAAAGAGGATGAGCAGAAGGGATTGCTGGTGTGGTGATAGGTAACGCCCACAGCAGCAGCCAATTAACTATTTAACAATACACATTTTCTGCAGATGACGGAAATTTCCGTTATTGTTAATAATGGCAACTCATTTCTATCTGTGAGTCAGGGCTTTTATCTCGCAATGGATTTCTTGCAATGTTTAACTTGCTCACCCAGAGAAAGAGGAAATAACAAAGACTAGACATTCGACCAATAAAGTAGAGCCCGTACGCTGGATACGACTTCAGTTGTCCCTATCCGGGCACCACATATCTCACGATAATCCTGCAACTGACAAAGGCTTTTATCGGGCAATCCATATCAGTTGCTCTTTACAACCTCCCACAGTTCGGTAATGACGATTGCAAGGTATACATTGCAAGATAAAATACTCGACTTATAGATTGGATTGAGTTGAGAAATTACCGCCATTCGCAGGAATTGGATCGCATTTGGTGGTTTAATAATGCTTCAGCCCGAAAGATGAATACGTTTGAAATGGTAATCTCTACCAGTCTGGTGTATCATCATTTTTGTCAGGCTTACCGATTGGAAAAAAAGACAAATCTGGTTCTTCACTCAATTGAAACCAGTATGTGACAATCAACTTTTGGCAGCATGCTGTGTTGGAAGTAATCAATTAAAACATCAGAAGAAGCGGTCTCTCGCCTTTTGTTGGACAGTAATCCCAGAGATGTCTGAATTTTCAAAAAACAAACAGACACAATTCAGGGACTAATTTAGTATAAACTTTGCAAATGGAGCCCCTGCTAAAAATCTGGGGATGGAATGAAAAAAAAAAAAGTTTTGTAGGCATGATAAGGAGTTCAGCCCTCTGCACGCATGATACATACATAGCCAGCCGGACCGACTTGAAAACTGAAGAAACCTATTTTGATAGTTTTGGTGACAGTTATGATTGACGGTTCCTAATAAACCATACATTTAGGGAATGAAAGAGTAATAAGACCCTTGTCCATTGCAAGATAAAAGCATTGGCTCATAGATAGAAAGGAGTTTCCATCACAATAAAACAGAAATCCTAATTAAATGATGAAACTGTAATGATATGAAATTTCCGCCATTCGCAATTAAAGCGCCAATGATCGTGAATGACAGCAAAGTTAATAAAGTCGAGGGATTTAATCGTTCGCTTTCATCAGGTGATCTCTAATGTCTGATGTCCAATCTCTTAGCTTTGACGGACTTGTCCATCAGTTGATAGAACAAAAAAAAAAAAACAAAAGAAAAGAAGAAAGAAAGAAAAAATCAACGATCCACCCAGAGAAAGAAAGAGTTACAAAACCTAGGCACTGGATCATTGGATTAGGATCATCAGAGCGGATAGACACTAATTAATTGTGGAATGATTAACAATTGGCGACCGGATAATCGTGACCTGACAGGAAATTATCGGCACGCAAGTCTGGGAGGATAATGCCCGCTTAGAACTTTAGTAAAGAAGACGGAGACGTGATGAGGTTTCGAGTGGCCTAACGGTTGATTCGTGTCACTTCTACGACCCGACCACCCTCTCTGTAATATGAAGTAGTCATTCTGTAGAAATCAGGAGATACAAAGAATCTTATATCATCATCACCACCATCATCATCGTTAGTCTTTTTAAGTCTCTTATTGCTTTTCATTTTAGTGTTTCTAAGTCTTTTAAGTTATTTTAACTCTCTTATTTTTCGTCTTCATTTCAAACAAGTTATGTTTTACTGTTCTCAACTTTTACAATTTCAACATGAACGAACTACTGCAACCATAGTTTTGTTCCGAGGCAAAATTATCTCCCTTTTTACCAGTCCTTCGATGAGAAGAGTAACCGAACGACTTTGTTTAGGTCGATCAAAAAATAAGAAAAGAAACCATCATCTTCGGCATGCAAATACTTGCTCATAACATGCACTGGAGTGACAGATCGAGAAGCGTAAATGTACTGTAGGAATGCTGATAATAATAAGGCAGCCCTTTGTAAATCTACAGTTCTTTTGAGGGGATAAAAGGGCATTATCCTCATATTTATTTTGACATTCTCCACTTTTCCGCATATTTTTGAACCCCCCCTGTTCCCTGTCACCTGTAACTGTGCTTTCGTGAAAAAAAATTCAATTCCAATACGAACCATTTTAGTCAAAATATCAAAAACATGTCATCAAATTTAGCGTAATATGACTCGCCATCGCAGTCAATAATTGATCAACCGTAGTGTCAAACGTAAGCTGAGAACCATGCAACGTGCACATGAAAGAATAATGCTGGGCCTCACATGGAGAGACCACAAAACAGCACAGTACATCCGGGAAAAGACAAGAGTTAGAGACATCATAGAATCCATAAAAAATCTCAAATGGCGGTGGGCTGGCTATGTTGCAAGAATGGCAGACAATCGATGGACATCACGACTCACAACATGGATTCTCCGAGACCACATGCGCAACCGAGGCCGGCAAAATGTTAGATGGAGAGACGAGCTAGACAAGTTCAGGAAGTACTGGCTCCGTGACGCCCATGACAGAGAAGTGTGGCAAATCCTGGGGAAGGTCTATGTCCAACGACGGACGCTAAGAGACTGATGATGATGATGATGATGATGAAAAGGATTCCATGGGAGAATGAATATGATCAGAATAAATTTTATTTATTACTCGGTACTGATTTCAAATTTCCCGCGCAAATGACAGATTTCCCAGGGTACCACAGCAACCAGCTATGCACTGTTCTGGCTACATAAGATCTGGTCAGATGTTAATGCGCTATTGTAAACATAGACAAGCGATTCCTGCGTGTTATCCTGCATTTATTAAGATAATTAGCTCTTATTTTATCCTGCTTATGGTTCAATCGAATAAAGAAATTACAGATGGAGGGGGGGGGCAAATATTTGGACACTTTCAAGATGTTCATTTAATATAATCCTGATGCTCACATCTACATTAAATTTACACTTAAAATTTTTCCGAGAAAAAGATATTTCCAAACATACAATGCATAATAAAATATAAACAGAAATAACGTTGGAAAAAAGTATTCAGACACGTTGATTTTATATCATCATACTTAGTTGCATTGCCTTGGTTAGCAATTATTGCTACTGAAGCATCTCGGTAATGTTATTTTAGTTTTATCCTTCAGATCGTTATCTTGTTGGAAGATCCAGCCTTCTTCACGCTCGAGCTGTTGCACTGAGAAGAACACATTAGCTTCCCAAATACTCTGATAATTCATGGATCTTTCAATTTCAGGAAATGCCCCCGTACCACTGAAAGAGGAACACCCCAAGACAATGGTCTTTCCATCTGCGTGCTTTACCGTGAGCGTTTTATGGATTATAAGCGCATAAATCTTTCCCGCATGCATTATGAATTTTTTTGATTCATCTGACCAGAGAATGTTACTCCTAAAATAATTTGGCTTCTCTAAATGGTCACGAGTGAACTTCATCCAAGAATCTCGCCACCTTTTCTTTCAACAAAGGTGTTTCCCGTGACCATTCCTCTTTAGCTCATTACTAATAGTTATTTTAGTAACAGATGTGCAAACTGCTTTCAATTTATCTTGGATCTCTGTTCGAGTTATCATTGGATTTGCTTTGACTGTTCTTAACATTTTTTGAGTGGCTCGGGGGAAATTTTTTCGCGGAGCGCTAATTCAAGGAAGGTTTTTAGCTGTGCCAGACTTCAGAATAATCGATCCAATACTACTGACAAGGATTTTTAATATCTTTGCAATGGCCCTCTAGCTGAAACCTTCATTAAGTTGCTTGATTACGACTTTATTTTTTGTTTGGTTCAGAGCTCCTTTATTTTAACCATGGCAGCTTCGTTTAAAAAAGATAAAAGTAGTAAATGACGACTGTGATGAAATCATACCTTATTTGAGTATTGCTGGAACATTCCAAAATTTTCTATGCAGTTATAGAAAGGTCTAGATCTGCATTCCTTCTTAGAAAAAGCATTTTGAGGAATAATTTTCTCAGTGTACAAATACTGTTTTCCACCATTTCTTTAGTTTATACTTCATTCTGAATCGGAAACATATTTAATGAAAATTTGGCAAGTGTCCAAGTACTTGTTTATTCTCACTGAACATCCTGTGCTGTGAAATGAAAACATCGAACATTGAGGATAAAATATATAGTTTGAATTTTTGAAGCAAGAACCGTAAGTTCAACGATGTCGCCAATCCTGACGTCAATATTTGCGATTTCCCATTTCAAAAGGATTTTATACTAGCAATATTAGTTGTGGTAGTAGTAGCAGGAGGAAGGAGGAGTAGAAAATAAAAACGATTCATCTGAAAATCTGTTTATTAAAAAAAAAAAGATTGGTAAATTTAAATCTAAAAAGTAAGTGAATAATTCTTACCGAGTTTTCTGAAGTCTTGTTATATTGTTATTTTAAGCATTCTTCGAATGGGTATATATAACATTTTTAGTTATAAGCTAGCAGGAAATTGATAACATTAAACGATTTTAGCTATTTTTCAATGCCAAATTGATCCCTAGTTTGTGTCTGCCTGTTTTCTGGTGTTAAATTCAGGCAAAAAAGCGAGAGAAGTAACTTATTAACTGGTCACCCCTCGAATGTTTCAATAAATCAAATACAACACGGCATGTGGCCAGAAAACATTGGTCATGTAATGGTTCCTGTAGAGTGACCTGTAATTATTGATATTTTCTTCTAATTACCTTCATCTTGATTGCTATTGCTTTTTGTTGCAACTAAACTCAGGCTGGGTTCCCTTCAGCATTGAGGAAATGAATTGACACTGCAGATTGGAATGAAGAATAGGTTCTAGGTGAGAATCGAACTCACCACCCTCTAAGCCGGAGAGTGGCTCGCTTAACGTGCGACTGCTCTTACTACTGAGTTACTGGAACTCAGAAGCAAGCGCGAGTCCGAATCAAAACGTTAAACTAATTCCCTATCTTCATCTTTTCTGAGACTTGCTTATTATTCACTGGTAGTTCAGTTTGAGTAATTCATTTTTTCCCTTTTCTTTCCTTTTCGATGAAGTATTATAAATCCCTATCATTAATTTTCGACTACTATTAACCTTAATTTTAATTGTTGTTGAATTTTATCACAACTAAACTCTGACTGGGTTCCCTTCAGCAGACATTAAAGAAACAGGTTATGTTAGTCATTCAATAGCACCAGGTAATCAACGTTTATTGACAGCATGCCGCATTAGGGGTAATCAATTAGAAAGATTGCCAAATAGGGTGATCGATGAATATCACTCCACTTTGTTGGTTGGTGATCACCAGAAAATTCTTAAAAAACGAAACAAGTGGACACAAACTAAGGATGAACTTACTTTGCAAAATCCTTCTAAAAATGATTACAGGGAAGAATTTGACCCCACTTAAAAAAAAACAAAAACAAACATTTTTCTAAGTACAATAAGCCGTCTATCTCCATTGGTGCAGCCTGAACACGCGATATTTACCTACCTACATACGTACATACATGCATACATAGTCAGCCAGACCAACTTGAAAACCGAAAGAAACAGTTGACAATTTTGGTGACAGTTATGTTTGATGGTTACGGAATAACAGCGCAGGTTAGAATAAAGAATGTGTTCATCTGATAAAATAAAATCGAACTCGCCATTGCAGTCAATAATTGAACAACTGTAGCGTCAGAATTCGAAGTCATGTAAAAAAAAATCTATGGAAGAATAAATATGGTGAGAAAAAATTCTGTTTATGGTATCACTGGCGTTTTCCACGGGAAAACATCTAAAATAGAGGAAAAAATTTAGAATCAGATTCTGGTAAGTCTAGATGTTATTATTAAACCCGTCCAAATTTGTCCTCCAAAAGGTAAAAAGAAAACAACCCCCCAAAACAAACACATTTTAGAAGGTGTTTAGTGGAGTGCTGACGTCAATTTTCTGCGGTGACAAAGCAGTATTGCCAGGAGCATTGGAACACACCAGAATACGCCAATATAAAAAGGAATTTAACACTTCGCCAGCTCTGATGGCTACGGTTGCTCAATTGGATTAATCTTCTTGTTCACGCCAGGTGGAGCAGCTAATCTTTCAAACCAAGATTGGAGAATGAACAAAATCAGATAACGAAGGATGTTGGGGCCGAGATGGCGTGCTTAGCAAGATCAGAACGACGGAGAAAGTGGGTGGAAAAAGTAAAAAGTAAAAAGCAATAAGTATAATAACCAATTACTACATTATTTTGGGTAACTATTTTTTGGTAACTTTTGTGCGCACCTTAATTTTCTTGATGCACTGGTTATAAAACATACATACATGCGCGCGCAGGCGCACACACACACACATACACACACAGCAACGGAGGTAACGATAGCCTTGACCCTAAAAGCCCCAGGCTTAAATCTTCTTCTTCACGCCAGGTGGAGCGGCTAATCTTTCAAACTAAGGTTGGGGAAAGACGAAAATCAGATAACAGGGGGTGGGGGCTGGGACCGTCGTGGCGTGATTCTCAAGATTGGAACGGATGGAAGAAATCTTTTAAAAAAGAGTAGAACAGGTTTGGTTAGTTACTCAGTAGAAACTGTAACGTGACCAACGTCTTTTGGTAGCATACTGTGTGAGGGGTGATCAATTACAAAAAAGGAAAAAAGGGGAGATCAATGGATAAATTACTTCTCTCGCATTTTGTTGGGTAGTGTTCACTAAAAGAAGTACGATTTTTCAAAAGCTAAAGGATCAATTTAAGATATATTTACCTTGCAAATTGACTTACCCCTAAAAAGCTAGCCTGACAGACCCTCTTGGAAACTGAAGAAACCTATGCTGACAGTTTTGGTTGACAGTATCTAATAAAAGACCGTCTCTCATCCGGAGGAACGTCACGTGGAATTAAGATCACGTGTCATCGCCGCTAAGAACCTTTTCAGAGGCAGCCGCTAATTATATCCGGGAGATATTGAGCAGTTTTTTTTTCACTAATCAGAGTAACAAGTATTGATCAATGTGATGAACAGTGTGATTTTCTGCTTCGTTTCTCTCTCCTTAACAATGGACTCTTCCACTTAAGGGTAACGATTTAGCTGATGGAAATATCCATTACCGAGCATTCAAACGAGTTCAGTCACTTATCAATAAAATAATAGCTTTGAAATTGTGAAATATTCTTAAGTCTTGAAGTAGGGAATAGAAAGCGGAAAAATCGCTCGAAATCAAATCGCTGAAACCTTGTAGAAAAGATGCGAGAGAAGCAATTTATTCGAGAAGATATAGGGAAGATTTGTCGTTAATTAAAGCAAGTACTTTTGTAATATGGCGCGAATTCGAACGAATAAAAGAAAATTAATGTTTATCAGTGAAAAGTTTTTAAAGGAAACTCTTATAACTGTTGTGGAACAGATCTTTAATTGATCTGGTTGGATAAAGCAAGAAAGTAGACCTACACATGAACGACATTGTCTTCTTTGCGAAGAACCTACACGATCTCCAAATCATGTTAGACGAATTAGATGAAGCGAGCAAGAAAGTCGGCCTCTACATTAACTTCAGTAAAACAAATGTCATGTACAATAAACACGTTGAGTAAAAAAAAGACACAACTAAAAGAAATGATGAGCTGAAGAGAGTAGATATCTATATCAACCTAGGACTACGAATCTCCATGAAATCCTCAAAAGGAGAAATCAAGCGAAGAATTGCTTTAGGATGGCAAATTTCAAGATCAAGAAAATCCCAATAATCCTGTAAAGAAAGCTATAGAGCCAATGCATCCTCATGATACTGAAAGATTGAAACAAACCAAAAGATTAACCGACAAACCAAGGAACATGCAACGTGCTCAGGAAAGAATTACACCCAAGATCACACGGAGAGATCACAGTGCATTAGTTAAAAACAGAAGTCAGAGATATCACAGAAATCATTAGAAAACTCAATTGAGAATTAGCTGGTTATTTTTTAAGAATGTCAGACAATCGATAGACATCACGACTTACAATGTGGATCCCTAGAGATCATATGCAAAAATGTGACCGGTAGAAAACGGGAGATAGTGTGACAAACTAGACAACTTCAGAAAGTATTGGCTTTGTGATGCTCATGATAGAGAGGTCTTGAGAATCTTGGAGAAGGTAATCTCTATTTGATTCGATGTGTCTAACAATTCATTACTTGCCTTTCCTGAGGACTTTTGCAATTTTTATGGACTAGCTATGACAACTCCCAAGCTATATATCATTTTGTCAGAGTAAGCTTCTCTTAAATGCATTGTTCTGTAACGTGATACTACTAAGCTATTTTACCAATGACTAAGTCAAAGGTCATACATACATACATACATACATACATACATACATACATACATACATTATAAAGAATCAATAAAAATAGAAAACTTACGAGTTACGAAGAAAATAGTTTTGGCCACTTTTGTTTCAATTCTTGAATTAATTTGAGTCATTTGGTTGGAATGCGATTTCTTATAAACCTGAAATGAACAACAGAAGAAAAATATTAACTCTTCAATTCGTATTATAAGATTATTGCAGATTTTGATAAAGGGGAATGAGTTCTCATCAAAGTTACTTCCTTGCATTTAAAAGGTATTTTGTTTTCATTTTTAAAAGATTAGGTGCACAAAAGAGTTCCATTTCAGGAAATTCATATCTTAAATTTCAATGTCTGACGTATTCACGATAATAAAGTGGAATCTAGGAGTTGACAAAAATTCAGATCATATATAAATCGACGTTGAGCAGAAAACTTGAAGTCCTCAGTGGAAAGAGCGCTGAAAGTTAGGCATTTACATGGGTGATTGCGGCCACTTTTCCAGGGGGAGAGGGCACAAGTATATATTTCTGGGCGGTGGTGGGGAGTACAAAAGTACATATTTGGAATAATTCTTAGTATCAGACCTACTACCAACGAAGACTAACACCGTCTTACACCATATGAGGACATTATATTGGGATTACATAAAACAATTGTACAATACCATTCATTATCCTTTATTGACTATAAGGTTCCAACTTTCAAAGAGACCTGATCCAAAACAGGAAGTAATTGCCCCCCCCCTCCAGAGGACTAACATTAAGTATGGGGAATCGTCTTCATGAAAAGTTTCCCTGATTGTTAAGAATAGCACAAGGCATCTCATGGAGAGAAAGAAAACCAAATAAATATGTACATAGAAATTTCGATCGTATCTCAAATTTGACGGGTACTCGCAGATTCATCGGACATTGTCAGAGATAGGAAAACTAAACACTGCTTCAACTGCTCCTTATAACAGGGGCAAAAGATCAAGAGGCTCTTCATGCACAACATGCTTGAACTAAGTCTATAGGGATACTAACCAGTAAAGGGAAAAAACTTGCAGTAGTTATGCATAACCAAGTCGAGTGTCAGGAACGTCCGAGTCTGCTCAACCTAGTGAGGTATATATGATTTTTTTTTTCATCTCAATTTTTGGCTGCTTTTTTTATTGTAACTTTTCCGGGCCGTCAATATACGATAAAAATGTCAATAAGGAAAGTGATTAATGTGATCTCAGCTGAAAAGGCCAGACAACTTTAAAATGTTCTGCGACTCTCGAATTCGTAAAACCATCAAACAAAGATGTTCCGCACTCTTTTTTTTCGGAAGGTTACCGCCCGAAAATTTCTCACTCCATCACGAAATGAAATATTCTGAATTTGCAGATATGGTTATTATCTGGAATTTAAAGTTGAACACTTTCGAATATAGAATGAAGAGTTCTGTTTAGTCTCTAAATAGAAACTGACACGTGAAAATGTCTTCTGGTAACATGTTTGGATTGATCAATTGAAACAGTGGAAGTAGGGGTGATCAATGAATAAGTAACTTCTTTTTTTTACTGAATTTTCATTTTAATAAATAGAGCCCAATCTAGGGTAAAATTACATTGGAAACTGAACCCCCACAAAAAAACAGATCAGGAGGATTAAAAAAACCCAAACACATTTTTTCTAGACATAATATGGAGTAAATGTTCAAATGTTCAGCCCTCTAGCTCTATTGGCAAGGCCTGTATGCGTAATATCTACCTAACTACGTGCGTACATACATACAAAGCTAACCAGACCGACTTGAAAACTGAAGAGACCTATTTTGACTGTTTGGATTTCCAATCTCTAATTACAGGTATAAACAATAAAGGCACAATCTCACCGGAGTATCGACACCTGAGGAATTGAAAAATTCGGCAAAAATCAGCGAATTGTTTGATTTCAATAAAATTTTCGGTATTTATTTATTAAATGAATGATTTCAAGAAAAATTCCATTCCAAATATCGGAGAAAAAGAATATTTTTCTATATGAATCTTTGATGATTTATCTTCTCTCTACATAGCAATATTCTTTGATTTGTATACATTCAAAAGATAAATTCTTGAAGATATCAATTATGTTTATCCTTTTTAGAAAAACGACTGGCAATTGTACTTTGGGAATTCCATAAACAGGAAAAATAGGGAAACATTTTTCTTTTCAGCCTTCTTTTCTTAGTTTTATTCGATTTATTATAATACAAGTTTTTGATCTGGAAAAAAGATTTTTACTAAACATTCAAAAAAGTAAAGAAATAGTTGATCATTTTTATCGATTACACTCAGTTCGAGCAGTTCCTGAGCACTTTTCTCAAAAAAGTAAACATAATCAATATCTCGGAGGATTTATCCTTTAGACGTGTAAAAATCAATGAAAACATCAATGTATAGATAAAACAAACCATTAGAATAATAAAAGGTTGGGTAGGAATGATATGAAAAGAATAATTTATTTCCCGATATTTGGGATGAATTAGTTTTTTTAAAATCCGTACTTTAATAAATAGGTAATGAAAGTTTATCGAAATCGGATAATATGCTGATTTTTGCCAGATTTTGAAACTTCTCAGGTGTTAGTTTTCCGGTGAAAATTCCGTCCGTATTAATTATACCTATGATATTAATATAAATTTTAGAAAGAAATGTACTTGATGTTTATGTTCTATTTTAAGAACACAAAATACTCTCTTCCTTTAACGAAGCCTTACTTGTAGCGCCGAAAGATGGAGTTTCAAATATTGAACGGTAATCGAACGATTGTTTCTTCGATTGTATGGAGTCTCATGGAATATATTGTGTCTTTAATGTTTTCTCATGAGAAGATATGAAGTGGTCTTAAATCTGATAAACGAAGCACAGGGATGGATCCAGGGTTTAGAGCAAGGTAGGGACCCACATGGAAAAATATTTTTACAAATAAATGTGAATAAATGAATAAACGTGAAAAAAAAACGAAAAAACAATTCAAAACATCAAAAGCAAAAACAAAAAAAGTAGAATTTGATCCGACATTTTTCACTTCCATTTGAGTCGTAGCTTTTTAGCAAAAGAAGGAAAACAATGATGAAAGAAATTTAGCGCAGAACCAACAAATGAAAAAATCGTATGGAATGAGAAAGAAGAAAATTTACTTACATAAGATGCAATACAAAATTATACTTATGTTTTTAATCCTTATGTTCTTATAGGCCAATGTGAAGTCCACCTAAAATTGCCGTAGAAAATATAACTCACTTGATGATCAGAAACATGCTTTTAACCTTTTTACGAATAGATTTGTATTGCTAATATACTTTTATTTACTACATATTTCTAATTGTAGCAAAATCTGACTTAAGGCATAAAAGGGTTAAGGTTAATTTTATAATGACTTGATATGATTTGGGTTTTTTATATATAAGATTTCTTTATCTGGATATTCAAAACAAATCAGGTATTGTGCTTTGTCCTAGGAGTTTGACCCCGGCCCTCATCCCTGTAGTGGCTATGCAACACTGCTTCTTTGTCCGATTCATCAGACTGTAATTGTACAAGTGTATAAGGTTTCATGACATGAACCTTATCTTTAGGGTCGCCCCATAGTGAGAAATCAAGATGCATTAAATCCTTGAGAACGTGATGGGTATTCAACACTATCTTTTTGTCTTATCATTCAGACGGGAATTGTTGCGTTAGGGTAAGACATAACATCACAAAGAAAATGGATTTTAGAGCGTGTGTATATGTATTAGAGTGTACGGAAAGTAATAAAGTATTTCACTACTATAAATCATAAGCCAACTAACTAAAGCAAGACCAGGGTTAAATGGTACAAAACGATGTTAGGATTTAACTAATCGTCTCTTCTATCTGACAGTGTGTTGTTCATAGCGTATAATACAATTTAACACCATGGAGGATAGAGGCTTTAAAGAGCGAAAAAATGCAGAGAAAAAAAAGCAGGATATTTCCGACAAGGAATCGAAAATATGCTTTCCTGTCAGGCTGCTGTCATTGATAATGATGATAATAACATAATTGATAAACAGCATTTAATTAAACTTCACTGACATTTATTTTTATCCCCTTTTGAAAATACGTAATTTTCCGAACATAAAAATACGTAATTACTTTCCAAATACTCTAATATATATTCATGGTGTTTCATGAAGGATCCAGCTCTAAGGATAATTGGGTAGAATTTACGTGGAAATAAATTTTATGCCACAATATTGTCGCGTGGCAAAACTGTACTCGAAGAAAAGTCTTTAGCACTTGAAATGATAGCAGAATGCCCAAGCCTCATCTGAGCATCAATTCCTTTGAGTTGTGTCAGATTTGTCGTTTTCAAATGTATTGAAATATTTATGTAATGAAACAGGCACGAACTTACATCCAGGTTGAGGGAAATCACGTTCGGCATTCGCTAGGTCGATAATCATCCTTAATTTTTAATATAAAAGTTTATCATGATAACGGCAAAGAACTTGAAAATAAGTTATTTTCAACATAATCCCCTTGCTTTGCAATGCACTTAGACAAGCATTCCAAAAGATTTGGATATGTCCCCAGAAAAGAGTTTTTCGTTCACCCAACCAACATGTAAGAGCACATCTTGGTCCGTGGTAAATCGATGACCTCTTAAAGCGTCTTTGAGAAGACTAAACACATGGTAATCTGAGGAAGCGAAGTCTGGACAGTAAAGTGCAAGCTCAAATACCTTGAACCCCGATTCCTTGTTTGGCGATCCATTTTGCACAGACTTTACGAAAGTAAAGTCTGGTATGGATGATTTCGTATGCAGAACAATGGCTGATTTGCGTATGATTGTATCAATAGTGACTCGTCGAGTAATCAGAACCAATGTTCGGAATCACTCAATATTGTCCTCAGTAGTAGATATTTGTGGGAATCCCGCTCTTTTGTTGTTCTTAATAAAATTAAACACATTTTTAAAAACTTTGCACTCCATTTATACACATTCCTCCATTGCAAAACACTATTCTCATACTAGTGCACCTTCAGCCTATAAAATGGATCACTGGTCGTTGTTCTCCCTCAGTGCAAACTTGGAGAAGAGAGGCTATGTTTACTCTGCGGTAGAACAAAGGCAACTGACTGATCAATTACGAATGTGTTGTTTGACGACGACGGACACTCCTACTACCCCACATGCACGCGCTCAACTCATTACAATCAACCTAAAGAAAAATATAAGAAAAGTGCGAATAATTATTGACTCAATCTCGTATTTTAAGGTTGAAATGTCTGTTTGATTAGCATCTTTTAGTAATATTTTGTAAAATCCAATTCAAACCTTGAATTTTGTTAATCTCCTATCTATATTTGGAGTTGACTTTATTTTTCTACCTTAACAAGAGCAAAAACAAGAACAATCCTCATCTAATTCTGGGGAGTAAAAATCAACATTTCCCTACTGTATTTGGAAATCACGAACAATTGATTGGCATTAGTGTTTCCTACCGACAGAGCAAAATTAAGCAGCTTGACATATTTACCGAAATGTATGTAAGGAATATGCAAGGACCTATTCTTTCGAATTTATAAAGATATTTTATATCAAAGAGTAGAAGTAATAATCTTGTTTGTAATGTGAGTCTTTAAAAGAATATTTTTTAGATAGTTCAGATACAAGTTGTGAGAAAGATGGTTGCATTAAGTATGACATAAACAAATAAATGAATAAATAAATGAATAAATAAATAAATATGAATATGCGTAACTTATTCCATGTACACCGCTTCGAAATTACACGGAATATTTTTATCCAATGAAATGTTTCTATTCCATTCAGTACGTTCAAACGGATGTATCAGCACCGAACAACGAATTCCATGCTCACAGTTCGGTTCACAATACAGAAAAGTATTAAATATCCCTACCTCGCATAATTGAATCACCGCAGCAGCCTGTGCATGCAACGGAAACAATCATTTAAAGAAAAATCTAAAATTATTAAAAAATTAATTTTCATTTATCTAAAACTATATCAAAAATGAACTTTTCATCTAAAATTATCTAAAAAAAAATAATACCAGCACATGATTTGGGGATTTTGGGTCCATAATGACTGCAGCCTTTTTGAAAGAAAGTCGTTTTTAGATGTCGCATATTGACGTACTCTTGCAATTTTTCATGGTTGTAGACCAAAACGTGACGAGGAACCTTTTGGCACACACACACACACACACACACACACACACACACACACACACACACACACACACACACACACATGCATGCGTACACGAACACACACGGACACTCAGTGAATAATCTGTAGCCCATTCAGCTAGCTGGCTGGCTGGCTGGCTGGTCGGGCCATTTATGGGATCACAGTGATTCCAGACATTAAATGCTGTGGAAAAATAAGTTAAGATTTGCTGCTACTACAGAAGAATTTTTCAAGCCTTCAAATCGACCGGAAAATTGTTAGTTTTGAGAAAAATTGATTGGGGGTGCTATTCACTGCATAAGTGTAATGCTGAACTGAGCACTCACTTTTCACCATTTTTGCAGAGATACTGTTAACATGAAATACTTTCCCCTGGATCCGATGTTATTTCTCCTGTGAAATCTCTTATTTATTTTTTCTTTTAAACATCATAGGGTTCGCGATAGTCTCAACATGGGGTCTGAGCAGATCTAAAATTCTACTCTCTGACAGAAAAAAAAGACAGAATTCAAAGAAAAATAAAATCAGAACCAAGAGAAGAAAATTCATGCAAGTCTCACTCGCACAAAAATGGTGGAAAGTAAGTTCAGTGTAACAGACATATTGTAAATAGAACCCCCATCTCCTGTGATACATTAAGAATGACTTTGTCACAAAACTAACAACGTTCACTCCTTATTATGTCCAGAAAATGAGTTTTTTTGGACATCCTCCCCCTTGAATAGGTTTTCAGTTTGCAATGTAGATTTATGTTTAATCGATCTCTTAATTTATGCTTGATTTTCAAAAATTAAGACTTTTTAGTAATCAATGCCCAACAAAAGGCGAAAAAGTAACTTATTTATTGATCACTTCTCTTTCCAATTTTTCAATTGATCATCCCTACACTGCATACTATCAAAAGACGTTGGTCACATGACGGTTTCTATTGAGTGACTAACCAGACCTGTATTTATATTAATCAATCAATTATTTTAAGATATTTTTGTGCAACATAGCCACCATTACCGAAGGGTTCTATCCTTTGTTTATATGTTTTTGTTTTTTTTTGTTTTTTTTCCTTTTTGTTCCAGTGCTCTGGGACATACCGTTTTGTCTACAGACTTGAAAATTGACATCAGCACCTCACTAGATCCCTTTTAATAAAACTTTTAAAAAAAATTTTTTAGAAGCAAAACTTTTTTTTCACTTTTTGGGGGGCCTTATTTTCACAGGTTTATGAATAACAACTAGATTCTCCAGAATGTAAATGCTTTCAGATGATTTTTCCCTCTATTTCAGATATTTTCCAGTGGAAAACGACAGTGATGTCATAAATAGAATTTATTCTGACCATATCTATTCTTCAATGGAACTTTTTTCTCAAGACTTTATATTTCGATGCAATGGTTGTTCAATTATTAACTGTGACCATAAGTTATATTTTTGGTTAAGAAACAGATACTTGAACCCCCCCCCCCAATGTTAGTCTCAAATACAGTCAAGACCAGAACTTGATAGCTACAAGTTGGCAAGTCCATCGAAGGGATACCTCCGCCCTAATCGTACAGCTTAGAGTATCACACAGCTTGGAGTGTACTCAATTAGCTACTGAGTGCACAGGAAACTTTGTCCCAATGATAAGTTTTCCACTTTCTTCAATCGTGCTTGGAATCAAACCCGAGGCCTTATGAGTGTGAGGCAGACGTGCTGACCAATACACAGTCAGAACGGACAAATAACAGATAAATAATTTCAGTGACCAAAAAAAAATGCAAATTCAAGATTTTATTTTTGAATATGACATGTTATAATCATACCATATTAAATTCACAATATCTTCTAAGAATATAACAAATCTAAATTCAACTTCGGTAATCTAGTGAAACCTTTGAGCCTTGTATTTATAACAATTAGTCTTTAAGTCAGGCTCTAATTTAGTTCGTTTCAGTCGTAAGTAAATTGTAGCTGCTGAGAGCACGGGGCAATTCGTCCTAAGCAAGAGTTCACTCTTTGCTCTTACCGGAAATCGAATCATTGACCTTCTGTGCGCGAGGCAGGCGTTCTAAGAATTAAACTATCCGAACGGACTTCTAAAAGAGAATGGTAGCCCGAAAAAGGTTGGGAAATAAAGATCTAAAAGATTGAAAGCACCTAAAATTGATAGAATATTTTTATAGAAGGACGTTGCGTGTAAAACCAATTTTTTTCCCCACAGATCTTGAAAATAAATGTATTAAAAGCTGTTGGAAAATGTATTTTTTAAAAAAAATCTCTACACTGATAGAAATGAAATATGGCAAAAGAAAGATTCAATTTTAGAACTCGACCGATGACCGATACTGAGAAAATTGAATAATATTAATTGAAATACTGGAAAACCCCTGACACTTCACACAGAGGAAGGATCTTTAGAGAAATGTTCAATAAACTTGAAGGTAACAACAAAGATGTTTTTCCCAAATCGATTGTATTTCAGGGAAGTGAGGAGCCGTCGAATGGCTCGTACAATGGATACAAATGAACTTATTTCATTTAAACACACACACACACACACGCACACACACGCGCGCACACACACACACATACACACAATTTGGGAGTGATTTTCTGATTCGAAATTGTAAAAAAACAAAACAAAAAAAAAACAAAAACAAAAAACAAAACAAAAGTAGATTATCTGAGTTGGCCGCACTATTTGACCTTGACAGCACTAATGTCCTTTGAAAAGATATGAATCCATCTCACTCTACCGGTTGATAAAAGAGCACAGAGTGCAGTGAAAAATGCCAAAGATTATTTCATTGATCGAAGGCCGATTAAGTAATGAGCAGGAACAGCCGAATATATATATATATATATATATATATATATATATATATATATATATATATAACAATTAAATAATTGTGTCATCCACAGACAGATGTTTCGTTGTATTACAACTCTTCAGTGTGGCTTATAGACGAGGTAGGATCGAAACCTTCGCTTTAGACCCAGAGGCTGGCATCCTTTTTGTGCCCTACGCAGAACTGGACGGTCAGTAAGGTTGAATTTAAGCGATATATTCACTCATGGGTGATTCCCCATCCCCCAGAGTGCTCTATTCCAAAGTTGGGAGAGCATAAGCTTATAATGGACGAGTTACCTCACTTAAAGAGTGCCTCACCTTGAATAAGGGAGCGTTAATTATCATAATAATTATATATATATATATATATATATATATATATATATATATATATATATATATATATATATATATATAGAGAGAGAGAGAGAGAGAGAGAGAGAGAGAGAGAGAGGGGAAGTTACTTGAGATGAACTCCCGTCACCACCCAGTTAATGTATCACTCATCCTAAACAACGTAAATAAAACAAACAATTAAAAAAAATTGAGCTGCCGCAAGAATCGAACCTGCCAACAATGAGGTAGCTGCTTCAACACGACAGTTATGTATTAAGAACTGAATTTTTTATGCACACGTATTTACATATGCTCTATCCTCGATACCGAGCACTCTTCTTACATAGATAACTCAAACATCAAAAAACAAAATCAAAAAACAAAAAACACACACACACATATATATATATATATATATATATATATATATATATATATGTGTGTGTGTGTGTGTGTGTGTATGTGTGTGTGTGTGTGTGTCGAGACGAAAATGACAATCGGCAGGTGAAGTGAAAAACTCAGGAGGGAAGTTTTACATCTCAAATTTTTTTAATTATAACTCTGTGGGTGCAGTTCGATGCATTCCGATGGGGGCCAACCAAATATATGTGTATGAACATCTGTCTCTCTCTCTGTCTCTCTCCATATATATATATATATATATATATATATATATATATATATATATATATATATATATATATATATATATATATATATATATATAAGAAATGGATATGTGATCTGAGGGGAATAGTTGTAATTGCTTTTTTATTAGAAATGATCTCCCGTCATTACACGGTGAATGTATCATTTGGCTTAGACAGCGTCAATCAAATAAATAATCAAAGAAAATAGGACTGCTGCAGGAATATATATATATATATATATATATATATATATATATATATATATATATATATACGTATATATGTATATATAAACACACACACACACGCACACACACATATATATATATATATATATATATATATATACGCCTATATATATATAGACGGTCTAACGATTTGATCGTTATGGAACTCGTCCCTGCAATGTACTGAATTTTCTATCCATATCAATTTATATATAAATATATATACACACACACACACACACACACACACACACACACACACACACACACACACACACACACATATGTATGTGTGTGAGCGCGTTTGTGTGTGTTGAAACGTTTGAGGCAGTGATTTTATGATTTTCTTTTAATGATGCATAATACATTTATACGCATATAATTTCGTGAGGAAACGAATGCATGAACTGCCTATAATTGCTTTGAAAACAGAGGTTTTCCTGACGGCTGTCCAACAATCTCCCGGATCAATAGATCGTGTCATTTGTCGGCTTGACTGATATTAAATTTCCATTTCGCTATTTCGAGTGAGGCGTTGTGCAGCTTGCATGTATCGATCAAATGTGGATTATATTTAGCATCCTAGTGCCATGACTGTGAGAATTCTGTACTGAGTTGTCGACGCGCGTGGACAGCAAGATTAAGATAGGGTGTTGCCTCCAGCTAATATCATAAAGTGGCCTAAAAAGTACACTAGTCCTGTAAGTTATGTTATAAAGTAACCCTAAAAATATTCATACATATTAGACAGCGTAGATTTTTACTTGCAGAGAAATGTGATGATAATACGGCCAATGGGTAAATTATTTCAAATTCCAGGACAAAGTCTGGATTTGACTTCGTTTTTCAATCATAACAAGAACAACAAGAATAATTCGCATCAAAGCGAGTGGTATAAACCGATATGTTAAACCCACATTCCCCTACGGCGATTTGAAGTCACGACCAAATGATTGCCAGGAGGCTATTTTACTGATTTAGCTAGATTGACTCATCCTAGGTATTTACGATACCTAATCATTTATCATAAAGATATTCATGGGCTTGTCTCATTTCAATAAATAGATACATTTATGCCCCAAAATATATTTTTTATGATATTTTTTCGTTATATACACAATACAAAGGTTGCTGTAATCATCTTCAGTCGGAATAGAAGTTGGAGTAGAGTTTGACCCTGAAGCAGCCAGTCTTGTCAGTTATAGTATTACATTATTTTCGTTTTGATATTTGTACAACGGCTATGACTTCAGTTTCAAATGCTTTTGCATTTATGTCATTTATGCAGCACGTAGAAACTACACCGCCCTTAATAACCGTGTTGAAATAATAGCCCTAATCAAAAGAGATGATTGACATGTCTCTTACTTCAAACACTCAGTCGTTCATAGATGCTGAGGACCGCATAGTAGTATATTAGTATAGCGATAGAATAATAATGATAACAATGGAAGTATAGTATCACTGAATCCTGACTGATAGCTTGCAAGTATTTTCGCAGGATCCTTGTATATGCGGGGTCCCGTAACATTCACTACTTCTGCTACATGGAGGGGAGTCGATTTGATCATTAAAGCCTCATGTAAACATTTCTCTAAGCCTTATGTACGTGTTATGCCAAATCGAATCAGCAGAACTTTCTTCTTGAAAAAAAAAAGTTTGATTACATAAACTTTTGATCAAGAAACGATAGTTGTTCTTATTCTTGTTTTGATTACATCAACTTTTTATCATGTTAAAAATGTGCATTTAATTATCTTTCATAAAAAAGGTTCAAACTATGTATTTACTTATTCTTTTTATTAAAAAAAGTTTCATTCCACTTTGATTGCATAAAATTTTGATTATAAAAAATAGTAGCTTTTATCCTTGTTTTAGTTGAATAGACTTTTGATCAAATAAAAATTATGCATTTATTTACGTTTTTTCCGTAAAGATATCAAAATTCCACAAATTATACAATTTCGACGGTCTAGTGTAACATGCACATATATGAACTAATATTAGAAAATGACAACACGGAAAAGACTATCAGAATTTAGCGTGAATATTTGATGGAGGTTAACGAATATATTTACTTAGGTCAGCTGGTAAAGTTAAAGAAGAACCGTGAAAGTGAAAAACAAAAACAAAACAAAAGCAAAAAAAAAAAAAAAAACGACAAAAACCCCAAAACTCCAACGTATAACAATTGGTTTGAAAGCATTTAGTAAATATAGAGATACATTGAAAAGCATCTAGCCGATATGCCCAGAACGTCAAGTGTATAATATATTAATAGAAAGCCGATACCTACAATTGTATGACAGAAGCGATATTCATTTCAGATTAATGCCAAAATTGTGGAACAAATCGCTATTTGATTACAAGATTGTTTTCTTTCGTTACTAAAATTTGGAAGAACCTCTGGTAGCGTTTAGTTCTGAATCACTGGGATCATTCATATACTTGCTGACAAACTCCATACCTATAAATGTTTATCGAATTAAGCTAAAGATAAATGTGATTTTTAACTCAAGACGGCCCGTAGCACCCCAGCCATTCTCTTTCCCAACGTAGACAAGTTAAAATTGGGTGTGAGATTGCAAATACATGCGCTGCCTCACAGAAAGGAGGGATACTCAGGTTTCAGTTGATCTGAACTTAACAGCCTCCATAATGAAAAAAATAAGTTTTCGCTAACCACAATTGTTAGAAAGTCAATTCCTACGACTGCCTGACGGAAGCAATACTTATTTTAGAT
Organism: Thysanoteuthis rhombus; assembly: GCA_963457665.1. Lineage (NCBI taxonomy): Eukaryota > Metazoa > Mollusca > Cephalopoda > Oegopsida > Thysanoteuthidae > Thysanoteuthis > Thysanoteuthis major. Next base: position 53,597,734 of record OY735222.1, on the reverse strand, counting down.
TTATGCTTAAGTTAAGTAACAAAACCTTAGTCTATTACATGTATGGTTTAATTCTTCACTGAAATTTGGAGGAAACTAAATAAATCACTTGAACACAAAGTCAGACTCACACAAAGAGCAATGTTAAGAATTATGCAACAGATAGCAAACGCAGTAGGAGAGGACCAGACATGAGATGGAGAGATGAGATAGAAAGGCACAACAGGGATTAGTCACAGTCAGCATGGAAGGAGCTAGGAAAGCAATTGACTTATGGCTTTTGCAGCAGCCAATATGTTTGAGGATGGATCAATGTTTGTAATCTTATACAGTAATGAGTTATTAGCTGAATTTTGATATAATGTTTGATCTCTGTGATTAACCCTGATGCATTGGGTTAAGTGTATCGACCAGGAAAGAGATTATATTGAAAAATGAGTATTTTTATGTGAAAAAAATACTTTTTTCCATCATTAGGCCTCGGAATTATTAATGTATATATATACATACATACATACACATACACACACATACACACACACACACACACACATATATATATATATATATATGTATATATATATATATATATATGCATAATTAAAAAAATTGATGTATGTGATGTTTTTCCAAAATTTTAACATAATTATGCAATTGAAAGGTACATTAAAGAGGAAAACATCGTCTCATCTATCTAATTACATAGCGGTATATTAATTGAGCAGTATGTTCTTTCAGATAACAGATCATCTCTAAAATTATATATATATATATATATATATATGTATATATATATATATACAAAAAAAAAACATATCGCGTAATTCAGTCCTACTGTCCATCCATTTTGGTGTAGAGTAGGGGTAGAAAACCGGACTCCTAGTCTGGAGCAAAGGCGACCAAGTAGTGGGTATCAAGTCTATAGTCACACTGAAGAGTCGTAATTCGACGAAACGGCTCTCTGTGGATGAAGATATATATATATATATATATATATATATATATATATATATATATATATATATATATATATATATATATATATATAGTATGATTTTCTTGGTTTTCTGTCCGTAACCATGAATTCTTGTAAACAAAGTTAACAAGTTTGCAAAAACGCATATCTTCCTACCACCTTTTTAAATAATGGACTCTTCCACTGAAATATTTTTTTAGTTTCTTTTCTAGAAAAAATGATCGAATAAAATTCAAACACAGGTTGTTCGCTTTACGCCACTTTTTCGTTTTTACGAAAAAAAGATGAATTATCACCCAGTTTTTGTTTTGCAGTGAGCTGTTATAGAGGCAGCGTGTGTACAACTTGAAACAGATTTTTCTTGAGAAATTATCAATTTTTGACAAAAAAAATTTCCTCATTTTTTCCATAGTAAGAATGCCAGATTAAAAAAAATCCTTCTGTCATAAAAACAAGAACCATAAGTTCAACACTGCGTCCAACATACATGGTGGTTGAATTTATGGATGGAAGAGGGGGAAAGAGAGCGAGCAGCCTTTCTTTAAGTCAATTGATTCTCATATTTGTATATCATTGCAATATGGACATATTCTGTTAGTATTATTTGAAAAAATGACAATTTTTGCCGTTTTTGGACATTTTTGTCTTTTTTAAATACAAACATACGGTAATTTTTTCGGTTTAGATACTCTTTTAGTAATGTTACACTTTTTAATGACATCGAACCTCTTCCTTCATATTTCTGTTGTTTAACATAACTGGAACCAATCGACAGACCGAGCGGCCGTCTTAGTGAAATGCATGGACACATCTAAACTCTGACAGTTTGCATTTTTATTGAAGCCGTATTATAACTGCCCTACACATAAGAAAGGTTCTTCCCAAAAGTTTTAATTTTTTGTACATGTTTCAAATACATGTTTCTCGAGATAATCTTCTGAGACCTAGACTGGGAAAATGAAAGAATCAGGATAAATGGCGGATACCCAAGTAACCAGATATACTGACAACATCGTCCTTTTCTCAGAGAACTTTCATGACTTCCATAGAATGCTAAACGATCTGAATAAAGAAAGCAGGAAAGTTAGTCTTCACATGAACTCTAATAAAACAAGTATCATGTACAACAAACAGATTGAGAACAAAGACACAATGTTCAGAACAGAAAACTCAGAACTGAAAAAAGTAGGCCACTACATCTCCATAGGATAACGGATCTCCATGAAACCCTCAAAAGGAGAAACAAGCGAAGAATTACTCTTGGTTAGCAAGCTTTTGGTAGTATAAGCCCAATCATCAAGAACAAGAAATTCACATTGATCCTAAAAAGGAGGGTTTACAACCCATGCATCCTGATGATAGTCACACATGGAACTGGAACCTGGATAAATTCTCAATCTGAGATCCTTGCAACAGACACGAGAGAATCATGCTCAACCAAACATGGTGAGATCACAAGACAGCACAATATATTAGAGAAAATAGCAGAAGTCAGAGATATCATTAAAACCATCAGAAAACTCAAATGGCAATGGGCGGTCATGCTGCAAAAATATCAGACAACCGTTGGACATTACGACTCGCAATATGGACCCCAGAAGATCATATGCAAAATTGTGACAAGTTCAGCTTCACAATGCTCATGATAGAGAGGTCTGGCTAATCTTGGGGAAGGTCTATGTCCAACGACGGACGCTAAAAGGATGATGATGATGATGATGATGATGGTAATGATGATGGTGGTGATACATGTTCCTTCATTCAGATTCCTATTTATTGAAATCATATTACAACCACTACCCGTGGAAAAAGGTTATATGCAAAAGATGGAATTTATCATAAAGACGATATCTGCTGGAATACGGCTATTTATAATTGCAATTTTTCAACTGTGATCTACAAAAAACGTTTCTCCAAAAAAGATGAAATTCCTTACACAGACGAAATCTACCAAAGCACGAATTTTCTGAATAGGCACTGTTCTCTTTTCTAGCTTTTTTTTATAAAATATTTCATGAAAAATTCTTATTTGATATTGGTAATTGCAACAAGAGATCCTTTTTTTTGAATGTAGGAGAATATATATATATATATATATATATATATATATATATATATATATAGACACACTTACACACACACACACACACACGCACACATGCATATATATATATAGTACATGTGGTACAGATCAGGCTAGCAGTATAAGATAATATAATAATCTATTAATAATTTAGAGCCACTTCTGATATGCAATGGATTTATTTCATAGACTTCTCGATACATACAACTTATTACAATTGAAGATGAGTTGTTTTAGAGTAGAGCTGGAAATAAATAGTAGAATGTGGATTCGCTACACAAACTAGCTCATGTTTCTGCCCTCTCCGGGCCTCTTCATCTAGTTTGCGCACAAACCTTTCATTAATGGCATTAAAATATTTGTCGAATGTCCCCAAATTGGCAGTTCTAGATCTTTCGACCATCGTTGGTCATTATCAAGGAAATGCAGAAAATGGTATTTAAAATTTTGATGCTGTTAACGAAAGGTTTGTACACTAACAAGGAAAATTAACTAAAAAGTTTAATACATACAGTTCCTCATAAATTTAACAATGCATATTTGAATGCACACACACACACGCACACACACACACGCACACACACACACACACGCACACACACATATATATATATATATATATATATATATATATATATATATATATATATATATATATATATATAGTAGAAAACAAAAAACTCATATAGTATTTCGATGCCTACGGTATCACACCAGGAAGATGGAGTCACTTCCTTTTGGCCAGGGTTGATTGAAAAAAGTTTCTTATCCGGAACGGAATAGATTTCAGTGGTGTTTCGTTTTTTGTATTTTGTCTGTACTTTGTATTTATGTATATAGAGTTTTGGTAATGATAACACTTACCTAGTTTTATATATATATATATATATATATATATATATATATATATATATATATATATATATATATATATATATATATATATATATATATATATATATATATATAGTCATTGTTTCTTTCTTTCGATATTTTTCTTCCCATTTAACCTCTCTGCAATTTTCTGATCTCTCTTGTAGCATCAGATAGAACTGAACAAATGCTGAATAGATAGATCGGTAGATCTATCTATCTATCTATCTCTACAGTTATATATATATTTATATATCTGCGTCTGTTTCAGAAGTTTCTTCCTTCCATTCCTTCCTCGTTTCCTTCCTCCCTTCGCCCCCTTTGTGCCTATATTTAAAACGCTCAACACAGACGCACAAAATCTTTATATTAATACATTAATATATGTTTACGACTTAATGAAATATACTTACATATGTACACGTGTGCATTCAATACGTCTTTTTTTTTTTGAATAAAAATTGTTTCTTGCATGTTTCTTAATTCAGTTTCATTTTTATTCAAGCCGTGTTTCAAATGCGTTTCACAAAAAAGGTTTCTCCACAAAAGATGAAATTTCTTAGGTTGATGAAATTTGCTCGAGCGATTTTTTTCAAATAGACACTTCATTTTAGGCTCGTTTTGTAACGAATATTCTTAAGTAAGAAAAAAAATCCCCATTCAATATTGGTTATTGTTAAAAGCAATAAAAGTAACGATTTTTCATCATTTCACGTACACAATGCTCGATAGCGCGCGTGCACACACACACACACACACACACAAACACACATAAACACACACACGCACACCTGGGAAAAATGAGCCAAACACTTTCCATCAAATAAAAGATCTTAAAACTATAGAGAGCATTTGAGCGCATATCAAGGCCAAACTAACAGTGGGAAGAAGTCGGAGACGAACGGAACATTATTGAAGAGCACACTGTAAACAACTTGACTATCTATCTATCCATCTATCTTTTTTTTTCTCCTGTTTTACAATTCCAACCATTCTTCCATTTCTCCCAGTCTCCTTTCCTCATTCTCTTCCTTCCTTTTTTTCATTCTGAAACCCCAGGGAATTTCCACTTGCACTAAACAGACAGATAAAAATGGGTTCTGTCTTGCATCCCAAAGCATCTAATATCCTCCCTGTCACTTTCAGGATTATATATCTCCAATTTCAACTTGTAACTGGATCATCACATCCAGTGAAAAACGGAATCAAGGGAGACAATCACCGACCCTTTTCTTTTTCGTCCGATATTTCAATTCAGATATTGTCTATTCTATAAGTGTCATAATCATCATTTTTTTTAGTGTTCGTCGTTAGGTATAGACCTCTCCAAAGATTCACCAGACCTCTCTATCATGGGCATTGTGAAGCTAATACTTTCTAAACTTGTCTAGTCCATGGCATCGTCTTATTTTTTGCCGGCTATAGTCCCACATATGATCTCTGTGAGTTGTGAGTCGCGATGTCCATTTGGTGTCTGGTATTCTTGCAACATAGCCGGTTCATTGCCATTTTAGTTTTCTTATAGATTCTATGACATCCTGTTTTTCTCTTATGTATTCTGTTGTCTTCTGATCTCTTCCTGTGACGTTGAGCATGTTGCGTAGATCCCTGTTTGAAGGTCAATCTTTTGGTTATCTTCCATGTTTTAGATCGATTGGTTACAAATACTTGCATTAAAAATCGACTCACAGACGGGTTTTTCAGTTAGTTCAACTTGAAGGTCACATACAGATTAACGAAGTCAGACCTTGTATTATTGAGGGCGAAGCAACGATCCCCATACCACAACGAGATGATAGGATCCTTTAAGTATCGTAAGATTCTCTCACAAAAGGGGCGTACATTCTTACAATGTACGGATAAAATAGCATGGAATTCTGCATTATATTGATCTTAATTACACTAAGTATGTAAGAGTCTTGAATTTTGTAACAAATAGAGCAGACGACAGAAATGTATTATATCAATGTCGATTCCTTTGTTACGTTACTGATTTATTTATTTGCCAAAAAATTAGGCCAAAAATTCGGCTCAACAAATCAGAGCAATTTTTTTAATGAAAATTTATCATCTATCTTCTTCTATAAATTAAGTAAATTGAAATGTTTTTTCATCTTTGAAAACGTTTTTATCAAAAATATTATCTAATTACTATAACTTACGTAAACTAAGTAGAGAGGTCAAAATGCGCAGATTTTGAGCGTTGAAGGCGACTTGCACAATGTGTGAATCTTTTTGGTTGGAATCAACAGTGGTTTCGGAGGTTTAAAAACAAAACAGTTGTATTAACATGGCTTCCCAGCAGTTTTAATCAGACGCACCCACTTCAGTAATGATTTTGATATAATACACACACACACACACTCACACACTCAAACACACACACAAATATATATATATATGTATATATGTATATATGTATATATATATATATATATATATATATATATATATATATATATGTATATATATATATATATATATATGTATATATATATATATATATATATATATATATATATATATATATATATATATATGTAATCTGTTCACATCTATCTATGTTATTAGAAACTATCACCAAAACTGTCTACGTAGGTTTCTTCAGTATTTAGATCGGTTTGGCTGACCGGCTATCAATGTATTACACGTTTGAATGTACTTCTTATCATGTCTAGAACAACGTCTTTTTCAACTACTCCTCATTTTTTTAACATTCCAAATTTTCTTATGATTCCAGCCCAACAAAAGGCGGGAGGATTAATTCATTATTCACCCTTCAATCAATTTTTCTAATAGATCAAAGACATGCTGTCGAAAGACATTTGTCACCAGACAGTTTCTATTGAGTAACTAACCAGACCTACCTACCTATCTATCTATCTACCTGTCTCAATCTGTCCATATGTATGTATGTATGTATGTATCTATCTATCTATCTATCTATCTATCTGTTCGTATCCATATATGCTATGTTGTGTTACCTATGACACGGCTAGTATGAAAACATATGTAATTTTTGAATTAGTAATGATCAATTTTTAAAGAAGCCATTTTCGTTTTTGTTTTTTGAAATTCGATATGAATAATTAAACAGTTCTTTTGGATTTTTTATTTACATCTGGTAAGCAAGGCTCTTCGATTCAATCGGTCATCATAAATGGAGCTATTTATACCACAGTATTAAGTATAGTAAAAAGAATGTTTAAAAAGCTTATTGACGCTGAGAGTTGGAAACACTAAAAAATGACAAGTTTAAAATGGAGACTAAAAATGATTAAGACGACAATAAAAGAGTTAAAATGACTTGTATGAGTTAGAAACATTTGAAGATGAAGAATAATAAAAGAATTTGAAAAAGTCCAACATGGGGGGGTAAGGCACTTGTTCGTTCTGGATTTAAAACGATCGATATCGTACTCGTCGGGAAAACATTCAGAGGAGATTATTCCACATTTTAAATGATCTTGAGAAGAAGCTATTTGCGAGGAACATGTGGCATGTCCTTGATCTATATGAAAAATAAGCATGTGCCTTGAATACAGACCGAGTTTCAACGCAGGGGGAACAAGGAAAAGTAGTTATTTGGACGCGTGAGGTTTTCAGATTAAATCAATTTGAGAAAAAAATTAAGTGAGGAGATTCTTGGATAAATCACACACACTTTTATCTCAGCTTATCTTATCTTTCTTTCTCCCCCCTCTCTTTTTATCTTTCAAATTCTCCTTCCCCTCCCTTTTCCACCCCATCTTCGTTCCAGATTTCCTCCCTCCCTCCATGCTTTTTTCTCTCTCTCTCTCTATCTATATCTATATATATATATATATATATATCTATATATATATATATATATATATATATATATATATATATATATATATATATATATATATATATATATATATATATATATATATATATATATATATATATATATATATATATATCTATATATATATATATATATATATATATATATATATATATATATATATATATATATATATATACACACACACACACACACACACACACACACATATTAATAATTCTGAGGCCTAATGATGGAAAAAAGTATGTATATATAAATTGCATTATAGTATATAGAAACTCTTATTTTAAATAATCTCACGTCATTACGCATATATTACAATGAATCACTTGACCAAGAGGGTGTAAATTGAATAAGTATTGAAAGAAATTGAAGCTGCCGGAAGAATCGAACCTGCAACCGCTAGGGTAGCCGTTTCGACATAACGTTACTTTTGCCATTGAGCTAAATAGCCGCCTTTAACGCCAAGGCCCAAATAACTGTTTTCACTACAAATTCTCATCTCGTTTTTTTCTCGAACTATATCAGCTCAATTCGTTTCTTTCAACGTGACAGTTATGTAGTATTGCTCATTCTATTTACATTGTTACATTCACCGTGTAATGAAAGAAGATCATTTCAAATAAAAGTTTATATCTCATACAACGTAATTTCTAATAATTCTGTCGGATCATACATATCCATTTCTTTATATTTATATGTATATATAAGTGTGTGTGTGCGCGTGTATGTGTGTGTGTGTGTGTGTGTGTGTGTGTGTGGCCAAATGAAAAATCAGCGCAAACGTACGCACTTGTGCGGAGACAAATATTCTCATTTCTTTCAAATTAATGCAAATGGATATTTATATGTATATCTTAATGATTATAGTCAGATGCCGACAATCAGTTCGAAGACTTCCCTTAAGTTACACCATGGGAAGTAAAGCAAGTCATCAAATAAACAAAAAACAAACAAACAAAAAAAAAAGGAAAAACCAGATAACATCGCCACAAAAAAGCTGGTAAAAGAGTCAACAGAAAGCTAACTATTTTATTCAACTTGTGTCTGAAACAGAGTAAAGTCCCGAAAGACTGGAACACTGCTATTATAATGCTTCTACATAAAAAAGATAACACCAAAGACCTCAACAGCTCCAGACCTATAAGCTTGCTCAACTGCATATACAAACTTTTCACAAAAATTATCACCAACCGGATTACTAAAACACTTGACAAAAATCAACCACGAGAACAGGCTGGATTTAGAAGAAGTTACTCGACCATGGACCATCTTCATTCAATAAATCAGCTGAAAGAGAAGGCGGCAGAATACAAAATGCCACTTGCAGTAGCATTTATAGACTTCAAGAATGCATTCGACTCTGTAGAAATTCCTATGGTCATGAAGGCTATCACCCTACAAGGTGTTGACTCTATATACGTTAAAGCACTACAACACATATACAACCACAGCAACTCCTTCATAAGGACTCGGAACCGTTTCAGCTCCAAAAATGAGTAAGACATGTTGATACCAGCTCACCCAAACTCTTTACTGCCTGCCTTAAGATGATCTGCCGAAACCTGGACTGGGAAAATAGAGGAATCAAAATAGACGGCGAATACTTGAGCAACCTTAGATTTCCAGACGACATCGTTCTTTTCGTAGAGAACCTACACGACCTCCAATTAATGTTAGATGATCTACGAAAAAGCGTCGGCCTACACATGAACTTCAGGAAAACGAAAATCATGTGCAATAATCATGTTGAGAATGAAAACATAACTGTCAAGATAGAAGATTCAAAACTCAGCAAGGTAGGCCACTACATCTATTTAGGACAACGAATCTCCATGAGATCCTCAAAAGAGGAGGATATCAAGCGAAGAATCCCTTTGGGATGGCAAGCCTTTGGCAGAGCAAGCTCAACTTTCAAGAACCAGATGATCCCAGTAATCCTAAAAAGAAGAGTATACAACCAATGCATTCTCCCGATAGTCACTTATGGAGCTGAAACATGGAACCTAATCAAGAGATAGATCTACAAACTGAGAAGTATGCAACGTGCGGATGAAAGAATAATGCTCAACCTTACATGGAGAAACCACAAGACAGCACAGTATATAAAAAAGAAAACGAGTGTCTGGGACATCAAAGAAACTATTAAAAAACTCAAATGGCAATGGGCAGGCCATGTTGCAAGAATGAAAGAAAACTGATGGACATCACGTCTCACAACATGGATCCCCAGAGATCACATAAGAAACCGACGCCGAAAGAACATAAAATGGAGAGATGAACTAGACAGATTCAGGAAATACTGGCTCTGCGATGCCTATGATAGAAAATTGTGGCGAATCCTGGGGAAGGTCTATGTCCAATGACGGACGTTAAAAGACTGATGAATGATGAATGATGATGATGATGATGATGATGATGATATATATACATGAACATATGCACACATATTCGCACATAAATACATGAAAAAAAAATGTCATGCCAACAATATTTTTGGCAGCATATCGTGTCGGGGGTGATCAATAAAAAAAATTGAAAAAAGGGGTTATCAATGAATGATTTACTTCTCTCATCTTTTAGGAGAGTGAACACTGAAAAAATATATGAAAAAAAACTTAACAGGCGGGTAAAAGCGAAAGGACCAATTTAGCATGAACCTAAACTGCAAATTGACACCCCCACCAAATACCTACTTGGGGGTGGTTAGAATAAAAAACTTTTTCAGACATAATGAGTGACTGCTTAATTTTTCTGCCCTCTCCCCCTATTGTTGCAGTCTTCCCAGTCTCGCTTAAAGAATTGATAGAAACCTATGTTGACAGTTTTGGTTGACTGTTTCTAATACACAGACAGACTCTCAAATTGAAGCCAAACCAAAATCATCATTATTTTTATCAAACTCCACTCCAAGTCAGTGGCTGGAATTGACTCTTCTTTTCCACCGTGACAACAAGAACAAGACCAATCTTCACCTAATTTGTGGGGGCGGTCAACTCTTCGCTGTTTGTCCGTCCTGTCACGTTAAACCGAACCGACTTATGAAATGAACATTTCCCAACCGTGGTAAGAAATCACCATCAAGTGCAGCACCTTTAGCCAAAGTCTTACAAATGTTAGAAATGCAAGTTTTTTTTTCATTTTAATAAGCAAATAAATGCATTTATACTAGAATATTTGATATTTTTTCACCATATCTACAATATAAAAGATGCAGCAATCATCCCCTGTCGGAATAGAAATTGGAGCGGAGCTTGACCCTGCAGCCACCAGACCTGTTGACTTATTTTCATTCATATTGATTTTTGTCGCTTTTCCCCCTCAAACTGATCATCAGTTTTTGCATACGCAACCCTTTTTCTTGACGTCACTGGTTTTTGCTGAGGTCATTGTTATCTCCAACGAAAATGAAGTCAAAACTCAATAGTAGGAATTTGGCAATAAAAATCGGTTTGTGGTCAACAGAACATTATTTTCCATATCGATTGTAATTGATTTGAAATCTTATCAATCAATATATAAAGAATACATTTTAGAACATGAAATTGTCACCTTTCTCACCTTTCGTCTGGCATTTTAAGCTGATGGCTAGTACTATTACCTTTATGAATTACAGGTAATGTTTTGCCAAGTCCGAAGTTTTTATCAGAGTTTTAACTTGCCATTTTCTAATTAATTTGATAAAACAATCGTCATTTTCGACCACAAGGAAATACTACCAAATAATAATAACCTAATCACCTTGAATACATCGGTTCTCACATTATGACCGAAGTTAAACAACATCGAACCTTGTCAGTACCTAGATAGATGACCTTTTGGTAATACCAGGAACTGTAAGCGAGAATGGTGGGGTGATCAACGCAACTTTGGGTGCTTTTCGCCTCTTAGTCTATTTCCACATCTTGCAGGCCGAAGCAATCGAAACCTGTAGTATGGGAACCCCTTAGAGGGATGGCTGATGTAGTAGCCAGCGTAAGGGCACTAACTAACTATTTTTGTATGAACAGAAGATAAAACTCAATAGAATCCGCGCAGTGACCAACGTCTTCTAGCAACATGCCGTGTTGGGGATGGTCAATCAAAAAATTGGAAAATAGGGTGATCAATGAACAAGTTACTTTTCCCGCATTTTGTTGAGCAGTAATCACTAAAAAAAGTCTGAATTTTCAGAAAACAAGCGCAAATGCTCCTGGACAGAATTAATGATCAATTTAAATTTAAATATACATGCAAATTGAAACTTGAACTAAAATCCTATTGGGGGTTCAAATAACCACAGAAAGTTCTTTTTATACAAAATAAGAACTAAATGTTTAAAATTTCAGCCCTTTAGCACAATTGGTACAGTCTTTATGCTGCATACATACATATATAGTCAGCTAGTCAGCCAGCCGGACCAAGTCAGAAACTCGGGAACCTATGTTGACAGTTTAGGTGACAGTGCTGGTTGATAGTTTCTTATACAAGATAACAGGAATGAAATTTTAGCTGACAGCTTATTCGAAGAGTTTATCGGGATCAGAAATATCTTCTCGGATTTCAAGTGGAAAAAATCCAAAATAGCGTCTGGATACTGTTAACAACATCCAATAATGTCCATATTTCTTTTCATTTTAACTCTCATTCAACTTTCTGGTCTATTTCATTGATTCTATCTATCTATCTATCTATCTATCTATCTATCTATCTATCTATCTATCTATCTATTCTATTCTATTGTATTCTATAAATTTCTTCCTGTCACGTGAGCTCATTTTGCGTACTTTATATTCCGAAAATGAAATTCCCTTGAAGATGGGGCATCTCAACTATCCTCGGACCCCGTTCATTTTAATCTCAAGACATCTCTACGAATCTTTCCAGGCAGATACGTATTTTCGCGCTACTAACGACTACTTCTATTTCTTCTGTCTGCTTTATTTTTTACAGTGGAATTCTTAGAACAGATTGAAGCTTATTGCATCAACCAATCTCTCGACTATTGACTTGCGTCTGTTTGTATGTACGTGTGCGTGTGTGTGTTTGTGAGTCGGCGTTCGTATTTGTGTGTTTGTGTGTGTGAATATAGACCAATAAGTACATGGACAATAGATGGACTGACACACACACACACACACACACACACACATATATATATATATATATATTTATATATATATATATATGTGAAGAGACTGAGATAGCAAGGGGCTGGGTTATTTAGATAGATAGATAGATAGATAGATAGACTGATAGATAGATAAAAAATGAACAAAGATGAACTGTTTGAAAGTCATTAATTAGAGATAGATGTATAGATATGAACAGACTGAGATATTTAGTTAAATAGATTTAGTTGATCATGGGTATGATCTCCACACACACTCACGCGCGCGATGACTATTATGGCTACTCTTCGTGAACGGATAATTGGTAAGGTCTACCACACCTGTTACCGGACATCAGGTGACCAGGAGAAAGTCAGGTCGCCGGGGGGAGCATTCATTTCGTAGCGCTACCTTTCTTCTGCTTTAGCTCTAGGCACGGAAGTTCACTTTGTAGACCTCATATCACCATGCATTCTGCGGCCTCTTTTGTCCATAGGCAGGGATTGATACCATAGGCTGAGGTGCTCGCACCCCCCCATTGTCTCTTGACCCCTGCAGGGGAGGGGGTCTTTGGCGGCATGGCTTCCACGATGATCTCGTTGTTTGAGGTAAAGTCACGCCTGCACACTTTGAGGATGGTTCGGGGGATGCGCTGTTGGAAGTGCTCAAGAAAATCTGTGTTTCGCTGGTACACGAACCAGGTTTAGGCACCGTATAGGAGATTGGGCAATAAAATGATTGCAAATTTTCCTGTCTTTCTTGAGTTTTTTATTACCCCAAACAGACTGTGCAGTCTACCAAAGGCTTAATTTACCTCAATCAGTATATTTTTCTATCTGTCGAATCTGACGTCGGTGAATATGGCTCAACCTGGGTACAGGAAGATCTAGACAACTTTGAGCTTTTGTTTCGGAGCAGGTTGGGGTATGGGTGTGGGAATGACAATTTTTTTATTGTTAACTTTCTTGCCTAAGAGCTTTGTAGTCTCTGCGAAACAGAACGTGTTATCTATTGGAGAGCCGCGCATGTCTGAGCAAGGAGAGCTGCGTCATCAGCGAACAGAGGCTTTCTGACTGATGGATCAGGTCACCATCATTCCGTATGTGGATGTATACGTTACCCTTGTCATCCATCAATGGTGTAACCTGATTCAGCATCGTGCTGAAAAATATCGGAAACAAAACTTTGTTTGACATTGTTTTTGATTAAGAAGGGTACCACATTTGACTTGACCTAAGTGTGCCTCGCGGATTAGGATAAACTTCGGAGGAGGGATAATGTAGCTTTTCAATGATTATTCAGAGACCCTATCAACTACCGTGATTTTCTCCTGATCTGTCTTAGGAGGAAATCATTTGGCTCTGGTCCATTTGTCTGACTGATTGGTAGTTGGGCGTGGGGGGAAGATCGATCCTGGAATACTATGTAACGAATTGTCTTGGTATATTAATGGAATCACCCATTGAGGTGTTGGTACCCGCTACAAAGCGGTTTCGTTTTAGTTTCAACCATGCATATAAGGATACTTTGACTATTAAAAACATTCGATGGAAACTTGATGGTATACGATATGGAAAAAATAACTTTAAGGTTAGTGGAAAAAATTATCTAATTTTTCGATTGAATATGTTGGTAGAGAATTAACTTTTTTAACTAAGTTTTTTCTCTGCGTAATTTGAATTAAAGATGATATAAACTGGTTTGCATGCAGTCTGAAATTAAAACCGACACGATAGATTAAATATTCACATGGGTGAACATTCAGTAGAGATGACACGAACATCGAGTCACGTCAATTGTTATAATTGCTGATCCTTCTTCGTTAAATACGTTTTTCTGGTGACCCACGTAAATAGACCGTTTCAAAAAAAAAATGACATGTATAAAATAAGATCAATATTCAGTACAAAATAAAATGACAAACTACACGTATGAAATGAAAGATATAGTAAAAAATAGAGGTGGTGTTCGATCAATACTGCTGGGGTGCCATGTTGATATAACTGTTTTGTTCCCCCCCCCGAGCAGATCCCAACAAGAGACAATTTATACGTTGTACCATAACAAAGTTTATGTGAAACCTGAAATAACACTGGAGAAAATTACATAAATTGCATTGACAGATATTGGGAAATAAATGACTGAAGTGACTTAAACATGTTTTAGAAAATAATTTTTGATGTTTAGTGTTTAAAGCTGTAAAGCTTTCGAGATTTTATATATATATATATATATATATATATATATATATATATATATATATATATATAATAAGGAATGGACATATAATTCGACTGCAGGATATTATTTGAAACTATTCGAAATGACCCCCCTTTCGACACCCCCTTGAAGTGGTTACCTTATCGGTCATAGATTCGATTCCTGTGGCAGCTCCGTTTTTCTTTAATTATTCATTCTATTTACACTGTCTAGGCCGGACGACCCTTTCTCTGTGTAACAACGGTCGGTCACTTCAAATAGGGTTTCAAATTATATAAAGCAATCATAAATATTCTGTCGGATTATATACACATTTCTTGATAATTGGTTATTTCAAATAGACTTTACAATAATATGACGCATACATAAATACACAGGCACGCACTCACGCACACACACACGTATATATAGAGAGTGAAAGAGAGAGGGAGAGAGAGGGAGGGGGAATGAAGGAGATGTTTATTTACTTCTGCCAACGAATTTGGAGAAGTGTATGTATCCACCGATGTCCTTCTGTCATTCTGTGTGGCCATCTGTCCACACGATGTCTCCAAATGATCTCAACGAATTTCAATGAAATTTTCTCGAAAGCTGGGAAATACGTCACAAAAGAAATGATTACATTTTGAAACAGACACAGAATTTAATTTTTGATCGAGATTTTTTTAATTATCCAACATAAAAAAACCAACAAAAAACAAAACAAAAAAAGAGATGACTAAATTAAAATTTAAAGGAAAACAACTCAATATTTGTACATATTGAAACAATTGCGTTTTCTCCTCTACTCAGTCCTTTGCTAGTGTATGGCTTTGGTAGATGTATCCGCTCTCTTCATTTATTTGCTTATTTCCGTTAATCCTAAACGAAGAATTTCGGTCACTTTTCTCATTAAAACGTTTGTTAGAAGGAAGTTATTTTGGTGACAAAATAAGATCAGTATATGCATGCTAAAAGAGCTTGTTGATGTTAACACATTGAAAAGTAGAAAAGGTGAAAAGTAAAAGTCAACAAGTTGATAATGAAGACTAAAATGAACTATAAGAATAAGAGAGCTTAAATAACTTGTAAGAGTGAGAAACACTAAGAATGGAGAGCAATAAAAGAGTTTAAATGACTTGTAAGAGTGATAAACACTAAGAATGGAGAGCAATAAAAGAGTTTCAATGACTTGTAAGAGTGAGAAACACTAAGAATGGAGAGCAATAAAAGAGTTTAAATGACTTGTAAGAGTAAGAAACACTAAGAATGGAGAGCAATAAAAGAGTTTAAATGACTTGTAAGAGTAAGAATCACTAAGAATGGAGAGCAAGAAAAGAGTTTAAATGACTTGTAAGAGTGAGAAACACTAAGAATGGAGAGCAATAAAAGAAGTTCAATGACTTGTAAGAGTAAGAAACACTAAGAATGGAGAGCAATAAAAGAGTCGAAATGACTTGTAAGAGTAAGAAACACTAAGAATGGAGAGCAATAAAACAGTTTAAACGACTTATAAGAGTAAGAAACACTAAGAATGGAGAGCAATAAAAGAGTTTAAATGACTCGTAAGAGTAAGAAACACTAAGAATGGAGGGCAATAAAAGATTTTAAATGACTTGTAAAAGTAAGAAACACTAAGAATGGAGGGCAATAAAAGAGTTTAAAAGAATTGTAAGAGTAAGAAACACTAAGAATGGAGAGCAATAAAAGAGTTTAAATGACTTGTAAGAGTAAGAAACACTAAGAATGGAGAGCAATAAAAGAGTTTCAATGACTCGTAAGAGTAAGAAACACTAAGAATGGAGAGCAATAAAAGAGTTTAAATGACTTGTAAGAGTAAGAAACACTAAGAATGGAGAGCAATAAAAGAGTTTAAATGACTTGTAAGAGTAAGAAACACTAAGAATGGAGAGCAATAAAAGAGTTTAAATGACTTGTAAGAGTAAGGAACACTAAGAATGGAGGGCGATAAAAGAGTTTAAAAGACTTGTAAGAATGAGGAACACTAAGAATGGAGGGCAATAAAAGAGTTTAAATGACTTGTAAGAGTAAGAAACACTAAGAATGGAGAGCAATAAAAGAGTTTAAATGACTTGTAAGAGTAAGAAACACTAAGAATGGAGAGCAATAAAAGAGTTTAAATGACTTGTAAGAGTAAGAAACACTAGGAATGGAGAGCAATAAAAGAGTTTAAATGACTCGTAAGAGTAAGAAACATTAAGAATGGAGAGCAATAAAAGAGTTTAAATGACTTGTAAGAGTAAGAAACACTAAGAATGGAGAGCAATAAAAGAGTTTAAATGACTTGTAAGAGTAAGAAAAACTAAGAATGGAGGGCAATAAAAGAGTTTAAATGACTTGTAAGTGTGAGAAACACTAAGAATGGAGGGCAATAAAAGAGTTTAAATGACTTGTAAGAGTAAGAAACACTAAGAATGGAGAGCAATAAAAGAGTTTAAATGACTTGTAAGAGTAAGAAACACTAAGAATGGAGGGCAATAAAAGAGTTTAAATGACTTGTAAGAGTAAGAAACACTAAGAATGGAGGGCAATAAAAGAGTTTAAATGACTTGTAAGAGTAAGAAACACTAAGAATGGAGGGCAATAAAAGAGTTTAAATGACTTGTAAGAGTAAGAAACACTAAGAATGGAGAGCAATAAAAGAGTTTAAATGACTTGTAAGAGTAAGAAACACTAAGAATGGAGGGCAATAAAAGAGTTTAAATGACTTGTAAGAGTAAGAAACACTAAGAATGGAGAGCAATAAAAGAGTTTAAATGGCTTGTAAGACTAAGAATGGAGAGCAATAAAAGAGTTTAAATGACTTGTAAGAGTGAAAAACACTAAGAATGGAGGGCAATAAAAGAGTTTAA
This sequence comes from Thysanoteuthis rhombus, assembly GCA_963457665.1. Classification (NCBI taxonomy): domain Eukaryota; kingdom Metazoa; phylum Mollusca; class Cephalopoda; order Oegopsida; family Thysanoteuthidae; genus Thysanoteuthis; species Thysanoteuthis major. The sequence goes on along the minus strand of OY735222.1, from coordinate 53,579,829 downwards.
ATGACTTGTAAGAGGAAGAAACACTGAGAATGGAGGGCGATAAAAAAGTTTAAATGACTTGTAAGAATGAGAAATACTAAGAATGGAGGGCAATGAAAGAGTTTAAATGACTTGTAAGAGTAAGAAACACTAAGAATGGAGAGCAATAAAAGAGTTTAAATGACTTTTAAGAGTAAGAAACACTAAGAATGGAGAGCAATAAAAGAGTTTAAATGACTTGTAAGAGTAAGAAACACTAAGAATGGAGAGCAATAAAAGAGTTTCAATGACTCGTAAGAGTAAGAAACACTAAGAATGGATAGCAATAAAAGAGTTTAAATGACTTGTAAGAGTAAGAAACACTAAGAATGGAGGGCAATAAAAGAGTTTAAATGACTTGTAAGAGTAAGAAACACTAAGAATGGAGGGCAATAAAAGAGTTTAAATGACTTGTAAGAGTAAGAAACACTAAGAATGGAGAGCAATAAAAGAGTTTAAATGACTTGTAAGAGTAAGAAACACTAAGAATGGATAGCAATAAAAGAGTTTAAATGACTTGTAAGAGTAAGAAACACTAAGAATGGAGGGCAATAAAAGAGTTTAAATGACTTGTAAGAGTGAGAAACACTAAGAATGGAGGGTAATAAAAGAGTTTAAATGACTCGTAAGAGTAAGAAAAACTAAGAATGGAGGGCAATAAAAGAGTTTAAATGACTTGTAAGTGTGAGAAACACTAAGAATGGAGGGCAATAAAAGAGTTTAAATGACTTGTAAGAGTAAGAAACACTAAGAATGGAGAGCAATAAAAGAGTTTAAATGACTTGTAAGAGTAAGAAACACCAAGAATGGAGGGCAACAAATGAGTTTAAATGACTTGTAAGAGTAAGGAACACTATGAATGGAGGGCAATAAAAGAGTTTAAATGACTTGTAAGAGTAAGAAACACTAAGAATGGAGGGCAATAAAAGAGTTTAAATGACTTGTAAGTGTTAGAAACACTAAAAATGGAGGGCAATAAAAGAGTTTAAATGACTTGTAAGAGTAAGAAACACTAAGAATGGAGAGCAATAAAAGAGTTTAAATGACTTGTAAGAGTAAGAAACACTAAGAATGGAGAGCAATAAAAGAGTTTAAATGACTTGTAAGTGTAAGAAACACTAAGAATGGAGGGCAATAAAAGAGTTTAAATGACTTGTAAGAGTAAGAAACACTAAGAATGGAGAGCAATAAAAGAGTTTAAATGACTTGTAAGAGTAAGAAACACTAAGAATGGAGAGCAATAAAAGAGTTTAAATGACTTGTAAGAGTAAGAAACACTAAGAATTGAGGGCAATAAAAGAGTTTAAATGACTTGTGAGAGTAAGAAACACTAAGAATGGAGGGCAATAAAAGAGTTTAAATGACTTGTAAGAGTAAGAAACACTAAGAATGGAGAGCAATAAAAGAGTTTAAATGACTTGTAAGAGTAAGAAACACTAAGAATGGAGGGCAATAAAAGAGTTTAAATGACTTGTAAGAGTAAGAAACACTAAGAATGGAGGGCGATAAAAGAGTTTAAAAGACTTGTAAGAATGAGAAAGACTAAGAATGGAGGGCAATAAAAGAGTTTAAATGACTTGTAAGAGTAAGAAACACTAAGAATGGAGAGCAATAAAAGAGTTTAAATGACTTGTAAGAGTACGAAACACTAAGAATGGAGGGCAATAAAAGAGTTTAAATGACTTGTAAGAGTGAAAAACACTAAGAATGGAGGGCAATAAAAGAGTTTAAATGACTTGTAAGAGTAAGAAACACTAAGAATGGAGGGCAATGAAAGAGTTTAAATGACTTGTAAGAGTAAGAAACACTAAGAATGGAGAGCAATAAAAGAGTTTGAATGACTTGTAAGAGTAAGAAACACTAAGAATGGAGGGCAATAAAAGAGTTTAACTGACTTGTAAGAGTAAGAAACACTAAGAATGGTGAGCAATAAAAGAGTTTAAATGACTTGTAAGAGTAAGAAACACTATGAATGGAGAGCAATAAAAGAGTTTAAATGACTTGTAAGAGTAAGAAACACCAAGAATGGAGAGCAATAAAAGAGTTTAAATGACTTGTAAGAGTAAGGAACACTAAGAATGGAGGGCAATAAAAGATTTTAAATGACTTGTAAGACTAAGAAACACTAAGAATGGAGGGCAATAAAAGAGTTTAAATGACTTGTAAGAGTAAGAAACACTAAGAATGGAGAGCAATAAAAGAGTTTAAATGACTTGTAAGAGTAAGAAACACTAAGAATGGAGGGCAATAAAAGAGTTTAAATGACTTGTAAGAGTAAGAAACACTAAGAATGGAGGGCAATAAAAGAGTTTAAATGACTTGTAAGAGTAAGAAACACTAAGAATTGAGGGCAATAAAAGAGTTTAAATGACTTGTGAGAGTAAGAAACACTAAGAATGGAGGGCAATAAAAGAGTTTAAATGACTTGTAAGAGTAAGAAACACTAAGAATGGAGAGCAATAAAAGAGTTTAACTGACTTGTAAGAGTAAGAAACACTAAGAATGGAGGGCGATAAAAGAGTTTAAAAGACTTGTAAGAATGAGAAAGACTAAGAATGGAGGGCAATGAAAGAGTTTAAATGACTTGTAAGAGTAAGAAACACCAAGAATGGAGGGCAACAAAAGAGTTTAAATGACTTTTAAGAGTAAGAAACACTAAGAATGGAGGGCAATAAAAGAGTTTAAATGACTTGTAAGAGTAAGAAACACTAAGAATGGAGGGCAATAAAAGAGTTTCAATGACTCGTAAGAGTAAGAAACACTAAGAATGGAGAGCAATAAAAGAGTTTAAATGACTTGTAAGAGTAAGAAACACTAAGAATGGAGAGCAATAAAAGAGTTTAAATGACTTGTAAGAGTAAGAAACACTAAGAATGGAGGGCAATAAAAGAGTTTAAATGACTTGTAAGAGTAAGAAACACTATGAATGGAGGGCAATAAAAGAGTTTAAATGACTTGTAAGAGTAAGAAACACTAAGAATGGAGAGCAATAAAAGAGTTTAAATGACTTGTAAGAGTAAGAAACACTAAGAATGGATAGCAATAAAAGAGTTTAAATGACTTGTAAGAGTAAGAAACACTAAGAATGGAGGGCAATAAAAGAGTTTAAATGACTTGTAAGAGTGAAAAACACTAAGAATGGAGGGCAATAAAAGAGTTTAAATGACTTGTAAGAGTAAGAAACACTAAGAATGGAGGGCAATAAAAGAGTTTAAATGACTTGTAAGAGTAAGAAACACTAAGAATGGAGAGCAATAAAAGAGTTTAAATGACTTGTAAGAGTAAGAAACACTAAGAATGGAGGGCAATAAAAGAGTTTAACTGACTTGTAAGAGTAAGAAACACTAAGAATGGAGAGCAATAAAAGAGTTTAAATGTCTTGTAAGAGTAAGAAACACTATGAATGGAGAGCAATAAAAGAGTTTAAATGACTTGTAAGAGTAAGAAACACCAAGAATGGAGAGCAATAAAAGAGTTTAACTGACTTGTAAGAGTAAGAAACACTAAGAATGGAGGGCAATAAAAGATTTTAAATGACTTGTAAGACTAAGAAACACTAAGAATGGAGGGCAATAAAAGAGTTTAAATGACTTGTAAGAGTAAGAAACACTAAGAATGGAGAGCAATAAAAGAGTTTAAATGACTTGTAAGAGTAAGAAACACTAAGAATGGAGAGCAATAAAAGAGTTTAAATGACTTGTAAGAGTAAGAAACACTAAGAATGGAGGGCAATAAAAGAGTTTAACTGACTTGTAAGAGTAAGAAACACTAAGAATGGAGAGCAATAAAAGAGTTTAAATGTCTTGTAAGAGTAAGAAACACTATGAATGGAGAGCAATAAAAGAGTTTAAATGACTTGTAAGAGTAAGAAACACCAAGAATGGAGAGCAATAAAAGAGTTTAACTGACTTGTAAGAGTAAGGAACACTAAGAATGGAGGGCAATAAAAGATTTTAAATGACTTGTAAGACTAAGAAACACTAAGAATGGAGGGCAATAAAAGAGTTTAAATGACTTGTAAGAGTAAGAAACACTAAGAATGGAGAGCAATAAAAGAGTTTAAATGACTTGTAAGAGTAAGAAACACTAAGAATGGAGAGCAATAAAAGAGTTTAAATGACTTGTAAGAGTAAGAAACACTAAGAATGGAGAGCAATAAAAGAGTTTAAATGACTTGTAAGAGTAAGAAACACTAAGAATGGAGAGCAATAAAAGAGTTTAAATGACTTGTAAGAGTAAGAAACACTAAGAATGGAGAGCAATAAAAGAGTTTAAATGACTTGTAAGAGTAAGAAACACTAAGAATGGAGAGCAATAAAAGAGTTTAAATGACTTGTAAGAGTAAGAAACACTAAGAATGGAGAGCAATAAAACAGTTTAAATGACTTGTAAGAGTAAGAAACACTAAGAATGGAGAGCAATAAAAGAGTTTAAATGACTTGTAAGAGTAAGAAACACTAAGAATGGAGAGCAATAAAACAGTTTAAATGACTTGTAAGAGTAAGAAACACTAAGAATGGAGAGCAATAAAAGAGTTTAAATGACTTGTAAGAGTAAGAAACACTAAAAATTGAGAGTAATAAGTGAGTCTTATAAGAGTTAGAAACTCAAATATGAAGAGCAATGAGAGACTTGAAAAAGACGAACATTCGGTATAGCACTTGTTAACCTTGGATTTGAAAAGACCAAGATAGTGCTCACTGAGACACTGCATCCAGACTTAGTGATAGCTTCTATTTAAAGAAAGAGATTGATTTAAACTCAGAACCAAATGATTGCCAGGAGGCTATCTTACTGATTGAGCTAAACTGCCAAATATTAGTTATTGATGAATTTTTTCATACAGACAGAAGGGCTTTTTTAATTCTTTTAAATACATATTAACAAAAAATATTTCGTATTTTTTAAAGTATTCTATTTACAATTCAAAAGTTGCTGTAATCATCTTCAGTTGGAAGAGAGGTTGGAGTGCAGTTTGACCCTGCAGCCATCCAGGCTTTTCTATTCTCAGGAATGAATTTCTACATCTCTATGTGATCAAAACTTTTCTCTCATTTTACAAAGACGTCTTCAATGTTAGAAACAATAAACCAAAACTATCAACATAGTGTTTTTTAATGATTTTTGCTGACTGACTGGCGATATATCTATGTAACAATCTATCTATCTATCTATCTATCTATCTATCTATCTATCTATCTCGTTATCTAACTATATATATGCCTGTATCAAGGCCACATAAATGGAGCTAGGAGGCTGAAAGTTTATTCATTCATTCCTCATTATGTCTAGAAAACATGTTTTTATTCGACCCCCCCCAATTTTTTTAATTCCAAGCTAGATTGGTTCGGGAATATTCGGATCTTTTTAGAGTTTTTGTAAATAGCGAGAGAAGTAATTCATTCATCTATCACCCCTTTTTTCAATTTTTAAAAAATTGATCACCCCAACACATTAGTCACGTGACGGTTTCTGTTGAGAGCGACTGTTTCTGCCGAACCAGACCTGTATGTTTATGTAACGATTGAAACAAGGTATTGAAAGTGGACAACACTGATAATGAATCTATTTTTTAAATTTTGGATTCAGATTTTCTAGGCTGGCATACCTGTATCGATGGAAAGACTGGTACAACCTAATACTTTCGTACCATTTCTCCCAATCAGGTCTTCTGTCTAACAAAGATAAGCTTAGTAACAGTGATCAGAATAAAAAATAGGTCTGAGTAGCTACCTCAATAAAAACCGTCTCATTACCAAAGTTTTTGGCAGCATACTGTGTTGGGGGCAATCAATTAAAAGATTGGAAAAAGTTACTTCTCTCGCCTTTCGATGCGCTGTGTTTAGTGAAAATTCTGATTTTTAAAAAAATATACGCGCTCACTGCTGGACACAATCTCTGGGGGTCAACTTCGCATAAACTTACATTGCAAATTGAAACAATTAGAAAACCTTTTGGTGGGGGGAATTTGAAAAATCAAAAGAAGGTATTTTTTGTAGGCATAAGTGTTCAGCCATCTAGCTCCATTGGTGCGACTAGAGTTGCCAATACAGTTTTGAATCCGGAAGTCATTCTCAAAAATGAAAATCAGAAAAAAGGCTCAATTGGCAATACGAAACTTTCAAGCAAGACAAAAAAAAATGAAAGAAAATTAATATTGTGAACACTGGACTCACAAAGTCGAAAGAATTTTTTAAAAATCTAGCAGGACTTAAAAACTGAAGAAACATATGTTGACTCTTTTGATGATAGTTTTATTCGACGGTTTTATCGTCGGAAAACTAAAATGGCAAGGGGATGAACATGTTGCAAGAATGGCAAACAATGGCTGGACATCACAACTCACAACATGGATCCCAGAGATCATATCCGAAATTGTGGCCGAAAGAAAGTAACACAGTATGACGAGCTAGATAAATTCAGAAAGCACTGGCTCCACGATGCCCATGATAGAGAGATCTTGCAGATGCTAAAAGGCTGATGAGGATAATGAATAAGAATGAGAAAGAGAAAGAGAAAGAAAGAAGAAAGAATATTGAAAGACGGAAAGTAAGAAAGAAAGAAAGACAAAAAGACAGCAAAAAACACGAAGAAAGACCAATAAATAATTCTACAACCACGCAGATGCACGCCTGGGGAACTCCATTCCAAACTGAACATTCTTTTTTCGTGTAAAGCAAATACATGGTATCTTTTTTTCAGCTTTCAAGTGCATCCACATATACAATTTTCCGGAGCGTTGAAACTTGGACAGGCTCTCTTGAATAGAACCTTTTGAAATTCCCAGGATTCTATTATTTGCTCGGCAGTTTATCATCCCTAATTCTACGCGTGATGGTCAGATCGGTTTCTTGTAAACAATACTTCCAGTATCTCTGAGAATGAATCAAGTCAATGGAGTCAAGTCAGAGAAAGCTTTTTGAAAGAAAAACAGAACAAGAAGAGTTCCAGAGGCATGGACGTGTTCATTAGGCAAAAAAAGCATCGACTGAAGTGACAGACTAAAGGTTCTTTGGGGATCAAGGGGTTAGAGGTTACCTCGGCAACCAGCGGCAGGGTTGCAAACACCTGTTCTTGATCCAGTAATTATTCGGAATTACTATTCATGTTGAATAAGCGTGGAACATGTGCACTTCACGCAATATAACGTATTGTACTCATCTCTCTCTGTGTATCACAATCTGTTCATGAGTATGTGATACATACAAATATACATACATACTATGTATGTATAAACGTATATATATATATATATATATATATATATATATATATATATATAAATATAAGAGCAGATTGTGCGTATCACTCTATCTATCTGATAACCGTAGTCCCACTAACTGCCTGACCAGCCAGCCAACCAGGCCGCAGATTCTTCTCTCTCTGCTCGTTTGTTTGTGTGTGTGTTCCTGGTCAACAGATTTTTCATCAATTTAAAAAAAAATTCTTTTTTGGTCTCTATGGTCATTTTTGACCAACAATACCCAAATCTTGTGCTCATACTTTTTACATAATTTCAGATGAAAGATGATTCTTTTATGCAGGGTGCAGATCTCGAGCTCTCTTACCCTCCCCTCTCCCCCTCTCTCTATGTATAGAGGTACAAACAGACAGACTGACATGATACATTTTTTTATAATTCATCAAATGTCAATCCGTCCGCTCGCCTGTCCGTATTTGACAGCATACCACAGATATCACACTGCATATACCCATGAAATTTTCAATGTGCACTAATGGGACCCCGTAGAAGGTTTTTAGCGAAGTTGTTTATCTTTGAAATTCACTCTCTAATATGCATTTTTCAAATAGAAGTTTGATCTCCAATGTAAATTCATACTAAAATCGATGCATTTCTGTGTCCACCTATTTTTTCTAGCTGAAACCTCAGGGCATTGATGAAAAACTGCTTAATCTCAGAGTGAATGGAGACTTTGAATCGTTCATCGAGAGGAGGGGAGAGTAAAAAGGAGATATTGGCCGCTGATTGGAAATGTTTTACTTCGTTAACAGTTGGTATTTTCATATCGTTCATAGAGAGGGGGTGAGAGTAAGATAAAGGATGACTGTTTATTTTCCGCCAAGCTGTGTGCGTGTATATTTAACATTTTCTGATTTGTTAAACATGAGTATTAACTGTAAAAGTCACCAGTATTACTTTTTAAAAACAAATCAAGTTAAACACTATCGATTTCACATAACTATCTATCCTACTAATTCTTTTACAGCAAACTAATCTACCTATTTTCCTCAGGGTTACTTTTGGGAAATCCTCGAACCGATTGATCGTGTCTTGCGTATCTTGTTCGTTGTTTTGCACTTCTCTGGAAGAGAAGAGTTTTTGGTTGTTTTCTTCGGCACGTTCGACGATCATGTCTTTAACTGTTGTTAGATCTACATTTTCCTCGAGTATGCTAGTTATTAGTTTCTGTCCTGAACTGAGACCTTTGTTGATAGCTTTGAAGCCCCGACCTTTTTCGAAAGTTGTACCGTTGTCGCGTATCTTCTGTCTTCTCTCCGTTTCTTTTTGATTGTTTTATTCAGTTATGACTCTTCTATTTCCTATCCTGTTGTCACTGGCTTGAGGTTTCTGCGTTTTTCCATGAGATTCCTGGTTTCATGTGAGATTTTACAAATGGGTTGCGTGCTCCTTGGTTTAAATATAGTGTCGACTTCTGTTCGAGAAGCTATTATTTTGTTGTTGAGTTCGTTGATGTTGTTCGGTGAGATTTCTATATCTATTTTTCAGTTCAAGCTTGAAGGATTGAGTGAGTTTTTTTGACACATTTAGTGGTTGCGGTTCGGTGTGGAACATTTTCTGCGTTCTTTGTTGGTGTTTATTTGCATTCTATATCCTACCACACTGTGGTGTAGTATTTGGTAAGTAGCTTTTGGATCATGTCACCCTCACCCAAAGCAAGTGATGTAGCTGAGCCTTTGGGGACCGCTCACCCAACAGGAACGGCCGGTATAATTTTCATTGTGCAAACACTAGGGAGTATTGGGTCATGTCCTGCCATGCTGGCCCATGACGTGTAGGGAGGGGGTATGGTGGATTGCTCACAGATGATGTCATTCAGAGTTGTGTTAGAGCTCTACTGGCTCTTAGCACCCATTCTATCTGCTCTTGGTAGGCAGGTAGGGATGTTTGCAGTGCTGTAGAGAATAAAAATGATAAAAGATATGGAATATGGTACATAATATTTTTCATAGCTATGTTATTCACGCTATCGACTTGTATATATCAAAGTACTGAGGTAAGGGATAAGCTGGGCAGGTCAATCTTAGTATATTTGAGTTCACATTGGGACTGAGCTTTTATTTTTTTCAAGCGAGTTGTCCTATGGATCTTTATTACGTATGGCTAGATGGGTAGCTTGTGTTTGATTGTACCCCACCCTTATATTTCTAAGTTTTTAACCCAGTTGAAGTCCAGAGGTTGCATTTTAAGAACTGGAAATTTTTTACTCGTATTTGGTCAAGGGGTAATTTAGACCATCACTAGTCTTTGAAGAACTAAACTATTTAGTTTTTTTGTTAAAAAAAGGTTAACCACGTTCTTTCAACTATTTCCTTATAGCATTTAGAACCTTACATCTTTTATTAGCTATCCCTTGATCCTTATCATGTTGACGATGTGCCAATGATTCGTTGTTATTGGTTTCATGGTCACCTCTACCAGGAAGGAGGAAGCAAGCTATCAAACAAACAAAGAAAGGAAAAGCTCCTGAACCAGATAACATCACCATCGACCTACTCGAAAAAGCTGGTAAGATCATCACTTGGAAAGTCCTGGAAGATTAGAACACTGCAATCATAATGCTTTTATTGAAAAAAGAAAACCTGAAAGACCTCAACGGCTACAGACCTATAAACCTACTCAACTGCATTTACAAAAATCACGAACAACTGAATCATAAAAGAACTAGATGAAAACTAACCCCGAGAGCAATCGACCATGGACCATCTCCGTTCAATAAATCAGCTGGAAGAAAAGCAGCAAATACAAAATGTCACTCGCTATAGCATTTGTCGACTTCAAGAAAGTTCTCGACTCGGTGGAAATTCCCATGGTCATGAAGGCCATCACTCTACAAGATGTAGTCCCTGCATACGTCAAAGTACCGAAGTATTGCAACATATTTAGTCACATCAGCTCCTTCATCAAGCTACATAAAGATTCTGAGCTCTTTCAGCTCCAAAAGGAGGTAAGACAACGTGATACCAGCTCATTCAAACTCTTCACAGCCTGCCTCTAGATGATCTTCAGAAACTTTGTCTGAGAGAGTAAAGGGATCAAAATAGACGGCGAATATCTGAGCACCCCCAGATTTACAGACGACATTGCCCTGTTCGCAGAGAATCTACATGACCTCCAGCTGGATGAACTAAATGAAGAAAGCAAGAAAGTCGGCCCTCACATGAACTTCAGCAAAATAAAGGTCATGTACAACAATAACATCGGAAATGAGAGCACAAAGATCAAAATCGAAGACACAAAACTGAAGAAAGTATACCACAACATCTACCTTGGACAACAAATCTCTATAAAATCCTAAAAATCGTGCAAGAATCACCCTAGGATAGCAAACCTTCAGCCGAGCAAACATAAACTTCAAAAGCAAGAAGATCCCATTAATCCTAAAAAGAAGGGTATACAATCAATGTATCCTCCCAGTAGTCCTGAAATATGGAACCTAACAAAGAGTCTCACATGCAAACTGAGAAGCATACAACGTGCACATGAAAGAATCATGCTCAACTTCAAATGGAGAGATCACAAGGCAGCACAATATATCAGGGGAAAAAACTGGAGTTTAAAAAATCATAGAATCCATCTGAAAATTCAAATAACAATGGGCTGGTCATTTGACAAGATTGACAGATAACCGATGGACATCACGACTCACAACATAGATTCCCAGAGATCACATACGGAACTGATGTTGACAGAAAACTTGATGGAGAGACGAGCTAGACAAATTCAAAAAGTGCTGGCTCCGTGACATCCATGATAGAGGGGAATGGCAAATCCTGAGGAAGGTTTATGTCCAACAACAGACGTTAAAAGACTGATGATGATGATGATGAACCTACTCATTAGGGCATGTATTCAGCTCGTGATAAAAATGTACATAGATATAGATAGATTAAACAAATAAACACAAGTATTACACACCCACACACACACACGCGCGCAAACACTCTCACACACATACACATATATTAGAATGAAATGACAATTTAGAAGAACATGTTTTAAACAAATGATTTTGCCTGTTCATTCTGGCTTTTTGATGCCTCCCTACTGGCCACACACACAACCCATCCTACCCTGAGAATCCAAGACAGGATAACTAAATGTATTCAAGGAGTTTTTCAGAGAATTGAACTCCTTGTTTGTGTTGTTAACGCGACGCTTCGACCAATCCATTTTATGGCCTTCTTTTGGTGAATTATCGGATTTTTTCTAATACTAGCCACGCTATAATGCAGGGTTAAGGTTATATATTTTTCTTTCCTTGATAGTACACCTGGAAATTAACAAGAAGGAGTTCATTCGTCCATGAAAGTCTTTGGTTGTTAATGACCCCTCCTAAAACTAAAGACAGAAGTAGTTGACCCACCCACTGATTGGTAAATGTGGGAGCCCACATGGGTGTATGCTGGCAAAGATAAGAGTGGCTAAATCTGAGCGCTCAATGTGACGAAAGCGTTCGTCCGATCCTCCGTTCAGTGTGCAATGGAAGGAGCTGCTCTGGGTTCTGACTCCCCACATCTTGACCTTCTGGGTGCTAACCGGACGAATCCTGGACGGGACAAGCATATTTATTCAGCGGATGAATTCTGAATTCCATGTGGACGAATACTCTTCGCCATTATCTTAGACGTTGAATAATATAATTTCAATGAGATGTGTTCTTCAACAACTTGAAGCAAAATTTTGTACATGGGAGATTCCTAACCAGGTCAGGTAGAACAAAATGCTATCTGGTTAACACTCTATTCTTTTTATCAATTAGCTATCAATATTAATGAACCACTATCAAACTATCTTTTCAGTCCATTCTCTTCCCTTCCACTTATCAAAGCATCCTACTTTTTCTCCCCTTTCTCTTCCCATCCTCTTATCAAAGCATCCTACTTTTTCTCCCCTTTCTCTTCCCACCCTCTGAATAATCAGGTAGGAATTAGCAAAAAGGTATAAGATATTATTTAATCATTTATATATCATAGAAAATTCATGGAGAGTCACTTGAGTCATTATGCCTTTTATCTCGGGAAGTTTCAGCAAACAATAACCTGTTTCATAACTACGTGTTCTTTAGTGTTTCCCTGAATTTTTGAGGAGGTATTATTATTATCTATATCATTGTTCGGACTATCCTTATCTTGGTTGTTTTCCATACAACGTTTCAGCCGTTGTACTCTACCAGATGATACCTGATCAAGGCCGTAGAGTACAACGGCCGAAACGTTGTATGGAAAACAACCAAGATGAGGATAGTCCGAACAATAATACAGATACGTGTTCTTTGTTGACCCTTGAGGGCATCGCTAAGAAGCGGCTTTACACCAATCTATTATCCTGTTCAGTTTTTAAGGGTAACAAAGCAAGGGTGGCAAGGACATAATGACTGATTTCCTCATTTTTTAACAACACCCGGAAAGTCATATATCATTTCGAAGGTTATAAGATCTGGATTTGATTTAGGGCAAAATTATACAAATATAATGGCCGTGTGACCTGATTATGCACTCAAAACAAAATGACCGCCATATTCAGATAATTTATAATTCATTCATGTGTGTGTGTGATTGTTTGCATGTGTGTGAGTAAGAGAGAGAGAGAGAGAGAGAGAGAGAGAGAGAGAGAGAGAGAGAGAGAGAGAGAGAGAAGGTATGGTTTAATTTTTAATTTATCAAAAGAAATTACATTCTACACGGATAGGGAAAGTTTTAAACGCGTTTTTGGTTTTTTTGAAATCATAAAAGCAGGTTTGGTTAGTCACTCAATAGAAACTGTCGTGCAATCGACTTTTTTGGCTGCATAACGAGTTGGGTGTAATCAATTAAAGAGGATTGTGGAGGGATATCAATGGATGAGTCTCTTCTCTCGCCTTTTCTTGGGCAGTGATCAGTTAAAAACTCTGGATTAAAAAAAAGCTGATACATACTAAGGGATCAATTTAGCATTAGCTTACATTGCAAACTACCCTCCCCCAATTAAAATCCTATTGAGGGGAATTAAAAGAAAACAAAAAAATACCCTTCTTGGAATGAGGAGTAAAAGTTTAAATTTTCAGACCTCCGACTCCACTTGTGCAGTCTGTATACGTGACACATACATACATACGTATACGCATAAATAGCCAGCCAGACCAACTTGAAAACTGAAGAAACCCATGTTGACAGATTTGGTTAATTGTTTCTGACAAGTCAACTCTTTTTCGTTGTTAGAACGGTACGTCAGAAACATCGGCAAAGAAATGCAATTACGTCAGGGAAAAATCGTGAATGTCTTTTTTAGTTATTACTTGAAAATGCATTTATCGAAATCGCTTAGAATTTTTGACGCCTTGGATGAGCAGCTAAAGGGACGGTCTGCTTAAAGCCAAATATCAAGACCGATTTTTTTCTGATTTCTTATGTTCGATGTTATGCAATAAATATTCATTTTTGGTTTCTCCGGAAATATATAATTTTTTTTCTCAAGAAGATCAGACCTGGTGATTTAACCAAAATAAAAGTATTTCTTCAAGTCGTCACTGTATTTTAAGAAAAATGTACCGATATAAGTTACAATCTACAACGATTCTCTGTCCCACGCAATGATTTCTCCTACCCATAATTTGAAGGAATGGACTCTTCCACTTGAATTTTGTAGTTTCGTATTAAAAAATATAATCTTATTGAAAGTCAAATATACATGTGAACGTTTTCACCGGGATTAACTAGTGATTGATACAAATCTGGTTAGTCACTCAACAGAAACCGTCAGGTCTTTCGGCAGTTTTTCACGTTAGAGGTGATCAATTATAACAATGGAAAACGTGGTGATCAATAAATAAGTTACTTCCCTCGCCTTTTGTTGGACAGTGACCTCTAAAGAAATCTGAATCATCAAAAAGAAACAGACACAAACTGATCAATCTAGCATAACGCCAAATTGATACCCCACTTAAAATCTATTTTGTGTATGTATGTGTGTGTGTGTGTGTATGAGGGAACAAAAAAGGGGTTTCCTAGATATAATAAAGGGCAAATGTTTCAGTCCTCTAGCTCAATTAACGTGGCCTGTATGCGTGATACATACAAAGAAACATCCAAACATACATAGCCTGTCAGTTAGCCGGACCAGCTTGAAAGCGGAAGAAAACCATGTTTGTGACAGTATTGCCTGCAAATGTACAAGGTCCAATTATCTGGAACTTAGCTAAAATTATCTTAAAAATGTTCTTTTATCAGAAATTATCCAGGAAAGGAATTCCAGCACAAGATTTGTTGGGCATTCGATTCCAAAAAGCAGTTTTTAAATAATGCCTAGATTCAAGGCAGTAACCCCAGTCATGTGACTAAGAGCACCTGGAAACAGACACACAGAGACATGCACACACACACACACACACACACACATACATATGCACGCACACACATACACAGACATATACACACACATACATTCATACACATAAGCACACATAAACACACACGTGCAAAGAGAGAATATGTGGCCTACTCGGCTTGTTGGTCGGGCAGCCCATTTGTTGGCTACGATTATTTGATTTTATTCTAGGGAATTTAATTCTTCAGATAATCTTGGATATTTCTTTTTGGATAATTTGTTATTCTACATGCACGGGATACGGTGATTCATTTATGTGAGTTACGGATATCTAGTATATTTCCATTCATTCAGTAAATCTTCATTTAAATTCTAATCAGAGTTTGTCGCTTTTTCTCTAGGAATGCTTTGTTGTCTCGATAGAAGTAAGTAATAACCTTTTGAATAAAGAAATTAATGATTGGAATGTCTTTTAGTTTAGAAAGATTCAGAAAATGTCTGCAATTAGCAGACCAAAGTTAAACATAACGAGAGAGAAAACATAGTTAATTTTGGATAATTAGTTCTGGTACACGCACGGGCTACGGTGATTCGTTCATGAGATACGGATATATTAAATATAGTTTTATTGTGCCTTACAACCAGTACAGTGCTTTCAATTTTCATCCCTTGGCATCCCGTAATCAAAGCAATGGGTAATCTATTTGTTATCAATAATGTTTTATGTAAGTATAAATTGAGGATAATATCCATTAATAAAAATGCCCGAAGAGAAGAGAAAATAATCTAAAATTCTAATAATACGAATTGGTTAGTCACTCAATAGAGATCGTCAGGAAACCAACGTCTTTTGTCAGCATGCCGTATTGGGAGAAATTAGAAAAGTTGGAAAAAAGGGTGATCAACGACTTTTCTTGGGCAGGGATCACTAAATGTATCCGAGGAAGAGAACTTGAGACTTTGGCTGGACACAATGCAGTGATCAATGAATAAGTTACTTTTGTTCGGCAGTGATCACGAAAAAGTCCGAATTAGAAAAAAAAAATCGTGAACACTATTGTACACAAACGAACGGACTAATTTATCATAGATTTACATTCCAAACAGAACCCTCGTATTTAGTGGCTGGGGTTGAAAAAAACAAAAATGAAACGTTTTCCTACAGACACAATAAGAAGTGGATGCTTGAATTTTCAGCTCTCTAGCTGCATTGGGGAGGCTGTACGAACGACAGCTAAGTAATCAGCCAGACAAGTTTCAAAACCTCGAGAAGTTGACAGTCTTGGTGACAGTTTTCGTTGACAGTTTCGAATGATGTAAAATAGAAATGTCCTGGAGAAAATGAAACGTTTAGGGATGATCAATTCAAATGTTTGTATGAATAGGAAATAGATCTGCTTAGTCACTCAATAAAAACTGTGACGCAGCCAACACCTTTTGGCTGCATGCCATGATGAGGGTAATCAATGCAAAATTCGAAAAGGGGATAATCAATGAATGGTACTTCGTTCGTCTTTTGTTGGGTGGTGATCACAAAAAAAGTTTAAATGTTCAGAAAACATAAAGAAAAAAAAAGCGTACACTAAAAACCCATTTCTTGGGAAGAATTTCCGGAAAACAACATACGTTTTTCCCAGGCATAATTAGGAGTGAATGTTGAAAGTATCAACCCTCTAGCTCTTTGGTCTGTACTCATGATATATACATTGCCAGCCCTGCCAAATGGACCAATCTGTAAACTGATAGAAATCTGTTGACAATTTTGCTGATAGTTCGGGAAATGCCTCGGACGAAAGAAAATGTTTAAAACACAAGGAAAATAAAGGAAAAAAACTGATAAAATTTGATTATATGAGAAAATCCCTGGAAGCGAAAATCAAAGGAATAACAACTCCAGGGAGAATTCCAGATGAAGAAAAAAAGGAATAGGAAAAAAAGAACCTAGTTAAAGAGAGGTGTAGAGTGGTGTAACGGTTCCGACACGGAAAATAGAGTCGACAGACCGAGTTTGAGTTCTATTCAAAGTTGTTTTTTTTTTTAGAAGCCGTCAACCCAAACTGTCAAAATAGGTTTCTTTAGTTTTCAAGTTGGCCTGGCTGGCTGCTTAGCAATGTATGTATGTATGTATGTATGTTGAGGGAAAGCTGACAATCTAGAAAAAGAAAAAGATTTGAGATTACTTACTATGTCCTAAAGATCGATGGATTGAGGGAATTCCATCAAACCTTGTATTCCCAGTCCAATTTTGTTATTGCAGATTTCAAATAATCAACTTTAGAAAAGAATCTATCATGTAGTTCTACGAAATCCAGAAGCTTATCACGATCAGAGCAAAACTATTACACAACTTCATAGCAATTTGGGATGTACTAAGAAGTCTTGATCCTTTTTTTCTTTTCTCATATTCCTTTTCCACAACCTTCTATCAGATCTAAATCCCATTCCCTCATATTCTATCAGTATGTATGTTTGTATGTATGTATCACTAGTGCAGGTAGTACCAAGGGAACTAACGGGTCAGAGATCCAAAGAAAGGCGAGAAAACCGACCTATCCATCGATCACCCCTTTTTTCAATTCTTTTCATTGATCACCCCCTACACAACAAAAGATGCTGTTCACGCGGCGTTTTTCATCGAATGATTAAAGTGACCTGTAAGAGTACACTAATAGTCACCACCTAAAGAGATTTTTGGTTCTCTATAGCCATTGTGGGACCAACAATGCCCAAATCTTGTGTTGGGATTTTCTTTTGATTATTCTACACAGAAGATCTTTTCAGATATTTAGTTATAACACATGCGCAGGCTTTGGGGATTCATTTGAACAAGGGGTGAATATCTATCTATCCATCTATCTATCTATCTATCTATCTAACTATCTATCTATCTATGTCAGTCAGTTCATACATTATCTATCTATCTATCTATCTATCTATCTATCTATCTATGTCAGTCAGTTCATACCTGTCTATCTATCTATCTATCTATCTATCTATGTCAGTTCATACATTATCTATCTATCTATCTATGTCAGTCAGTTCAAACATATCTATCTATCTATCTATCTATCTATCTATCTATCCAAGTCTCTTCATATCTATCTGTATCTATTCATCTATCTATCAGTCTCTTCATATCTATCATTCTCTCTCTTCCTCTTTACTCAGACACGCATATCCATGTCTCTTTAAATATATCTATCAATAGAGCGAGTCATGTCTGTTGTTATACTTACTGATCCCTCATAGTTAAATACTTTTTTGATAACCAACACGTGTAAGCCAAGTTTCAAAAATTTGATATGTAGTATAAAATAGTATCAAAACACAATACACATTACATTATATAAAATGACTAACTACATGTATTACATAAAGTATATAATAAGAAAAGGAGGTGTTGTTTGATCAACACAGCTGGGGTGCCATGTTGATATAATTGTTTTGTTTTTAAAATCCCCTTTATCGTTACATGGTAAACAACTGATGATCCCAACAAGAGACAATTTATACATTGTACCATGAAAACAAAGTATACGCGAAACAGGAGAAAAACATGGATAAAGTTACAGAAATTGCTTTGACAGATATATAGTGACACTAAAAATCTTCTGAAAAAGTTTTTTAATATTCAGAGTTTCCAATTGTGAAGCTTTCTTTTATATCTATCTATCTATCTATCTATCTATCTATCTATCTATCTATCTCTCTCTCTCTCTCTCTCTCTCTGTCTCTCTCTCTCTCACCCTCTATAAAAAAACAAACACGAACATTACCAAACACAAACTGATGGGTTAATTTAGCATAAAAGTACATTGCTAATTGAAACCCCTCTAAAAGAAACTATCTATTTGAAAAACAAGAAAACAACTTTTTCTAGTAAATGTTTAAATATTCAGCCATACAGTTTCATTAGAGCAACCAGCATGCGTGTTACATGTAGTCAGAAAGTCAGACGGACCAACTTGAAAAACGAAGTTGTTGGTTTCTAGAAAGCTTGTACCCCCCACCCCCGAGGCACACGTAGATGGGGCGTAAAAGATAGGGTGCAGCTGTCGCATTGCACCAGGATCTGTATGGCCAAAGAAGGCTCGAGCGTTACCGCAGCAGATGAAAGCAGGGTGGTTGTGCAATGTGTGTCTGTTATGGGCGGGGCAGGTCGAAAACCTGCTTTGCTCTGCTCTACAAAATTCCTTTTGAGGCTCTGTCTGTTCACTCACAATTAATAAGGATCTCCATGTTTGATTCGAAGACCTAATACAATGACGACGAAAACGAACCCGGATTTTGGAAGAAAGATTCTAAATTGGCTATTATCATCGACAAAGCGGTCACGAAAGAAATTACCACAGATTCGCTATTCTTGGCAACCACGGATGAAATTACCGATAATTCGCTATCCTTGGCGTCTTCATCCATGGCTCCAGTTGTCGTCGTTGT
>OY735222.1:53458705-53560605 GCA_963457665.1 Thysanoteuthis rhombus | reverse complement strand
ATTTCTAAATACATAATTGTCGCTTTGAAAGAGACGAATAAACTAAGAATAAATGAGGTGAGAATTCATTGTTAGAACGGTTATTTGAGCCTCTGCATCGCCGGCGGCTGTTTAGCTCAATGGTAAGAGGATCACGACGTTGAAATGGCTACCCTATCCGTGTCAGGTTTGATTCCTGCAGCAGTCCCATTTTCTATAATTGCTTATTTTATTTACGTAATCCAAGTAGAGTGATCCATTAACCGTGTGATGATGGGAAATTATTTCAGATAGGTTTCTGTATAATATAACGCAATTCATTATATATATATATATATATATATATATACACACACATATACATATATATACACACATATATATATATAAAGAGTATAACTAAACAGCAATGTTTCATACGTATATATATATGTGTGTATACATACGATATTTTTTGGAAAATGATTTATTTCGACATGTTCTATCTTTTGACTCCGTGATAATATTTTAAGAAGCCGAAAGGCAAAACGTGTCAAATAGAATTATAATCAAAATTATTAAGTAATCTCTCTTGTATACGTATCAACATTAAACGTATATTTGTCAGCGGATGGGTTAACACCACAGGGTTGTTTTGTTAAAAACAACAAATAGTCTCAAGTATATTCCGGTGTATCAAAGTTATCTTTTTTTTTTGTTTACAGATTTTCACTCAAAAGCTTATTTCATGTAAACTTTTAAAGACTATCTATAACTCCATATCGTTATCCTCTTATTATATATATATATGTCTGAATCGAATTTGCTGGTTTGTTCGATTGTTGCCTCACCGGGGAAGAGGAGAATAATTTCATAAATCCGTGATTCATTTTTTACTGAAATCTAATTGTCAGAGGAAAGATAGAATTCGAACAACACAACTGCTTTCTGATATTCTCCTCCACTATCCTACTCTCTGTTACCGTATGCACTACCCTAGACTTCACTTCCTGCCCACAACTGCCACCATGCACGCTGCCCAGCAAACAGTTTTTTTCAGAAATATTTTTTATGGAGAGCACAAATCCTTTTCTTTTGACAACTTGACCCATTGCGTGATATATTAACTATGTAATGACAGAAGATCATTTCGAATAAGTTTCCAAATAAAATAACGTAGTTTATAATTCATGCTGTTGGACCGAATATGTCCATTCTTTAATACAAACATATATATGTGTATAATGAATGAAAAAATAAATATAATAAGGCCTGACGTATCAGTAAGAATCATTTCTTGAGATATGTGAAATTTGTCAATTTGGCTCAGTCGGTAAGAGAGTCGGCTACCAATCACTCGGTCATGAGTTTAAATCAGAGTAGGGATATGTACATTTTTAAAAAAATAAATGCCTTCATTTATTAGAATGAAATAAGCCCTTGCGTATTTCTAACATAAATTTTGATAGATATATAAGACTTGTTAATTTAGGTCAGTTGGTAATTAACACTTCTACAAATCAGTTGGTCTTGATTTCAAATCACGATAAAAGAATGTTAGTTAATGCTCCCCTAAACTTGGCGAGGGTTGTTCTTCTTACGGTAGAAAAACGAAATCAAATCTAGGAATGCTAAAAAGTCCCCAGTATAAATTAATGATAATTGATTCTTTGCTTAACGCCATTTCAACTTACGAAAGTTCATAATAGTGTCCAATCCAAATACTTTCTTTCATTAATTCTCTTATTTCTCTTTATTTGTTCACTTTTTGTATCATAGGATGAGCGTGAGCATCAAACTTTACAATTTACAATCAGGACCGTATCAAAAGGCTTTTAATATCTGTTGCTTTTTATAGACAAAAAATATTTCTTGTGTTTTTTGTGCATCCGTAACGCACAAAATACCCAAGATACAAAACATGATACGCCAATTAAAACTTTGAAAATCTCTGGTATGACGCAGCAGTGGATTGATCCACGGACTACCGATACGTAATCAAGCACTCTATCGTTGGACCACTTGGATCGATAAGACGAACAAGATACCAGGAGGAAAGTCAACGGTAACTGGCCAGACGTCTGTAGCGACTGACTCATTGGCAATCAGGGGTCAAAGATCTAGATTCCCATCCATCTCTATTTGATCTTTTTCTTCCTATTTTCTTCTCGGAGCCAACATGGCGACAAACGATTGTCTTTCTCTCCAGACAGTCGACATATGTCCATTGGCAACAGTTGATCTTCCCTCTCCGAATGAGACGCTGACATCACGGTCATGTGAACGTCTTTTTTTTAATCTTATTTTTCGATCTAGGCCGGCCTATTTGACTCAGGGGCCCCAAAAGGTTAAAACAGTCATATATAGCTCAATAGTTACAACATATGGAGAGTTATATTCATATACGGATATATATATATATATATATATATATATATATATATATATATATATATATATATATATATATATATATATAAATTTGCGTTACGTAAATATGTATACTCCTCTTCTTTTGGACAAACATAACCAGAGGTATTGAATTAAGGTACCCCTGAAATGAACATTCATGTATATATGTATATATATATATATGTGTGTGTGTGTGTGTATGTGTGTGCTTGTGTGTGTGCTTGTGTGTGTGTGTGTGTGTGTGTGTGCGTGTGTTATTGAGAGATGGATTCGTGATCTGAAAGACCGATTATATTACTATGAAGCTCTATTTGAACTGATCATGCCTTGTTACATGGTCTAGGCCAAATGATACATTCACCGTGTGATAACAGAAGATCATTTCAAATAGAGTTTCTAAGTAATATAATGCATGCACCCGCACACACACACACACACACACACACACATATGTATATATCTTTCTTGCATTTCCTAAAATAATGTTACGCATTTATAATTATTTCTGTCGGGTTATATACTCATTTCTTAATAATATAATCGTCTGCACTGGAAAAAAAACAACAATACAAAACAAACAAACAAAACAAATAGAGCTGATATAGACAGTGAATAAACAAAATGAGTATTTTGAGTGAGAGCAGTTTTTTTGGGCCGTTGCGTTACCGGTATCTGTTAAGTTCAACGGTACCTCGAAGCAGCTACCTTAGGTTCGATTCCTGCATCAGTACCCATTTTCTTTAATTGTTCATCCTATTTACGTTAACTAAGCCTATTGATACATTCACCGTGTAATAACCGAGTTTTACACAGATTCTGATATTAAGTTACTATGTATGAATATTTCTAGTCATCAATTGTTTGCTATGAAACAGTTTTGAGGATTTAAAAACAAAACTGGCTCCCAGCAGTGTTGATCAAACACCACTTCCCTTCAGCTACGATTTAAATGTATAAGTTCATTATTTGATATAGGGTCTTATCATAATGTATTGTGTACGGATGTTATTTCATACTGCTCATCATTCAAACTTTTGAAACGCAGGGATATATATATATATATATATATATATATATATATATATATATATATATATATATATATATATATATATATATATATATATATATATGTATGTGTGCGTGTGTATGTATTACGAAATGTCAATCAAAACTGTAGGCAAAATTGTCGAGTTCTGTTGTTGGGCAAAATATGATTTCCTATATTAAGTTGAGCTTCATCTTGTAAGTATTTACGACACTGTCTCGCCTAAAGAGGCTCAAACACTCTTGACTAAATAGCAATGGTCTGTGAGATATGTCTGCGAAAATATAGGTGTCTTTAGTTTTTTTTTAGCTGGTCTGGTCGGCTGCTTGGGTGAGTGGCTGGATATGTAGGGCGCATATAGGCCATGACAATTGAGCTATAGGGTTGAACATTCGATCTTGACTCTTATTATGTGAAACAAAAAGTTTTTCGTTTTGATTCGCAAAATCTCCCCCCCCCCCTCAATAGGTTTTTCTGAATGGGGAGGAGAAATTTACAATGTAATTCTATGATCCTTAAGTTTATGTCCAGCAGCATTCACGCTTGTTTTCCAGACTTTTTTTCGAAGTCACCACTCAACGAAAGGTAAGAGAAGAAACCAATTCATTGATTACACCATTTTTAAAAATCTTGAATTGATCACCCCCAAAGATAGCATGCTGTCCAAAGACGTTGGACCTGTGTTGGTTCCTACTGAGTGTCTAACCAACCCTATCTATCTATCTATCTATCTATCTATCTATCTATCTATCCCAATCTGTTTATATCTATCTATCTATACCGTATATCTATCTATCTATCTATCTATCTATCTATCTATCTATCTATCTATCCCAATCTGTTTATATCTATCTATCTATCTATCTATCTATCTATCTATCTATCTATCTATCTATCTCCTAACACAAATATACATGTGTATACATCGGATATGAAATTCAAAACAAGCGTGAACGCTGCTAGACACTAACAAAATAAATAAACTTTCCTCTAGACGTAGTAAGGAGAAGATGCTTAAATTTTCAGCCCTCCAACTCCATTAGTGCGGCCTGTGCATAGCCAGTCAGTCAGCCAGCTAGATAACTTAAAAACTCAAGAAATCTATGTTGATAGTTTTAGTTATCGGTTTCTAATGGTGTTTTTACAGTTGAAGAATCAGCACCAAATCAGAATTCAATGCATCATCTGAAACAATTTGGAATGGTGTTACAACTCGGAGAATGGGTCCCCCATGAATAGAAACAATCTTAGCAGAAAGTAGTGCTACCCATCAATGTTATAAATACAGCAGTTACAGCGTTCAAGTATTGATTTTTTGGTGGGTAGGATGAGGCCCAGTTGGATCAATGACAAAAGTGTGATGATCTATCGTCAGGGATGTCAGTTTGAGTAGGTTCGAGTCAAATTGGTTGGTGTAACACCTCTTTACCTCGGCATTCAGTCGGTAAATTTGATACGTTTTGACAATTTCCCTTGAAATTCATATTTCATATAATACTTGAGCAAATTACCAAAATACTGTAGCCTCACAAATAGCCTGTCCGACTTGCCGGCCGGCCAGCCAGCCGGCCAGCTTTGCTCGTCTGTATGTCTGTCTGTTTGTGACCCCCAGGCATTCCTGGTCACATTTTTGGGGCTCCAACCTTGGAAGTTTGCATTAGCACACCACCTGGCCCCACCCAAAAACGTTTTTGTTTTCCTAAAAAGTGCTTTTTTTTTTATCACTATGGTCGTTTTGAGACCAACAATGCCCAACTCTTGTGTTGGTATTTTCTTAAAGAATATTTTAGATAATATTTTAGATGATTATTTCTGGCACATGCATGGACTACGATGATTTATTTATGTGAAGTACGGATATGAAAGTTTTCTAATATTCAGAATAGGAAAGATAATAGAGTACCGCATGGAGTAAGCTAGGAAGAAAATACAGATGGAAATTAAGCTGTTCTTCAGTGTTTGAGTTATCTCAGTTTTCTTAGTTTCTTTTTATTTCTTAGTATTGAAGATGTTCTCCTATCTTTGATACTTTTATGGACAATTTGATACGTTTTGACTTGAGCATTTGGTATATTTGCTAAAATTCCTGTGGCAGCCCTGGTCTCCTTTCTTTTAATATTTTTAAAGTCGATTTTCTACTTTTTGACATTTGCTAAAAAAAAAACTTCGTGGCATCGCTGGTTCGCTTTATTTGGTATTTTTTAGTGTGGTTTTGGTATCTTCTGACCTGATCTTTTGGTACGTTTGCTGAAAACTTTAGGGTAGCCCTGATCTTCTTTCATCACCATCATTAGTCTTTTATCGTGCGTCGACGGACATGGACCTTTCCCAGGGTCCGCTATCGTGGGCGTTGCAGAGCCATTATATTCTGAATTTGTCTAGTTTATCTTTCCATCTTGTATTCTTTCGACCTCGATTTCGCATGTGATCTCTGGGGATTCATATTGTGAGTCGTGATGTCCATCGGTTGTCTACCATTCTTGCAACATGGCCTGCCCATTGCCATTTAATGTTTTTTTAAATAGATTCTATGATGTCTCAGACTCCTATTTTCTCCCTGATACACTGTGCTGTCTTGTGATCTCTCCATGTAATATTGAGCATAATTCTCTCATGCATGCATTGTATGCTTCTCAGTTTGCTGGTCTGTCTCTTGTATAGGTACTATCTTTCAGCTCAAAGGCGATTTGATACATTTTGATCACCTCAATGCATTGCTCTGTACACCAAAGATCACATCTGAAATGATTGAAGACTTCATTTGGAAAAGATTTTCCCACTTACTTCATTCTCCAGATCTTGTCATGATCATTTTTTTCTGTTTTTCTAAACCTGAATTCGGAAAGTTCTTAGCCAATGTATCCTACCAATATTCACCTATGGAACTGAAACATGAAAGCGGAGAACCAGGGGAGAATCGGGCTCAACATCATATAAAGAGATCACAAGACAGCTCGCTATATCAGAGGAAAAAAATCTGGAGTCAACACACTATAGAAATTATCATAGAAAACTCGAATGGCAATTGGCTTGTCATGGAGCTAGAATGTCAGACAACCGTTTGGCATCACAACTCGTAACATTGATCCTCAGAGATTATATGCGAAACTATGTCTGTGACACCCTTGATAGACTGGTCTATGTCTAACAACAGACGCTTAAAGGCCAATGATGTTGATGATGACATGGGATGACATGTGTTAATTACTAAACTTTGCTTGGTTTAGGACGAGGCCACAACAAAGAGAGGATCAAACTCATTAATCAGTTGTAATTGTGATCTGTCAGACTACGAAAGGTTCGGCAAATACCTTCACAAGTAAAGCCTTGTGTCTGACCAGGCTAAGCTCCATATTTATATATATGATTAAGAAATGGACTTATTTGGTCCGACGGAATGAATTATAAATCGCGTTTTTTTATAGAAACTTATTTGGAATGATCTTCCGTCGTTACACGGTCAAGCAATATTTAGCACAATGGTAGATGTTTCGCTACGTTATATCTGTTATCCTGTCTGCATCAGGTTCGATTCCTGCAGCAGTCCTATTTTCATTAATTGTTTATTCTATTTATGTTATCTGAATTGAATAATGTATTAACCGTGTAACGACAGGAAATCAATTCAAATAAGTTTCAATATAATATTAGCAATTTACAATTCCTTCTGACAAACCAAAAATTTCTTAAATGCATCCTGTCGATTTGAAAGAGACGAAAAAAACCGAGAATAAATGAGATGAGTATTTGGGCTGAAAGCAGTTATTTGACATTTGCATTACTAGCGGGTTGTTTAGCACAATGGTAAGTGCATCGCTACGTTGAAGCTGCTATTGTATAGGTATCAAGTTCGATTCCTGCAGCTGCCCCATTTAAAAAAAAATAGTTTATTCTATTTACGTTATCTAAATTGAATGATATATTAACCATGTAACGACTGTTGCTTGGTTTAAAAAAATCTACCCCTGCATACCATTACTATTAAAGTGAGTTTATCCTCACTGGATGCTCTATATTTGTTGTCTTGTTGCATAATTCCTCTGGTTTATTGTAAACACCACACAATACCTCTAAAACTCTCAATGAAGTCCAATGCCTTGAGCATACATAGACATTTATGGAATCTGTCAGATGAGACTTCCAAGAGTCTGATCCGCGAATTGTTTTGAAACGAAGATGTTGTTCATAGTTATGTACATTGAATATGTTTTCATGGATTTTTATTTGTTTTGAAGTTGATGTGCAGTTATTAAGTACAGTTTGAGATGATAAAATAATTAGTAAACAAATCAATAATCACGGCAAAGTTGTCTGCGATTTATCAAAAAGTTATCGATTGAGACAAAGAGTAAAAATCAGACAACAACATCGAGAATGACAAAGAAATATGAATGAAGAAATGTTCTTAATAAGATTTGAAGGATTATCCGGTTAATCTTCTTAAAGACGAATTCGCTCTCCGTTCACTGTCTTTATATCCGATCTTCAACTTTTTAGGGTTTTGGAAAATCTTTGGGTCTATTTTTAACTTTGTTCGTTTCGTATAACCTGAAAACTTGATTAAAGAATTTCATAACAGATCAATTTGGTCACTCGATAGAAACCGTTACTTGACCGACGTCTTTTTGCAGCATGTCGTGTTGGAGGTGATCAATTGAAAAAAAATGAAAGACGGGTGATCAATGAATAAGTTAATCCTCATGCCTTTTGTTTGGTGATGATCACTAAAGAAAAATCTGAATTTAAAAAAGTCAAACATGAACGCTGCCGGACACAAACTAAGGTACTACTTTAGCATAAACTTACATTGCAAATTGAAGACCTCCACAAAAAAACTATTTAAAGGGGGGGATTTAAAAGAAAACAAACACATTTTTTTCATTGACATAATAAGGATTAAATGTTGAAAATTTCAGCCTTCGAGTTCTATTGGTGTAGCCTGTCCGCACGATCCATACACACGTAGCCAGCCAGCTGGACAAACTAGAAAACTGGAGAAACCTATGTTGACAGTTTCGGTTGACGGCCTCTCATATAGGAGTAAAGTGAATATCAAATCATCATCAACATCATTATCATGTAAAACTCATCATTACTATTATCTGAAAGACATCATCATCATCATGAAGTAATCATCATCATTTAAAAGTCATCACAACCAAAAAGTTATCATCATCATCAACTAAAGGTTATCATCATCTAAAATCCATCATCATCATCATTATTAATAAATCTTCATCTAAAACTGTAAAGTTCGTCGTTGGATACAGTCCTTCCTCATCGTTCGTATTTTCTTTCGTTTTTCAGCGTCATAATGCCAAAACCCTTAACTTGCCAAGATCATAATGCAGCCAAGGCCTGGGTGGCCCTGGTACTCTCAGCCTGCCTATATTGTCTGTCTGTTCCGGTCTGACTGACTGGCTCTTTTAAAGGTAAGGGCCACTTTTCTTTCGCTATTTCTTCTACTAAATTAACTTGCCCTCTTCTTTACCTGATACCGGAATAGAATGACCATCTACCATTTTCTTTTCTATTTCCCTCCTGCTTTCTCTTGTCAACGGGGGTTCCAAACGACCACGCTTCATCTTGTTAATAAATCTACTTACGATGTTTGTTGAGTCCTTTTGGCATCTGAAAAGGGTTACTCAGTAACTCCTTATCTTTTAAAATCAAATATTCGATTGAATAATCCCCACCCACCCTCACATTGTAAGATCACACTTCCTTTTCGGATTTTTTTTTTTTAATTTTTAATTTTTTTTTTAAACTCCTGTCAAAACGTAGAGTTGTTTTCCTATCATGATTAGAACGACCAGATCAA
Organism: Thysanoteuthis rhombus; assembly: GCA_963457665.1. Taxonomy (NCBI): domain Eukaryota; kingdom Metazoa; phylum Mollusca; class Cephalopoda; order Oegopsida; family Thysanoteuthidae; genus Thysanoteuthis; species Thysanoteuthis major. The sequence continues at coordinate 53,551,366 of OY735222.1, read as the reverse complement.
TCATGACTAAATTCAGAGGTATAAAAATAAATATTACTCCATTGTTATTTGAGATCCCGATCAACTGATTGGTAGTTGTGTCTTTTACCGACTGATCTAGATTGACAAGTCTTACTTATCTACCAAAATTGATGGAAGAAAATGCAAAGACTTATTTCATTCTGATAAATAAATGTATTTATAAAATGAACATTTCTCTTCCGTGATTTTGGAATCACAATCAAGTGATTGGTAGCCGGTTCTCTTACTGACTGAGCTTAACTGACAAGTCTTACATATCTACGAAAATTCATCTCACAGATACGCAATTAATGGATGCATGCTTGTCTAATGTTTATGTACTATGGATGCGTTTAATTAACTTTCAGGTCAAAACTGTCGTTACTATTAACATAAAAATCTTGTGTGTATTTTGTACAGAACGTATATCAGCTGGGGCACCTACCATAGTTCCGATCACCATAGCCTATTGGTTAGTGCTTGCCTCTGGTTCAGTTGAGCAATTCTTTGCAGACTCATAAGATGGTACTCAATGCTTTTTCGTACTTAGCACAAGGAAATTGATTAAGGAGCCTTTCTGCACGGAGAAGTTTAGTAGAGGAGCCTCTCCTCGAGTCTAAGGGGTTACAGTCAAGTTACTTCAGGCACTGAGGTTCTTGTGAGATCGAGAGCAAATGTTGTGCTACAATATATATTATGGTTCTCACCTTATACCCAGGATTAGGTACACATGGATAATTGATTGTAAGACGGACATCCGGTTTGCTACGCCTTCTTACAGCACCTGATATTCCCCAATGGTCACCCATCCAAGTAGTGACCAGGCTCGATGTTTTTTTAACTTCGGTGATTCCACGAGAACTGGTGAGAGGTTCCGTAACGCTACTCTTTATGCTGAGTACTTAGCGAAGAAGCATTGTTACCATCTTAAAAACCTTTGGTATGTCTCAGCGACTGATTCGACCACGGCCTCTTGAACCAAAAGCCAACACTCTACCACTATTCCACGGTGATTGTATTGACAAAGTTTATTAAAAGTCAAGAGTTCAAACAAGAAGAGCGCGTTGAAAGCAAAAAGACTGACTGCCTCGGGGTCAAACTCCGCTATAACTTCTATTATGATGACCGTTGTAACTTTTATGTTTTATATATAGTAAATAAAGATAAAATGAAAATATTTTTCGTATAAGCGTTGACGATTATCAGAATGAAATAAGCCTATCCGTATCTGACCGATAAATTTTCATTAACACCGAAAACTTGTACATCTAGATCAGTCCGTAAGACCACCTCCTGGCAATCAGTTGGTTCAAAGGTCAAAACACGGCCGGGAAATGCAGATTTAAATATCGGTTTACTATCCTAATTTTCGTGAGGATTGTTTTTTTGTTGTTCTTGTTACGATAGGAAAACTCCTGACTTCGTTCTAGAGTTAAAACAAACAATCCGAATTTTGATGTCAAAACAATCCACTCGATTCAAAATGGAATACAACGAAGTAATTTTGCATAAAAACAAAGATGTCAATGACATGTCTGGTTAGTCCCTCAATAGAAACCGTCACATGACAAGCGTCTTTTGCCAGCATGTCTTGTTGTGGTGGGGATCAATTAATACATTAAAGACAGGATGATAAGTGAATCACTTACCTATCTTGCTTTTTATTGAGCGGTAATCACTAAAAGTGAGAGAAACAAGCGAGCACAAGCTAGGGACCAATTTCTCACATTGACATTTGAACCCGCCACTAAAAACCTGTTTTGGGTGGAGAAATTTGTTGCAATCTGTGCGCATACACACACACACACACACACACACACACACACATATATATATATATATATATATATATATATATATATATATATATATATATATATATATATATATATATATATATATAGATAGATAGATAGATAGATAGATAGATAGATAGATAGGTAGATATATCATAAAATCCAAAACTTATCCATTTAGCTCGGTCAGTAAGAACGCCTCCTGTATCGACATGAAAACCAAATAAAACTATTTTGACATTATTGGTGACAGTTTTAGTTCACGGTTTCTGATACAGTAAATATAATTTAGACGAGGAAGACAGGCGACTTGAGATTTGCAATTTTCAAAAACATCAGAAATACTTTGGAATTATTACGTAATTTCACAAGGTACAAAATGAATTATTTTGACAATCAGAAAATAATAAAATCGTTTATTATAGTGACGATCAGAAATAGAATGAAACAAAAATAAATTAAACCTATATTTTTTTTTTCTTTGGAGAATCCCAATTGCTGTCACAATCCTGAGATTATTAAATTAATTTCCGACGGTTGGCTGTTTATTCTGACTTTCCTAATAATTCTACTTTACGTCATGGTTAATAAAGTTATTTTTGATCATTATGAAATGATATAAATCTATACTTACAATATTTTCTTTTTTCAAATTGATATGTGGAAAAGTGTAAACGAGAATAATCAGTTATAACATGATGAATAATCTCGAAATTGCCCTCGATGGAGAATAAAAGAAATTTAAGTAAAGGTAAAAAGGAAAAAGGCGATGCAAAACCAAGAATCGTATATAATGACAAATTTGGAGCCAGTTCAGTCAAAATAAAGAAGGAGGCGCGAAGAAATGATATTTCAGTCGAGCCCCTTTTAACCTTTTCAAGACTGTGGGGCAATATCCTTCTTTACACGATTTTTTTTTGTATTTTCATCATTATTAGAGCCACAACGCTCAATTTTTTCAAATCATTTTGAAATCAAACCTCATCTCATCATGATCTGATTTAACTGCAGAACCCTAGGGGATGAACTAACGAATTTAGATCCATTATGCAAATGCTGGGAATTTCAGTCATTACAGTTGTGAGACAAACTCAATATTGTGATTGATGACAACTAATTTCTATCCGTCAGTGAGGGCTTTTATCTTGCAATAGGTTATCTTGCAATGGACATGGCCTTTTATCCTGAAATGGATAATTCAGTTCCATTTGTGAGTCAGGGCTTTCTTCTTGTAATGGATAAATTTCAATGAATTATCTTGCAATGGACAACGGCCTTTATATTGCAATGGATAACATGCAATTGATTATTTTGCAATAGATAACTTCTATTTGTAAGTCAGGACTTTTATCTTGAAATAAATAACTTTCAATGGATTATTTTGCAATGGACAATGGTTTCTATCTTGAAATTAATAACTTGGTTCTATCCGTTAAATCAGTTTTTTTTCTTGCAATGAACAATGGCTTTTATCATGCAATGCAATGGATAATTCAGTTATATTTGTGATTCGAGGCTTTTATCTTGCAATGGTCAAAGGATTTCTTTTGCAATGGATAACCCAACTCTATCTGATTCAATCTCGAAAATTATTCCTCTAAAAATATTTACATAATTTTTTTTTGAGATTCTCAGCTTGCCAACAACACCTTCTAAAAATGATCAAATTAGATTTCGATCGCAGTTTATTCTGTCTCTACCGACCTTTTGTAGTTTAAAAATAATCTATTCTTATTAAAAACCCACAACCAAAACTCTCACCGAAACATTTGAGATAAGTTTTTTCAGTTTTCAAGTTTTCCCGGCTGACTGGCTGACTAACCACACGTATGTACTACGCATACAGACTGAACTAATGGAACAAGAAAGATGAATATTCAAACATTTACATATTGAGTCTGGAGAATATTTTTCAATTACCCTCTCCTAATAGGTTTTCAGTGGGCGTTCAATTTGCATCGTAAGTTAAATTGGTCCCCCACTTTGTGTCTGATAGCATAATGCTTGTTTGTTCTGTTTTATTTTTAATTCAGACTTTTTTTGGTGATTACTATCAAACAAAAGGTGAGAGAATTAACTCCAGTAATGCTGTCAAAAGATGTTGGTCACGTGACAGGTTTCTACTGAGCAACTAACCAGACCTGTCATTAACATTATCAAGATAAAACGGCGTTGTTGGTTTGTCTGCGAAAATGAGCTCACGACTAAGTAAATAGCTAAAAATATTTTATTGGAGGGCCAACGGACTCTATGCCATTTTCTATAATAGGAAAGTCGCACTTGGGTGCACAAAGGTTGTGTATTCATCTAGTTTGGGGCAAGACACGAATTATTTCCGATTTTCTTTTTGTATCAGTGTTTTTCCGAGAAAATTAACATCGGCAGAAAATAATCACCGACAGAAAATAAGAAAAAGCAAAAAAAAAAAAAATCACCTTCTGAATTTTCTTTCCCGAACCCAGACAGACTGTAAGTTGGTATAAATAGTATGTATAGCTAGTAAGCGCCGCTTTGTATGGCGCAAGGTCAAATGAGCAGAAATTTGTTTTGCCAATTTTCTAAATGGAGAGTACCTGCCTGAACTAAAAAGGAAGATAATATAAAAATACCTCACTTGCCGCTACCCATTCAGCTGATTCGCAATACTGCTCATTTTCGAATATATTTAGGAAAAATTTGATCATGTTCAATCTTCGAAATAAATAGTTATAATAAAAGACTGCATCGTGAACAATCTCCAAAATGACCGTATATTGTAAACTTCAAATAATGTGCCATGTGCATAAGAATAAGTTAATACACAATAATTCAACACGATACACATAGGCACCTTGAGATTCTATTCTATTCATTAACTAATTAACTGATGAGATCTACGGCACTAATCCATTCCAACGTGTCGAGGCTCAGCAACGATATCATCTATATCATAATGATTGGTAACACTATATTTTCAGCGAGATATCTGTATGTACATTTGGATAACAATTGTAAGCTCGCATGATTGATTCCCAAACTGATAACCATGTAATATGCACAAGAGAAAATCATGCTCAACATCTCATGGGGAGATCACAAGACAACACAGTATATTAAAAAAAAAGACGAGAATCCGTAACATCATTGAAACTGTTAGAAAACTCAAATGGCAATGGGCTGGACATGTTGCAAGAATGGCTGATAACTGCAAGACATCACGACTTACAACGCAGACCCCCCGGAGATCAGGTATGACAGAAAGTGAGATGGCGTGACGAGCTTGATAAATTTAGAAAGTATTGACTCTGCAATGCCCATGGTAGAGAGATCTGGCGAATCTTTGGGAAGGTTTATGCTTACAGACTGATGATGATGATGATGATGATGATGATGATGATGATGATGATGATGATGATCTATTCACATTCATTTATAATTCTATGTATTCCTTGCAAATTATTCTGTCTATTCACAAGATAATAGGAGCTGGACAATGAAAGATGGCTGACTTGAATTCGTCAAAATATCAAGTTGGAACAAGGATAGAGACAATAGTATGAACAAGATTGGGTGCTGCAACATCAAAACTCCAACACCAACTCCCGGCTGAAGATGATGACTGCAACTTTTATATTGTATATGTAAGAAATAAAAAAAAATTGTATTAATGTATATTCAATTATTTAAATCAAATAAGCCCGTGCGTATCTGAAAGATAAATTTCTTTTAATATCCAAGACTTGTGAATTCAGATCAATAAGTCAGACAGCCTCCGAGGAATCGGTTGGTCGTGAATTCAGATCACGGTAGTGTATTGTACACATTGATTACCAAACCCTCATTTCGGAGTGGAATGTTCTTATTTTTGTTATGGTAGAAAAATAATGTCAACTCCAGTTTCAGAGCTTAACAAAAAGATATAGAAGCTCTTATAACTAAAAAGAGTACGTGAAGGATCAGGTGAGATCTGTTTTGTGAGTGGTCAGAATGTTTTGCCCCGTCGAAATTATACATAAATATATATTCATACCACGGATGTACCGCAGATGTACTGGAAATGATTAACTAAAAAATTATCTCACTTAAAAAATAGATCCTTCATCTAAAATTATCTGAAATAAAATATCAGTGCAAGATTTGGGCCTACATGACCATCGAAATCCAGAGAACCATTTTTGAAAGGAAAAATGGTTTTACATTGTGTCTTGCTGCGCACTCTTACACGTTTTTATAATGGTCGCTGTTGTTCATTCAGTCCATGTCTATCTCTGTTTTCCTCCCTCTCTTTCTCTCTCTCGTTCTCTCTTTCACAATTTCTCTCTCTTTCTCTCTCTCTCTCACCCCCTCTCTCTCATACCCTCTCTCTCGCCCCCTCCCCATATATATATATATATATATATATATATATATATATATATATATATATATATATATATATCAGTATGTTCATATCTATCTATTCATCTATATATCTGTCTGCTCATATCTATATATCCATCTCTATGTATTTTATTATGTTCATTATCTATCTATCTATTTATCTATCTATCTATCTATGTTCATATCCCTCCTTATATATATATATGCATGTGCGTGTATGTATTTCAGTATGTTCATATCAAACTATCTATCCCGGTCTGTCAGTTCATCTCTCTCTCTCTCTCTCTCTCCCTCTCTCTCTACATATACATTTGAAAAAATAAAAATATATCATAAAAGAAATGAAGAAAATGAACTTTAAAGTCGAAATCAAGGCTAATGTTAAAATTGACGTCACAGTTGATTTGAATTAAAACACCCACGAGTATAAAAAGAAATTCTGCGATCAAATATATTAATACTAGTTCTAACTGCCCGAACAAAATCATTAAAAAGATCCCCAAATCTATAGAAACTTGACTGATATGTGATTCCTCATATGAAATAATACTAAAGACTAGAAGAATGACGGTTTTATCAAAACGAACTTCAGATACGATAGAAAAGTAATATTCAATACAGAAAAAATATAGCAGCAACAACAACAACAACAACAACAACAACAACAACAACAACAAAAATAGAGAAAGGAAAATCAACTGGTATACACCACCATTCAACCTACTAGTAATAATTAACTAAGGGAAAATATTCATCCAATTAATCGAAAAACACTCCCCCCGACGAGCAACCCACTGAGTGAACTATATGACAAGAACAAACTGAAAATTAGCTTTAGTTGTACCGAAAACTTTAATGAACTCATCACAGAACGTAACAATGGAATAATTAGAAATAATACTAACGAAGAAAACATAAATAAATGATATTGCAATAGAACAAACAAAAATAGATGCCCTTTGCGAAAGAAATGTCTAAAAGCGAATGCTGTGTACCAAGTGGAAATTTCAACCCAAGAGAAACCCCTAGAAATGAAATGTTACATAGGAATATTGAAAACACCCTTTAGACCTAAATTATCCAACTATATATCATCTTTTACTAATGGAAAATACAAAAATAGTACTTCATTATCGATCTATCATTGGAGACTGAGTGATAACAATCTCAAACCCACTGTAAAATGGAAATTATTAAAACAAACGTATGCAAAAATATCAAAACTCTATGCCATCTATGCCCAAATTTGAAATTCGAAATCCTTAGTTTTGCCAATAGAACGAAAAAATGAAAGATGAAAGCAGAATTATTAAACAAGAAAAAATTAAATAACGTTGAAATGTCGGCACCGCTCAAAATTTCTATTAACACCCATAACTTAATAACCCACATATAGATATGCTAAAAATAACTAACAGAGATATTTTATTCACGTAGCCACCATAAAAAACAATCCAATCATCGTAATTACCTTAGACACAAGGGAGTAGACTATAACCAATATAACCAAACAACCCACTAAGGTCATATAAAAGGGATCCTAGCATTGGAAATAGATTTAAATGAGAATGAAACACTCTAAGAGAGGATTCATACCAAAATAATTTGATAGAAACAACCTCTTACTGATTTATAATCTATGACCACCAACAAACATGCACCCCCATTTAATGAAACGAAATGTAGCAAGCAGCAGACAATAACAAATCAAAAACAAATAAAAGGAAAGGAAGACTCTACCACCTAGAATAATTCACACCCACCAAATGAAACAATCAGAAATCTGCAATAAACTGAATCATTTGCCAGAGGAAGCCCAATCAGGACAGAAACATAATCGTATTTGCGTAGCGAATCCTAATTCCATTATTTTTTAAACTCTACTCTAGACCAACATAATATTTAAAGTTGAATGTATCGAGTGCTTTATGAAATAAAACAATCATACATCGGATATTGCATTATATTATACTGGATCCTTAATTTGTAGCGTGTGATATACATATATTTCAGTATGTTCATTGTCTATCCATCAATCTATCAATCTATCAACCTCAATTCATAACTTCATATCATCCATCAAATGTCTGCCAGTGACTGTCACATGTACTAGAGAGGCAAGTGCATCCGTAAATGAGGAAAGACGTTATTACTAACCGTTTGAATTCACCAAGTGAGGCAATAGAGCTCTACTACTGTTGTCGGCCTGATGACCTTGTAGACTTCAAGATCTCCAATTATTGGTGCCAGAAGCCAGGAATTTAATCAGTACGAGCAGAAAAATCTCCTATCTCAGAAAACATGGCCCCTGATGCACTACAAGTTCCGTGATTAGATATCGACTATCAAACAATTTGAAGGAAAACTTATATCTGACCCAGTCAATGGCCAAAGGCTCTTGACTATAGCAATAAATAAAACTTTCCAAGGTAAAAGCTATTAGATTTTATCACATAAGTATTTAAAACAAAAAGTTTTTCTCTTCTTTAATACAAGGAAAATGCATTGAAAATATTTGGATTTAACGCATGAATATGAAAGCCAGGCTGTAGGGTCAAACTCCACCCCTAATTTTATGTCAACTGAAGATGATTGCTGCATATTTTGTATTGTATACATAATAAATGAAAGATTATTTTAAAAAATATATATTTATGGTATAAATGTATTTATTTATTACAATGAAATAAGCCCTTAAATGTTTGTTACATGAATTTTCGTCAATGTGTAAGGATTGTCAGTTTGGTTCAGTCGGTAAGATTACGGTAGGAAAATGTTCATTTCAATCATTGGCTTGATTACAACATGACAGGTCAGACGAATAATGAAGAGTTTACTTTCCTAAATTAGGTGAGGATTGTTATTGTTACGGTAGAAAAATAAAGCTGACCCCATACCAAGGAAATTAGGTTGGGATCGCTGTTGTTGTTATTATTACAGTAAAAAAAGTTTACTGCAGATTTGGATTGGAGTTCGCCAAAATATTTAATGTGACAAACAATAAGGAGGCAGGTCTTATTAGTCACAGAACATCTTTCCATGGATTTAAAAGTCATTTTTCCAAGTCCAAGATCCAAGCAGGATGTGCATGTGATCCAGCCGTTAATGGCACAGAAAATGGGTTCGGCATGCAGAGTTCAAATTCCAGCTCTGGCATTTCGCGCTCGTTTTTTATTCTACTGTAACGAGATTACCAATAACAATCCTCATCAAATTTAAGGAAGTTAAAGAAAACATTCCCCCCACTGAGATTTGAAATCTTATCCAACTGATCGGTAGTCGTGTCTCTCACCAACTGAGTCAAATCAACAAGCCCTACATATCTACTATAATTTATGCTAAGAATAATCAAGAACATATTTCATTTAAGTAAATAAATTCATGGGTAAAAATTACATTCACCCAAAGTGATTTGAAATTATGCATGAGTGAATGGTAGCCAGCTCTCTTACCAACTGAGCCAAACTGACAGGTCTTAGAAATCGACGAAAATGTATTTTATGGGACTTATTTAATTCTAATAAATACATTTATACAAAATATACATTTTCATGAGCTTTGATTTATCACATACACGATGAAATAATTGCAGAAATCACGTTTTGTCGGAACAGAAGTAGTGGTGGAGTTCGAGTCTGGTTTGTTTTTAATTATTTACTCGACTGAATAAAACAGGATGTGCAAGTGGTCAAGCGGTTGCCGGCACAGAGGATGGGGTCAACAAAGCGAGTTCTGGCCGAAGGCAGTTTTCGTTCGCTCCAATTTGATATCTCCAGAGTGAGCCAGATAGATAGATAAATATGAAACGGATGAAGTAGGCAGGTCTGGTTTGTCACTTGATAGAAACCGTCACGTCATCAACGTCTTTTGGCCACATGCCATGTTAGGAGTAATCAATTCAACATCGGAAGAAGGGGTGATCAATTCAATGAATGAGGTATTTCTCTCGTCTTTTGTTGGGCAGTAATCACTAAATTGTATGGGTGAAAAAAAAGCAGGCTCAAACAATAGTCCAATTTAGCATGAACTTGTATTGCAAACTGAACTCCCCACCAAAAATCTATTGGGAGGGTTTGAAAAAGAAAATTGTTGATATAATAAGGAGTAAATGTGAAGAGTTCGTCTTTCTACATTTATTGGTGAGGCCATCTCGCATGATACATACATGGCCAGACAGCCAGCCGAACCAAGTTAAACACTGATAGAGAGCCATGTTGAAGGATTCTGACAAGGAACAAATGTGGTGTGCATTTGAAGAATGTTGAGGGAACTAAAACAAATGCTTTGTGATTACTTTAAGAAAAAACATTACGTTCTCAAATCTTACAGAAACTAACAAAGCACAAATGTTTGTCTTTGCGGCCCTTTAACCAGAAGAAGCGAAAGATGTCATAGGAAGTAGAAATCCAGAAAGAGAATGTGTCATCCTAATGAAAAGTTGGACTTCGTTCAAATTGATGAATTTGGTGATGCAAAGGATGTTAAGGATTTTGGACTGTAAGTAAAATACGTGGTGTGTTTATACACTTTTTCACTATATTATTCAATGGTCACCCAAACCCCATTGATTTTATCCTTGAAGATTAAATAGACCAAAACTCCACGGATAATATCCCTGAAGATTTAGAATACCCAAACTCTATTGATTATATCTTTGAAGATTAGGTACACCCAAAATTCCTTTGATATTTCCTTTGAAGATCAAGAGGTTGAAGTTTTAGAAATAAGCGTTCCTAGGGGAAGAATCTTGAAGAACTGGGCTCATTACAAGTAATGTGTTGTAGCATGTATTGTATTGTTAGGAAACACCGTCACCATTGTTTGTAGGGAAAACAATACACGAGATATGTGAAAACTGAACATATAGTTTCAGCTTATTCAAAGTTATCCATCAATCTCATAACTGTGAACTCCCATACCGTTAACTCATTTATGCCTGAAGTCAGTTTTTGTTATATTCAGGAATATGGGTTGAAATAAAGTACATCGGCATGATGATGAAAATTCTTTTAAAAAAACTGAAAGCCTTTTCCTTATAATCTTGAGAGTGTTAATATGCAATTTGATCCGCTTTCATGTGTTTTTACAAGGGAGTTTTTTTTTTTAAGGTGGACTAAATAGAGACATAAAGGCGTATCTGGTTTAATCTGTCTTCCAGTGAAATTCCGACCCATTCTAAGGCTTATTCATACATGATTGGCGTTTTCAACAATTTTGACGTCGAATATTTGACCTTATCTGATGTAGGAAGTTGTCATGACAATGTGTAACCAAGAGAAGACATACCAATAAAATCATGCTTATAGGAGACTGATGTCGTATGAGATCTTTTTTTCAAAACACTTTGCAAAGGCCTAGAGACAGCACTGATATCTGTCTTGCTCACTGAAGCTTATTAAAATCATAACTTTTCAAGGAAGCAATCTAAAAGCTTCTTCCATGCCAAAAGTTACAGCCCTATATTTAACTGGCAAAACGTCCTGATTTCCCAAGCGATTACGAAGTTGCCTTAGATCTAATTACAATGAATGAAGACGAGAAGAAGCAATTTGGAAATTCAGACATTTCTGTGATTTCTAATGCAGAAGAAATCGAGGAGTACTTTCAACGCACTTTGCTCGGAAACAAGCTGGATTTTTGTCAAGTTTCTAAAGACTTGACTTTGTTTTTGTCACTTAAAAAAAAAAAAAAACAATGGCAAGTTAAGACTTCCTGCCAAGACTTCATACTTCCAGTTAGGACTAAAAAAGAGAAAAGTTCATAAAATTTGTACGTCGGATAGAGAGAGGAGGGAAAATAGAGAAATAAAAAGAGAAAATGGAAAGCTATGGACATTAGATTGAAATATCTGGCGTCGCTAAACGGATTCTTCTAATTAAAACTTTTTACCTTTTCTTTAATTTTTAAAGATTCCCACTTTTTCTTCCTTCTATACTCTTCGCAGCCCTAAACGTACATAGTACATATTTTTTTAATTTTGTGCACTCTCAATAAGTAGAGACAACCTTTATTTCATTTTCCTAAAATTCTGCTCGGTGGCTGGGATAGTCGTGTTCAGAGTGGGGTTTAGCCCCGAATCAACCAGTCTTGTTAGTAGTGTGTTCAGCATTCAACTGTTTACATGGTACTACCGGTTTTCAAAAATATCGCCGACCATTTACACCAAAACTAGCAGCCTGTGACGAGAACATTTACAGTATTGCACATTAAATACAACGAATCGATCCAGATAAATTCAGCATTATTGTCCTAGTGTTGGAAGCATTCTACCTCGCTATATGTTTGCTTAGTTGATTCAGTAAACAGGTTTGGAGAAGTGAAGTTTCAAATGTATTGATGTAATATTCAGTGTTTTGTGTAAACGTGGTTGAGTCTGTTTACAAAAGAATAAGCACATCAGAGGAGTAAAATGGATATGTTTGGAGAACTCAGCACAGTATATTAGAAGAAGAACTGGAGTCAAATATATCATGGCAGTGGGCTGATCATGTTGCAAGAATATCAGAAAACTACCAGACATCATGACTCTCAACGTTGGTCCCAAGAGATCATATGCAAAACTGTGACCCATAGGAAATAAGACAGCATAGCAAACAAGACAAGTTTAGAAAGTACTGGCTCCGTGACGCCCACGATAGAGAGGCCTGGAGAATCTTGTGGAAGGCTCAACGACGGACTGCTGCTGCTGCTGATATTCCGATCGCAGATCGCATTTTTTTTGTCGATAGATCTCAATAGCAGATTATTTTAGGATATGCATAAATATATATGTTTGTATGAATGTCTACTTAGGTAAGTCATTGAAGCTAGAGTTTGTGGGGAATATGTGCAATAACACACATGCTGAGCGAGTTTAAACATAAGTGCATTGGTATATATGCATCTCATTTTGACAACATATTCGTGTATAGACTAAAACAAACAGCTATCGACTTGCAATTCTATCTGGGCCAAGTGACAACCCAGCCTGCCATTGCTTGACACGACAAAAGAAAAAAAGAATAGTCATATAATATCACTGTTGAGAAGCTTCGAAAAATATGTTGACCCCAGAGGGCATACATCAGAACAATTTTTGTACTAAAGCAATTTTCTAATGCTATTCAGCCTTCCAAGAAGTTTGATCACTTCTGATAGAAAAGTTCTCTGGGAATTACATCTAAATACAATACGGAAACTTCAGTCAGTATTTGCTGTGGTCAATTATGTTTACTTTTTTTTAAATATCTGATAAACACGCAGAGAAAAGCCCCAGGGGCGAAGGGAATGTTCTTGAATGGGGGGCGTATTGTGAAACGGTACCATCATAAATCCACGGCTGTTACTGCATATATGCAGTTAGCACAAAACACTAGCAGATCCCAAAAGGAAAAGTAGAAACTTTGTAATATTTTAGATTTTTTATTCGACCCACTGTCATAATTAAGAGCCTCTACGAGGTCAAGTGATCACTGACGTCGATATTGAATGCAAATTATTACAACTACCTAGCAGAGTTTCCAAGGCACTGGTAGTAAAGACGAAAGGGCAGTAAGTGGGAAAATTCGGGACATTTTCTGCATCAGTCTTCTGTGTATTTGTTGATTTACTTATTTATCTATATATTTTATTCATCTATTTTAAAAAATGAGACTTAGATAGCTTACCATACGCTGTATCATATTAAATCCTATTTTAAATCTAAACTAATATTTGGGCCTTTTTTTTGTTTGTCTGTGCCTCTTTCACACTAAAACTACAAGGCCTATCAACTTAAGCATGGAGGATACGAAAAATCGGTTTCCCACATAACCTAACCTAGGAGACCATTCAAGGTCACCAGGGATCATTTTCTAGGCAATCTTCGGTTCTAAACATCAGAAATAAAAACTCCTTATACGAGGGTTTTCATCACGAAATGCTCACATATTTCTTACCACAAAAATTCTCAAATAAGTTTTGGTGTTTTGGTGGACATAGGTTTTCTGGCAGCGAAACAGCGGATAGAAGAGAAATGCTATCCAAGTCCCCGGATGTTTTTGTTTCTCCCTTTATCTCTTCTCTTTTCTCATTATTTTTTCAATGAGTTGTCAAATTTGAAGTTATGCTCTCTCCAGGCAACTCCGGGTATCCCTGCTAGTTGACTGATAAATCGTACCCCCTTTCCCAAAGACCCAATGGTTAAGCAATTACTACTACGACACCATTCTACCCCCTTTACGCCAGCACAATTTATGAAACTGAAAACTCAGTAATATTCTAGAATCTTACAGCGTCCAGAGATGTCCAGTATGTTTCGAGGATTTACGCTCTTGCACTAATCCTTTTATGGAATATTTGAGTTGCCAACACGAGTTTTGTGTGACAAAAACCAAGATTTTAGATGAAAAAGTCAAATCAATGTTGAAAAATATTACAAAAAAAAAAAAAAAGATAGCTAATTACTTTAGATAATCAATATTGGTTAATATTAATTTTTATGGTGATATAAAATCACTATATTCATGCAGAAACTCTTTTGTAAACAATAAAGATAACAAAATTTTCATACAATCCAACAAACAGTCATCGAAGCATTTCTATTGGAGCCGGGTCTTAGCGGGGGCTCTTTTTGACAAAAGCTGTTTCCCTACTATACTTATCCAACAAATTGTGATCGTCACGAGATATGATGAGAATGTCGACCTTGGAGAATCTTCAGACCTCTGCACAGAATGGAAATATTCTTTCTTTCATTAAAACCATTTTTAAATCACGCAAAACTCACTTCTTAAAATAAATAAGATAACGTAACCATTGGGCATCTTCAAATAATTGTCAGCAGTGATTGAATGGGGAGTTCTGCTCTTATTATTAACCAATCAGAATGTAGCCCGCAAAGAATCATCAACTTGGTCATTCCTCAGCGAGATCTGGCTGAAAAATGACTCACTTGTGTATATCTCTGAATTTTTGAGATGAAGTCTTATTATTATTATTATTTCTATCAATATTCGAACAACCATGGTTGTTTATCATACAACGTTTCGGCTGTTGCACTCTACGGCCTTCATCAGGTATCATCTGGTAGGTGTGGGGAAGTAACGAACTGAACCCTTTATTTATCCGACCCTCTTAGCATTATTATTATTATTATTATTATTATTATTATTACTAGGATTGAACCTTTGCAGTAATTTTTGTCTGATGCTGTAACCACTACGCTATGTGTCCATGTGGACAACAGGTACTAATTTTTAGGAGCCTTAAACCTCAGGTGACAGTTTTGATGTTTTTGATGTCATTGTTTCTGTCTTTCATTATGAGAGGTTCCCATATGGTATCCATTTCAATGCTAGGATTACTGAGGCAGTTTTGCTTGCCTAGCATATGGGCCGACTCTTTCAATTTTCGAATTTTCCAGTGTTCTCCCTAATCAATTATCTCAACCTTGTTCCAGAGGGGTAGGTAGTCTCCCTTTTCTTTCCATACGTGATCAGCAATACCCGATTTGTTAGTTTGGGTATGATAAACAACCAAGAGGAGGATGGTCCAAATATTAATAGAAATAATAACTTGTGTATGTTTTCGGGGGGAAGAAAACTTTATTGAAGACGAAAGACAAGGATCGTAATTTATCACTTAACCAGTAAATGGTAAGGAATACTTGAATTAACTGAGTTTAAGAATTGTCCATAAGCAGTAAGATTTAAGGTGCTTTCCACCATTCTCCACTCATTATCAAGAACACGAAATGTAAATGTCATGATTTTCAAATACAGAAGAAAACTATTGTTTTCTGTTCACCATCTCAGCGTACCTTGTTAATGACGATGTAAGGTTTTAGTAAAACATTTTCAGGTCTGGTGATAGTGACGTCATGTGTAGGTAAATGTATCATCAATAATCAAATATTTTTGGTTCCCATGCTTACTTACAAAAAATAATTACAGCTACAAGCAATTGTAGTCTTTTAATGCAACCTTGATTATCGTATTCATTAACACAGCATGAATTGTAGCCAATATATATATATATATATATATATATATATATATATATATGATTGAGCTAAACAGCTGTCGATATTGCAAAGGCCCAAATAACAGTCTCCACTCAAAATTCTCATTTTGCTTATTCACGGTCTATATCTGCTCAATTTGTTTCTTTCAACGTGACAATTATGTTATTAAGAAATGGATATGTAATCCGATAGAAATGATTATAAATTGCGTTATATTATATTGAAACTCTTATTTGAAAAGTACCATTCGGCTTAAACAACGTAAATAGAATAAACAATAAAAGAAAATCGGGCTGCTGCTGCTGGAATCGAACCTGCGGCTGATAGAGCAGCTGCTTCAACGTATCGTTGCCTTTAGTATTGAGCTAAACAGCAGCTGGTAATGCAAAAGCTGAATTCACTGTCTCAACTCTAAATTCTCATTTTGCTTATTCACAGTCTATATCTGCTCAATTTGTTTCTTTCAATACATCATCTGGAGGGATCAAAAGACGGTATATTAAGTAAAAAAAGGAGTTGGGGGTACCTTATAACCCATCAGAAAAAAATCTAATGACAATTGGCAGGCCATACAGCAAGAAGGCCAGACAACAGGTAGACATTACCACTAACAATGTGCAACCCCAGAGATCATATGTGAAATTGTGTCCGGCAAAAATAAGATGACATGACGAACTACAGAAATTAAGAAAGTACTGAAGACAATCACAGAGAAGTTTGGCAAATTGTACGGCAATATACAGCGATAGACGCTTAAAGACTGCAAAATTCAATCGGGGTTCGAACTCTGCTCGCCAATCACATTTACTGTACTGCTAACCGCTGCACCACCAGGATCTCTTCGCTGCTTGTTCTTTCAATATCTGTCGATTCAAAAATCTCCTTATTGTCTGCAAATCCCCCCTTTTCCTGACGTCATCTAAGGCAATCCCAAAAGGGTTCCACAATGAGAAATCACATAAATCTTGTTTTGGTACGAACAAACTAAAAATAGATGGTAAAAGCTCTCTCGAAAACATTGAATTTCAACCGACAGGAATTCGAAAATAGATGTATTTAGATGTTGATGATTTGGTCAAACTTTGATCAAAGGCTAGACTTTGGTCAAAGGCTGGAGTTGACTTTGTTTATCAACCATAATAACAGGAATACTGACTGCTGCAGGGTTGAATTCCACTCCTATTTCTAAGCCGACTGACGATGAGTATTGCAACTTTTCCATTGTATATATATATAGGACATAAAAAAAATTATAGAGATATTTTTTTCTTTTGTAAAAATGTATTCATCAGAAATTGAATAAGTCAGTGTGTATCCACGTAGTACATTTCCGTCAAAATCTAAGGTAAGTCAGTTAGATAATGAGTCGTGAGTTCAAATCATAGTATGCAGTGTGAATTAAGCGTATCCAAATTTGGGTGAAGATTGTTCTTGATGTTCTTGTAGTTGTTACGGTAGAAAAATAAAGTCAACTCCAGTTTTGGAGTTTGATAACAAGACGAAGAAGACCTCAATATTTAAATAGCGATTTTTAAAATTACCTTTTCTTACTGTGACTTGAAATTACGACAATGTTATAGGCAGGCAAGCTACCGATAGAGCCTAATTTACTTGCCTCGCAAAACAAATATTTGCGATACAAATATGCAATACCTATTCCATCCTAACAAATAAATACATTAATAATACTATACATATATTATCATTTTCATTTATTATATACACAATATAAAAGTTGCCGCAATCATTTTTAGTCGGAATAAAAGTTGTGGTGAAGTTTGAATCTGCTTCAGCCAGTCTTCTAATCTGACAATTTTCCTATCAGGATGGCGCTACACCTTCTTTTCCCGACGTCATTCCTTTTTGTTACATGGACTAGCACGTCACTTCTATCGACATTTGTTAAGTAAGTAATTGAATAATTCTGCCGATTTTTCTACTGAGGCTATTGTAGGGTTATTTCACGAGGACATTTGATGTGATCCACTTATTAGGCTTATCGAAGATTCAACAGACGCTCGTTGAAAATACCTTCGAGGGACACGTTCACCACTCTGTCCGTTGCCATCCACTCATGGCGCTGGACGAGAGAATTCAGTTGTCTGTCTCCTAGATTGGTTGCCAATCAATGCTGAAGAGCCCAGTCTTCCCTACTATTCACCCATAGCAAAGAGAGGAAAAGTGATTTTACAAAAGGTATTAGTGCTAAGTGGATGCAGATTGAAACCGGATCGTCGATCCCATTTTCTACTTGTTTCCTCTCGACCCCTCGATTCCGAAACTTCATTTTGGCCAGCAAATCATCCCGTTCCATACCCTTGACGTCATTCAAGGCAGCTTAGAGGTATGTATTTTGATGGATCCCATAAAACTTCTTCCAGAAATTTAAAAAAACAAACGAACAAAAAAAAAAAAACAACAACAAAAAAAAAAAACCAAGAAAAGACGAGAAAAACTCTTTCGAAAATTACAACTGAAAGGAAATCGAAAATACGAAATAGATTTGGCCGCAGGCCTTATATTTTGGGGGATTTTTGCAGACTTTCCTGCGTCAGCAGACTCGAATAGCAACTTCCTATTTTTAAAATCTTATAGAAGCAAAAGAAGAACCTCAGTTGCTGTTGAGAAACATGAATCAAGGTTTCAACAAGTAACATGTATCTGTCTATCCATCGATCTATCTATCAAAAGTCATCAACTAAAGCTGTCACAAAAATTGTCAAAATAAGTTTCATTAGTTTTCCACTAGGTCTGTCTAATTGGCTTTGTCTAGAGGAGACATTTTTTGTTTTTGAAAATATATATTTAGTGATGTAAACTATCATGAGTCAAATTCTATAAATACATAAATTTGAAAAAGGGTTGATGAATGAATCAAAGGCCTTTTCTAGTCATAATAAGGAGTAAATGTTCAATTTTTCAGCCCTCTAACTCCATTGATGCGACCTGTACACGAGATATGCACATAACCAGCCATACTGTCGAACATAAAAACTGAAGAAATCTATGCTGACGTTAACATTTCCATTTGATCATTTCTAATAATAGATTGCGTGCAAAAATCGAAGTGATAGACATAAGAATTTGGAAACTAGAAACCACCAAGTCACCTTCCATAAGCTTTTGTTTAGACGGGTAATAAATCAAACAAGCTTGGCTTCGCTAAGGTCAAACTCCCTTGCTTCATTAAGATCTGAACAGTAAACAAAACAGAATTCAATTCTCCATACGATATTTTTCCAAAACTACGGGTCTCATTTCAACTCCTGTAAATTGGATTTTTTTAACCTTAGCAAAACAAGTCAATCTGAGTTTGGCTTTTTGCGTACGTCATTGTGTCGCTTGAGCCTGGTTGCAACATGATCAAACACCGACTTCTATTCCGACTGAAGATGATTACTGCATCTTTCGTAGATTTATAATAGAGTCTTCATCATCAACCTTTTAGCATCCATCGTTGGCCATAGACATTCTCCAAGATTTGCTTGAACCCTCTATCATGAACATCGCGGAGTCAGTACTTCATAAATCTATATTGCTCGTTACACCATCTCACTTTCTGTCAGCCAAAATTTCGCGCATGATCTCTGGGGATCCACGTTGTGAGTCGTGATATGGAGCAGTTGTCTTACATTCTTGCAACATGTCCAGCCCATTGCCATTTGAGTCTTTCTAACTGTTTTTAAATCGAACTCCTGTCTTTTCTCTCATTTACCGAGCTGTCGGATGATCTCTCTGTGTTATGTTGAGCACGATCTATGATCACGTTGTATGGTTCTCCGATTGAGGGTCAATCTTATGGCTAGTTTCCATGCGTCAGCTCCAAAGGTGACTATCAGGAGGACACATTGGTTGAACAACATATTCTACCAATGCAGCTCCATCTAAAATAATGTTGGAAATGGAAGTTTAAAAAAGTGCTTACGTTGTACATTTATTTCTGATAAAGCCCTTGAGGCTATGTAAAATAAGTTTCCCCTAATGCCATAATTCTTTAATCTTGCCGTATTCTACATCCAAACAATGCACATGCATAATGAATAAGAAATATTGAATATATATATATATATATATATATATATATATATATATATATATATATATATATATGTGTGTGTGTGTGTGTGTGTGTAAATGTATTTAGGTATTAAAATGAAGAAAGTCGTTACGTATCTGTACGATGAATTTTCGTCAATATCTAAGTCTTGTAAGTTTAGCTCAGTCAGTAAGACAGCTCCTGGCAATCGTGAGTCCAAATCACAGTAGGGGATGTGAGTTTTACAATCGGAATACCCCCTTTTTGAAGAGGATTGTTCTTGTCGTTGTAGCTGTTCTTGTTGTGGTTACGATAGAAAATAAAGTCATCTCCAGTTTTGGAGCGAGACAAAAATGAAGCCTGGGCATAAAAAGAGACGTTTAAATCCATAGAAAAAATACTTGATTTGTTATGACAAGCAACGGGTGCTAAGAGTTTTTTCGTCCGACCCTTAAGTAAACAATCAAACGTCTGGATTTTTCTTTATCATTGTTTATCTATAAGAAAATGTCAACCAAAACTGTCACCACGACTGCCAGAATAAGTTTCTTTCGTTTTTAAGTTGATCTAGCTTACAGATTGGCTAGCAATGTTTGTCTCGTGTGTACATGTATAGAATACGCTAATGGAGCTAGAGATCTGAAAATGCAGACATTGATTCCTTAAACCAAATAACACACACGCACACCACCAGTAAAGAATCAGATGAAACCAAGAACCTCATGGAAAGAACGAATAAATCTTGAGACAACGACAACAAAAAGAGAGAAAATTGAAGCAACTGAACTGAATAAAATCATCCAAAAGAAACGGAGAGAAAACAAAAGGAGATACACGACGACAATCATCGAAAAAATTTTCGAAAAAGGATGAAGTTTCAAGGCTATTGACAAACACTCTCAACACAAAACGAAAACAAATAACTACTGTACCCAAAGAAAATGTACACCTCACAAAAGACAAGGACTGGATCGTCGAATTTACCCAAGAATTTTACCAAAGACTCTTCCAAACAAGGAACACAGAACAAGGAACAGGACATGCAAGACGCGATCAATTGGAAGATTTCCCAGAAGTTACGCCATAGGAGGTGAAACAAGCCAACAAATAAAGAAAAAAAGGGACAGGCGCCTGGACCAGATAATATCACCACTAACCTACTCAAAAAGTTAGTAAGGTCATCAGTAGAAAACTAGCCTTCCTACTCAACTTTTCGAACAAAGTACCAGAAATTTGGAACACGGCAATCATAATGCCGTTATATAAAAGAGGAAACTCGAAAAACCCCAACAACTACAGACCAATAATTACACTTAACTGTATCTACAAATTTTCCACCAAAGTTATCACTAATCGAATCATTAAAACGCTGGATGAAAAGGAACCAAGTAGGTAATCGATAAATCAATTACAAGAGAAAGCAGTGATATATAAAAAGCCTCTTGCTGTAACATTTAACAACTTTAAGAAGGCCTTCGACTCAGTGGAAATTCCAAAGGTCATCGAGAACACAAAATGTAGACCCCGTATAAGTCACAGTAGTGCCACATATGTACCATCATAGCTCCTTTATCAGGCTACATTGACTAAAAGTCCTTTCGCCCCAAAAGGGGTGAGAAAAACACCCAAACTCTTTACTGCTTGTCTTGTGGTGGTATACTGGAGCTTCATCATCATCATCATCCTCAGTCTTTTAGCGTCCGTCGTTGGACATAGACCTTCCCCAGGATTTGCAACACTACTCTATCATGGGCGTCACGGAGCCAGTACTTCCTGAACTTGTCTAGCTCGTCTCTCCATCTAACATTTTGCCGGCCTCGGTTGCGCATGTGGTCTCGGGGAATCCATGTTGTGAGTCGTGATGTCCATCGATTGTCTGCCATTCTTGCAACATGGCCAGCCTACCGCCATTTGAGATTTTTTATGGATTCTATGATGTCTCTAACTCTTGTCTTTTTCCCGGATGTACTGTGCAATTTTGTGGTCTCTCCATGTGAGGCCCAGCATTATTCTTTCATGTGCACGTTGCATGGTTCTCAGCTTACGGGTCTGGCTCTTGGTTAAGTTCCATGTTTCAGCTCCATAAGTGACTATCGGGAGGATGCATTGGTTATACACCCTTCTCTTTAGGATTAATGGGATCTTATTATTTTTGAAGGTTGAGCTAGCTCTGCCAAAGGCTTGCCATCCTAGTGTGATTCTTCGCTTGATTTCTTCTTCTTTTGAGGGTTTCATGGAGATTCGTTGCCCTAGGTAGATGTAGTGGTCTACGTTCTCGAGTTCTGTGTCCTCGATTTCGATCTTAGTGTTTTTATCTCCAAAAAGGGCTATGTCGTCTGGAAATCTGAAGTTACTCAGATATTCGCCGTCTATTTTAATTCCTTTATTCTCCCAGTCTAGCATTCTGAAGATCATCTCGATTCCTAAGCAACCCCAGATTTGCAGACGACATCGTTCTTTTTGCAGAGAACCCCCAGGACCTCCAATTAATACTTGATGAACTGAACAAAGGAAGCAAGAAAATTGACTTTCACATGAACTTCAGCAAAATAAAGGTCATGTACAACAAGACTGTCGAAAATAAACACACAGCGATAAAAATCGATAACGCAAAGCAGGAGGGAGTAGACCACTACATCCTCAATGGATAACGAATTTCCATGAAATCTTCAGAAGAAGAAATCAAGCAAAGAATCACTGTAGGATGGTGAAACTTGGGTAAAACAAGCTCAACCTTCAAGAACAAGAAAATCCCCATTGTCCGAAAAAGAAGGATATACAACCAATGCATCCTCCCGATAGTCACCTATGGAGCTGAAACATGGAACCTAACCAAGAGTCTGGGAGCCAAGCAACATGCACATGCTCAACATCACGTGGAGAGACCACAAGACAGCACGATACATTAAGGGAAAACACGAGTCTGAGATATCATAAAATCTATTAGAAAACCTAAATGGCAATTGGCTGGTCATGTTGCAAGAATTTCAGACACCACTGGACATCACGACTCACAACATGGAACCCCAGGAATCACGTGCAAAACCGAGTCTGGTATAAAATAATCTTGCGGGAAAAACTAGACAAGTTTATAAAGCATGGCTCCACGATGCCTATGAAGGAGACGTCTGGTGAATCCTGGGAAAGTTTTATGTCCAACGACAATAAAAGTTTGATGATGAGGGAGTCTACAGAGAAAGTTTTTTTTTTAAAACCCCACCAAAGAAGTTTTTTGTTGAGGCTTCAATTTACAATGTAAGCCTGCATATACAGATCAACGTATGTCGGACCCGGTCAGAAATGTGTCAAGTGCTTGAGAGTTGGAGGCGACTCGAAGGCTCTGCTTTCGTTTGCCACAATCTTTTTTTTTTTAGAATAGAGGAAAAAACAACCCCATACCCATCATTTTCCCCTCCCTAACCACGCAGTTCAAGGTGTACTTCGACAGTTGCTGAGTTCCCAGGGAAATTTGTCATAATGAAGAGTTTTCCGCACCAATTTTTCTCATTGACAGAAATGAAGCAGACTTTCTAACCATTGCCCCATACAAGCGGATTTACTTTAGGTTTATGCTAAATTGGTCTTGTTTTTTGCAAATTCGGAGTTTTTTTACTGATCACAAAAGGCGAGAGAAGTGACGTATCCACTGATCACCCTTTTTTTTCAGTTGGTCACCCCCAAAACGTTGGTGACGTGACAGTTTCTATCGAATGACCAAGCAGACCTGTCTACCTCGTTTTTTCCATATCTGTCTATCCTTCTTATTCTAATAATATCTATTTGGAATGAACGAAAACTGCCAGAACTCGCTTTACTGACCCTATCCTCCGTGCTGGCAACCGCTTGATCGCTCACACATCCTGTTTTATTTAATTGAGTAAATAATTAAACCAGGCTCAAACTCCACCCCTACTTCTGTTCCGACTAAAGATGATTTCTGCAATTATTCTATTGTGTATATAATAGATGAAAACTCATAAAAATGTATATTTTGTATAAATATATCTAGTAGAATTAGATATGTCTTGTAAGGTATAATTTCATCTATTTCTAAGACTTGTCAGTTTGGCAAGAGAGCCAGTTACCACTCGCTCCTGCATAATTTCAAATCACTTTCGGAGGACGTTAATTTTAGAACTGTATTCATTTATTCAAATGAAATATGCCCTTGCGTATTCTTGTATAAATATTCGTAAATACGTACGATGTCAATTTGGCTCAGTAGGTGAACGACATGGTTACCAGTCGGTCGTAATTTTAGATTTCGGTGTAAGAATCTTCACAAATAGCCGGATCATTGCAACACACATATATATATATATATATATATATATATATATATATATATATATATGTATGTATATATATATATATATATATATATATATATATATATATATATATATATATATAAAAATAAAAATAAATAATATCGATTTGATAACCATATATATATATATATATATATATATATATATATATATATGATAACCATATATATATATATATATATATATGATAACCATATATATATATATATATATATATATATATATATATATATATATAAAAAAAGTAAAAATAAATAATATCGACTTGATAACCATTGGAGCAACTATAGTCATTTGGGATGTTGATGGATACCTCTTAGAAGCTAACACTCAATTGGGTTGTTAGTGTTACAGAGGAAAAACAAAGAAGGGCTGCGATTTGAACTCTGCATGCCGATCCCATATTCTGTGCCGTTAACGTCTTGGCCACTCGCGCTTCCTGTTTGTTTTGTTAAATAGTTTAAAGAAAATCAAACCTGGGCTATAAAAACTGATCTTTGAATCCATGGAAAAATCTACAATGTTTGATTTGTTATGACAGGCAACGAAAATAAAAGATTTTTGCCTGGACTTTAAATGAACAGGTCTGATTAATCGCTTTATAGAACACTCCTCGTGACCATCGTCTTTTGGCAGCATGTCGCCATAGGGGTGATCAATTGAAAAGATTGGAAAATGCATATCAATGAATAACTGGCTTTTTTCTCCTCTTGTTGGGCAGCAATCACTTGAAAAGTATGAATTTTCAAAAAATAAGCATGGATGCTGCTGAATACAAATTAGTGATCGATTTAGCATAAACTTATATAGCAAATAGAACACCCATTACAAACTTCGAGGCAGGGATTTTCAGAAAACAGTGGATAAATTCTAGACAAAGTAAGGAGTACATGTTTGAATGTTTAGCTTTCTAGCTTCATTGGTACGGCCAGTTGGTGTAAGAGATCCTACTACCCATCAGATAATTTAAACTCACATGGAAGCACATTCACACACATTTTGACCCGTACAATACATAGCCAGCCAGCCAGACCAACTTGAAAACTGACGAAACCCATGTTGACAAATTGGGTGATGGTTTTGGTTGAGGGATTCTTACAATCGAACACCTGTCAGTTACTCCATCTATTCTTTCCTTTCTGGTACGAATTATTAAACAAATATATTCGGGATTTATTTTCGCACTCTACCGTTTTTTTTTATCTATAGAATGAAGTTCAATTTTCAATCAAGTTTAGAATTTTGGTCCTCAGGAAATTCTGCTGATACTGAATAGCACCTTCACATGATTGTGTTTTTAATCAACATCTACCTATCAAAAAATCAATTGAGACTTTTTAAACACGTGCACGAAAGCGCACGCTCACGCAAAACGAGTCACGTCTGTTGTTATAATCATTGACCCCCTCATCGTACGATATGTTTTTGGGGTAACCTACGTAAGTAAGCCGTGTGGAAGAGGGATGGCGTTTAATATATACATACATACACACACATACATACATACGCATTATTTCTATTCGGACTATCCTCATTTTGGTTGTTTTTCATACAACGTTTTGGTCGCTGTACTCTACGGCCTTCATCAGGTATCATGTGGTAGGTGTGGGGAAGTAACGAACTGAACCCTTTATTTAATCGACGGAGGTATATTGACTGCACTCTTTGCTTTAGTAGCATTATTATTGTCTCGCACTGGGATTGAACCTAGAACCATCAGATTAGTAGTTTTGTCTGAGTCTGTGACCACTACGCTATGTGTCCAATTCAGAGATATACACACAAACATATACATGAATATATATAATTGAAAATCATATCAGTAAAGTGCTCAATAAATTTGTAGATGGAGCTTTTATATTGCTAATAGTTACAAAATTACAAATTCGATCAATTTATTTTATTTCACGACTTTCTGCATAAGCACCAAAATGGTTTTGCATTTATCAGGGGAAAACCTTTAGCATATATACATATATATATATATATATATATATATATATATATATATATATATATATATATATATATATATATATATATATATATATATATATATATAAACAGCTTATTCATATATATATGTATATTCATATTCATATATAGCTTATTCATATATATATATATATATATATATATATATATATATATATATATATATATATATATATATATATATATATATATATATATATGAATAAGCTGTAAACAATAAAAGAAAACCAGAAAGGATCCGAGAGAGGACCAGGGTGAAATATATCGTTCAAATAATCAAGCCACAAAAATGAAAATGGACAAGACACAAAGCACTATGATATATATATATGTGTGTGTGAGTGTGTGTGTGTGTGTGTGTGTGTGTGTGTGTGTGTGTGTGTGTGTGTGTGTGTGTGTGTGTGCTCAGATTTTGCGTATTTGTTGGAAATGCATAGTAGTCCATATTTCACAAAAGGATCTTTGAGGGTAAATGAAAATAAACAGAGCTTTGCTATGCATCATGATAGATGTTTAAGATAGTATCAAAGTTTCATTACAGATCAGCAGTGGACTTCAATCGTACGAGGAAGAACTCGACAGACTGCTGAAGTTCCAGGACTCATAATATGAAAGTCTTCCCAGTATTGACTGCAGTAAGACGAAACCCCCTTTTTTGTCCGCTCAGCTAATACGTTAAACTCTCTATCATAACATGTTGTTACAGCAAAGACAATAAACGTAATCAGAAACCGCCTCAATAAATTTGGGGAGAAGCAGGAGATTTTTCATGACAATTATGTGGTGAAAATTAAAAGAATTACTGGAAGTCACAAAAAGAGGAAAGAGTTTTGAATCTGAGAGTCCAGTGGAGAGTATCCATCAGGTGTCTGACTGGAAAAGATCTTTGAGTATTTGTGTGACACCCTGGGTTTCAATCTACCCGGCAAAGCCAGATACAGACGAGTAGGACAATTGTCCATTGGCAGTTATGCACCAGCAGAGTCACTAAACAGACACCAAGAGAGAGGGTTAGAACCTAGACCAATCGAAGACAAGGCCGAGCGACAGGCTAGTGTCTAAAAGAGGTCCAACATGGTCACACTTTCCCAAGAAGTGCAACCTGTGAATCCTGATGCAGGGGGCTCCCCCCTTTCAGGAGTGAGAAAAAATCTGATGATGATGATGATGATCATGATGATGATGATTTGAATATTTTCGTGACTACCGTATATTAGCTAAAAACTGAATGGAAGTGAAAAATAAAACAAAAAACGAAAAAATTAAAAAAATAAAATCAAGAGAGAGATATTTAAATGGACTGATATTGATGCACCTCTCACAAAACTTCTATTGATTGTTTGTCTCTAACTCCTTCCGGTGGAATAAGAAAGAAATCTCTCAATCGGAAACAAAGGCCTGGGTCTAACTCGGAATTCGATATTGGGTGTTTAATCATTGTCGGTGGCATAGTCACTTCATCTTCCCCGATTGTCACCGATGAATGGAATCTACCAGATGTAACCTCAAACTGAGAACCTTGCAACGTGTATAGGAGAGGCTCATGCTCAACATCAGATGGGGGGGGATCACAAGGTAATATAGTACATTAGAGAGAAAAAAAACGATAGTCAGAGATATCATAAAATCCATTAAAAAACTCAAACGGCAGTTGGTTGGCTATGTTACAAGGATGTAAGACGTCAGGATTCACGATGTATATCCTCAGAAATCACGTGCAAAACTGTGACCGATAGAAAAAAGATGGCTTAGAGAACAAGGGAATTTCAGAGAGTATTGGCCCAGCAACAACCATGACAGAGGTCTTGCGAATCTTGTGGGAGGGGACAACAGATATGATGATGATGACGATGATGATGATGATGATGATGTCTCTATCATTTTGCTTGGCCAGTGATCACTAAAAGTCTGAATTTTCAAAAACAGGCAGGCACAAGCTATCTATCCAACTTGGCATAAAATCACATTGCAAACTGAACCCCACATTAAAACTATGTAAATGTAAACAATTTTAAGCCCTCTTACTCATGATACATACATTGACGGGCAGCAAGCAAGACCAACTTGAAAACTGAAGAAACCTATGTTGACAGTTTTGGTTGACGGTACCTAATTTAAAAAAAAAAGTTCGGAAATTCTATCTCTATGTTCAAAGTGTTGCTTTGTTTGAAACAGGTGGAAAAATAATGAAATGAACTTCACAAACCTTTCAGCAGATAAGCTGTTACAATTTTTGTGTGACATATTTGTCCACTATAATTGATTTAGAGAGAGAGAAGTATTTGCTGTTTGCGTAGATGATGCTTTATATGAGTTGTTCAAAATGCCCAGGATGTTCGTTATTCTCTTCTAAGCTGATAAACAGCGAAACTGTTTTTTAAAGACATTTTGCAATAGAGTAGAACTAAAGTCCAATCATTAGATACGTTTATTGATTTATCTTATACACATACACACATACACACATACATACATACATATATATATATATATATATATATATATATATATATATATATATATATATATATATATATATATATTGTGTCATCCACAGACAGCTGTTTCGTTGTATTACAACTCTTCAGTGTGGCTATAGACGATCCATTATCCTATTCAGTACCACGAGGCAGGATTGAAACCTTAGCTTCAGCCACGGGACCGGACGGTGAGTAAGGCTGAATTTAAGCAATACATTCTATTTTGCTTAAATCCCCCACACACCAGAGTGCTCTATTCCTATGGAAGAGTATATATATATATATATATATATATATATATATATATTTATATATATATATATATATATATATATATATATATATATAATGAATAAATCATTTTTATTGATCAATTACTTGTACAATATATCCCTCCCTGACTTTCTCTTGGATTCATAGAGATCTTTTTTCCCAGGTTTCAAACGTACGCCATAGCTGGTAGTATGCATGGATTGTATTCTCTACATTTTATTCCATCTCCATCTTTTTTTCATTGAATGAAACATTGTTGAATATTGCATCTTTTTAATAGTATTTCTCTCAACTTAATTTCAGATGTTTTTTATCGCAACAATTCAACGTGATCTGCTCTCTTAACTCTCTTCCGTAGACGAGTAGTTACGATGTGAAGCAACTAAAATTAGGATGAAAAAAAAAGCTTAGGCCAAAATTGATCATGGTGCTGGTTTCATGTTTCTTTTAGTTGTATTAATTATTATGTAATTATGTATCATCATCATCATCATCATCATCATCATCATCATCATCATTGTAACGTCAGTCGTTGGATATTGACCTTTCCTGAGATTCACCAGACATCTTTATTACGGGCGTGGCAGAGCCAGCACTTAACTAGTTCATTACATCATCTTATTTTTTGTCCGCCACAATTTAGCATATGATCTCTTAGGATCCACTGAGTGAGTCGTGATGTCCAGTGGTTGTTTGACTTACAACATAACTGCCATTTGAGCATTTTTCATGGGGTCTATGATATCTCTGATTCTTGTTCGTTTATAATACACTGTTCTGTCTTGTGGTCTCTCCATATGATTTTGAGCCTGATTCTTTCTTGTGCATGGTTCTCATGGCTTCTCAGGGTCAATATTTTGGTTACATCCCATGTTTCAGCTCCATAGGTGACTATCGGTGGTATGCATAGGTAATTGCCATCAACAAATAAAATGTATGAACTTTTTAATCGGGAGACACATTGAATTTAAGCAAAAGAATAAAGTGTATGATCTGTGAGACTTGAGTGCTAACCACTGACCAACAGCGAGGAACCTAAACGTTTAGGGAGAGAGATTTAGAATTCAAAGTTGATAAATTGTGATAAAACCGTCAAACGAAAATGTTACCAAAACTGTGAACATAGGTTTCTTCAGTTTTTTAAGTGGTCTGGCAGGCTAATTGGGTATCATGTATCAGCGTATAGGCCGCACCGATGGAGCTTAAAGTCTACTCCTTGTTTATTGCACCCCCCCGTATTTTTTATGTAACATTCCAACACAGGTGGGGACAAACAGAATATTATTCTATATTTTAAACGCAGCTGGCTTCGAACTAAAAACCAAATTTAGAAAATATTCCAAAATATTTTTGTGCAAAATAATGAATACTTTTCACGATACAACATGGTTTCAATTTGCGATAAAAAAAATCAGTCAGAATGAAGGTGTGTGCTTGTATGTCGTGCATGTGTGTGTTTGTTCGTATGTATGTATACGTATGTGACTGTGTATGTGTATGTGTGCACGTGGAATTCTTTTTACAGTTGCCTTCGCTGCATCGTCGGTATATGTTCCCATGATACATAGAAAAGTTTTCAGTGATATTTTGCGGAAGGATGGGCCATAGGCTGAGGGAGAATTGATTAGATTTTGAGGCGGATCTGGGAATTCTTTACAATTACCACGATGCATCGTAACCATATGTTCACATAAAATCACTGTAGGTTCCCAATGAATTCAACGACATTTTTGGGAAAGGTTGGCTACGAAGTAAGGAAGAATTTCAAGTTGAAATTTTTGGCAGATCGAGTTTTTTTTTTTTAATTTTCAATTGAGAGATATCTAAAAAATCTTCGTGTATTCACTCATGCGTATCTAGAAAATATCTCCAAACGCTCCCAGTGAACTTAATGACATTTCGTGGGAAGTAGGGCCGTGGGCTATGGAAGAATTAATCAAGTTTTGGAGTAGATATGGGAATTTGTTTGCCATTTCCCCTACATCATAGCTGTATCTATGAAGAGATTTCATTCAGCGTTTAGCGGCATTGGTGTTGGTAGAAGAATGCTTTCTAGTTTTTGTTGTTGGGGACAAGGCTGTTAGAGCGATTTTTGACCCTCCACGGTGTCGTGCAAGGTGACATAGAAGTTGCTAATGAGTTAAAAACATTCATATCTTTTTAATTTAGTTTTGACGATTTAAGAAAAAAAAGTTATGGAAATATTGTGTGGAAGTTTACTTCATTGTTCTCGTTCACAACGGCTTTGGTTGTTGTTTTAAGACTTGCACTTTTATCAAGTGGACGTTGATAATAATCTGACCAACCAAATATATATTCGTTGTCTATAAAAATACACCAAGAGAAAAAAAGTTGAATACTGCAAACTAAAATATTTTGAAAGTTCAGAACAATTTCCTGGAAAAATGCAAAAAGCACCCAGAGCAATTCTTCGCTAATAAAGATAACAAGTTCTTGGAGGGGTCATATATTCTGGTTCAGTGAAGGAATAGAAAGCGTTCTGAAGTTGGCTAGAAAATTGGAGACCAAACCAATAAATGTGAGTCTAATGAATTAATGTCAAAAATAGAATTAAAAAGTGCCCTTTATTTTTACTTAATTAACCAAATAAATTTAGTAGGTCACCAAGAGAAATTGAAATGCAGATTTTGAAATAGATTTATACAGAGAGATTCTTTGTTTTGCGATCTCTCCATGTGAGGTTGAGCATGATTCTTTCATGTGTATGCTGCATGGTTCTCAGTTTGAGAGTCACGAGCACGTACATAAATGACAGGAATTTTAGTATGAATCGGCAGCAAGGAGCCTGAAGCTATTTTATTGGGGAGTTCATTATTGATGAAATGAGTATCCTAATTCCAATTTTCATCAAGTCTCATCTTGACTGAAACTGTTTTGATGTGTGATGATCAGACAAAAAAAATCTTAAGAGTTTCTACGGCGTGATATTCATTGTCATTCAATGTCAGAAAAGGTAAGAAAATCAACCAATGAGATACGTCAGCGTCACAAGTAGGAAATCTGCATATAAATCATTATATGATATATATATATATATATATATATATATATATATATATATATATATATATATATATATATATATATATATGTATATATATATATATATATATATATATATTTGCGGGTTTGCGCGTATGTGTGTTTGTTGTTTGCATGTAAGATAATTACACTCAATAATTACCAATCGATCATGCATACAGACACTCACTTCATATCCATCTTCCTTAGATCCAAAACATATTAGATATCCCCGTTTCACTCCTGCTGTGACAGAAACAAAAAATCTGACCTCTTCCCTCTCACATCCAGGATAACTCTTCCCCTTCTCCTTCTCCATCATCAGAAATGTTACATGATTTTTCACTCCACTTTTTCTGTATTCAAGTGCTTCTTTGATGACGACGACGACGAAAATTCGGTGAAATACATCAAGCCTATCTAGATGATTATAAAGTATAAATTTTTCACTCCCACAAAGTCAAATTACTTCCATCACACACAGGCACAGACACACACACATACACACATATTAAGAATGGATATATAATGTCTTATATTACTTCGAAACTCTATTTGAAAAATGCCCCGTGATAACACGGTGATTGTATCATTTGGCCTAGACGGTGCAAATAGAATAAACAATTAGAGAAAATTGGGACCGATAAGGTAGCCGCTTCAACGTTGCGTTGCTCTTACCATTGAGCTGCTCAAGCTGACAGTAATATGATGATCCAAAAAACATGTTTTGTTGATGCAGCTACCTAATCGGTGGCAGATTAGATTTCATTTTGAATAAAGTTTCAAAGAAATATAACGTATTAGAAGGGCTAAATACGTCCTTGGAAGCTAGCTGGAACTTCTACCTGCAAGGTGGGTTTCAAGCTTGTATCTTAAATCTCTGGTACTCTCCATCGAGTTGTATGGATGCAAGCCATGGGCACTGCTTACGGAGACAGAAAGACGAGTCCTGGTTTGCGAAACGAAAAGCCCGAGGCAGCTGTTCCACTTTCCTCCCTCGGAACATAAGAACAAAGATTACGTAAATAGCAAGGTCAAGAACCTTGTTCTTCACGTGTCCTCGCCAACGTGAATCGATGAAAACTGATGCGCTTCGGTCGGGTTCACTCAGCATTGACTGTCTACGCAAGACCATCAAACTAGACACCATCAGGGGGGGGGGAGGTAAAGGTGTGGGCGGCAACGGAGGTGCTTTTCCGTCAATTTGAAAAAAGCTGATACACAAGGAAATGCCAAAATTCAAAGAATAAAAATGACAGAATATAGAAAAAATCAGGTCTAGTTGGTCACTCAAATACAAATCATCTCGTGACCAGCGTTTATAAGCATCATGACGTGTTGGGGGTGATCAATCAAAAAATTGGAAAAAAGTGGCAAACATTGAATAATTTACTTCTCTTGCTTTTTTGTTGGGTAGAAATCAAAAGAAAAATCTAATTTTTCAAACACTAGCGTAAAAGTTGCCGAACACATACCAAGTGATCAATTCATCATTTCAGAACTTACATTGCAAATTGAACTACCAAATAAAACCTACCTGGAAGGTATTTCACTCCCCCCCCCAAAAAAAACGTCTTTTCTAGACATAATAAAGAGCTTATCGGTTCAGCCTGTACACGTAATATATACATAGAGATAAGCCAGCAAGCCAGCCAGACCAATTTGGCAATTGAAGAAACCTATGCTGACAGTTTCGGACAGTTAACCCTGTTGCCCTCTATGAACGACTTCGTTCACCAAGAAAAGTTTGTTCTGCGATTGCAGGCAACTCAAATCACAAATCGATTGTGTGTTTGGAATTTACAATAGTATTATGACAATTTTGTGTCAAGTTCAGTCATATACTAAGAGGCACACTGTTTACAGAGTTTCTTAATTACCAAGAATTACCACAAAATATTGGCGCCCTTGAAGAAGAATGGTGAGTGCTAAATGTTAAAAGCAAAAATGACTCACCATAACTGAACCACTGTATCAAAATCAAAATTTGTAGTCATTTAACAAAATTCCGTCGAAGAATAAGTATGGTCAGAATAAATTGTATTTATGACACCATCGGCATTTTCCACTGGAAAACACCCAAAAAAGGTTTGGAGAAAAAACCGTTCAGATTATAGAAAATCTTGACGTCATTGATACACCCATCAAAATTGGGTCCCAATCAGCACCCCTCTAGAAAACATTTTCGACAAGATCTTGTCGGTTGCCGATGCAATTTTTTTCAAATAGATAGATAGATAACGAACAAGATTAGTACTACACAAATTAGGTGTAAAAATCAGAAAAAAGTTTTATAACAATTTAGTTAACTCTGTTTTTTTAAACATGATGAATCCTGTGTAATTCTAAAAAGGGGACTACGCACATCTGTGCAGGAGTGTACCCAAGATCTCTAGCGTCTTCCAAACTTCAACTACACTCGGGAAACCCTTTTCAATAAACTATTTTTCTAAGGAACCCCTCCAGGAAACAAATTTTCCTTTAGATATATTTACGTATGTTGATGAAAATGACAATTGGAAGGTGAAAAAGAAAAAGCAGGTGTTACATCTCGAAAATTTTCATCTTCAAGTGAGCATATTTCGATGCATCTTGAAGGGAGCCAAGCACTTTTTTCCCAGAGAAACTTGGAGCGTTGCAGAAAAGATTATATGCTTTGAGTCTGATTATGGAGTTATGGAGCAAATGAGTAAGAACCAAAATGCAAAAGTCTCGAAAGAATTGGTTATGTAATGAAGAGTTATTGAGTATATTGCAAAAATGTCACTTTGTTTCGCAGAACCCATTGAAAGGCCGAGCAGAACCCTGAGAAACAGAGAACACAGTGTGGATACGGCTGGTTTAATCTAACCAAATCAATACTGGTACCATCAAACTGAACCGGATAAAGATCAGTATCCTCAAGAAGAAAATTGATGTTGATCTTCACTTGATCCAAGATATGTCCAACGTTAATTGATATTCAAGAGTAGTCTGACATAAAGCTCGAATCGAAGAACATCTAGTGAGAATCGAACTGTTATGGGACGTAGCCATAATCAACATCAACATCAACCTTGAACATCTGTCCTGGACCTTCCCCAATATTTGCCAGAACTCTCTATCAAGGGCGTCAAGGAGCCAGTACTTTTTTTTTTATGCCGGTCACAGTTTTGCATATGATTTCTATGAATCCATGTTGTGGGTCATGATGTCCTGCAGTTGTCTGACATTCTTGCAATATGACCAGTCCATTGACTTTTGAGTCTTGCAATGGTTCCTATGATATTTCTGATTTCATTATTTTTTATATACTGGTCTGTCTTGTGATCTCTCCATGTGAGGTTGAGCATGATTCTCTTCTTTGTACATTGCATGGTTCTCAATTTGAGGGTTAGTCTTTCGGTTAGGTACCATATCTCAGCCCCATAGTTGACTATCGGGAGGGTGCAATGGTTCTATGCTCTTCTTTCTAGGACTAATTGGATTCTCTTGTTCTTGAAGTTTGAGCCTGCTCTACCGAAAGCTTGCCAACTCAGAACGATTCTTCTTCTGAGAGTTCCATGAAAAACACAGAGGGTCGCATCCATAACGGTAGGCCTAAACACTCGCGATGCCAATTGCAGGGGTCAGATGAAAAAAAAATAATTGTGCACAGCATTCAGTCTAAATATCACCAACAACAAAATGCTTAGTCATATGATGGAATCACAAATTGTAAACATGTCATAGTGAGATTGTGGAATTAAGGCTTTCATAAAAACCTTATTTTCACAATCAAGTGTAGTAATGGTTAATAAGTTAAACTTTGTAAATACAAAGTATATTTAAATTCAAAGTATATTTTACCCCAGTTTTCATTGTGTATAATCAGTATACGCAGTGAAACGGGATTTCATGTTATAACTAAAATGTAAAAGGATTTCACGAATTCCTTACTTTACGAACTACCGAGAGATGGAAGATGTGACATGTGCAACGGGAGTTGCCCCCGGTCGTGCAGTTCAGAAACGACAGTCAACACCCCACTTGATTAATTACTCATCATATCCAGAGAAGTATGAACATTTTTGTCCTGATTGCCTCGTCATGGAGCATCGGCAATCAACATTCAGTCCATGCCTTGAGTTTTCCACCTCTCAGGCACCTTTAGGATACGCCCGAATTAGAGTCATTAAAGAAAAGGGTCACGTCATTTGGATGTCCTTCAGTCACGCCAAAAAAGTTGTCTATAATTATTTCCATCAACCTTATAGCCCCGAGGCCAGTCCAGCAAAACGTGCAATCTCCCTGCGTACAAATTGCTGGGACCGCTTGCAATGTTTCTGGGACAGTAGGAATATCTCAATACAAATAAGAAGATAGGAAAATGAATACATTAAATCTGTTATATTCATCAACCGATGAAATGAAACTCTGATGCTGTGACATATAACAGTTTCTTTTACATGATTATAGTAATATACTTTTCATTCTTACGTACAGGTTTCTGGCCCAATCTTCAGGATCAAAGTGTATCTGTTCCACGGCATAGACCGAGGAGTCGGTACCGACACTTGCCCGTTGAGTGGGCTGGAGATTGTGTGCAGGGTATCAAAGACCGAGTGCGCCGGTGCAAACGTTGGCCAATGAGGTTCCACTGAGGCTGCGTTTGCTAAGCGCAACGGGAGGCCTTTGGACTCGTCCTTAGGCACTCCCATCATTACTCGGCCCAGCTTTCGCAGGTAACTGCGTCGGCTGGAGCCATTTTTTGGCGGTAAGGTACTGTTTCTTCCCACATTAAGCCCGACCTTGTGTCACATATTGCTGCTGTGGGACAGTGATTAAATAGACTTACGTACTTATGTTAGCGGAACAAATAAATGAGATAATAATGTACTTCGGAGAACCGAAGTTACTTTGCCCAGGGTGCCAAGAATGCAAGGGCGAGCCCTGGACCAGGGTTGCCGGATGGGTGGAAACGTCTCTAGCAAAAACCTTCCAAGAAAAAGGCCCCAAAGTGGCCAGAAGCCAAAATTGTTAAAACAACATTGCAATACTACATCACATACCAAAAATGAAATTTATTAAAAATACTTCAGTAGCGAAGTCAACTTTTTGATCCGTACGAATGGCAGAAAATTAGCGTCAAATTACAATTATATTTTTAATATTACCGGAAATTAACTTTATTCAAACTGGCAATTTTCGTAATGAAACAAAAGTCATGTGAATGGAAAGCACAAAAAGTTACTGGCTGAATGTTCTTTTTATTGTTTAAATGAAATGTTTGGTATAAAAAATGTTGAAAAATGACCAAAAATTCGAATAAGGCCAAAGCATAAACTTCACTGTCAAATGTTTTTCAAAAAGGCCTAATTTGTCAAATTTGACCATAAAGAGGTCAAAATGGCAAATCCGCCCCGGACAGCCCTGCCAGTTTGTAACTAAAATACGGCGCCCTACGATCGCTCAAAGTCAAAAAGTGGAACCAGTTATAATGGACATGTACCCCACCTTCTATGATATGTTGTAAGCCAGCAAACCAATCACCCTGGTAGAGTTCTCGTCTCCAGCCCGGTAGATGTCCGCTATTCACGCAAAAAGAGGTTGTCTGCAATAATTTCCATCTACATTAACAGCCCTGCAAATGCCTGATCAATAATCTAACAAAAGCAGCCTGTATTACAGATCCCATATTTTCAAGATGAATGCTTGCAGACTATCAATTACGATTTAGTGCGCTCATTCTATAACTCTAGTATGTTTCATAAAAGAGTAAGTGTTTAATATTAGTGATTTTAGCCATTATCAAGTTCAAGTTGGATAATTGTCTTAACAGGGTCAACTAGAAAGAACTCAGATAGCGCATACTTCTACTACCACCATTGTCAGGGTGTGATTGGTCATGTATACGCTTCAAAATATAACCAGTTCTCACATTGCATATTGTCCAGCCCTCTGCAGCGTTTCATAGATATTAATTGAGAACGTTTAGATACCTCATGTGTTAAGTCATGAGCATATACATAAATGTAATTGGAAGAAAAAAAACGATGAAAGAATTCTCTCAATCAGAAAAAAAAATTCTTGGATCCGCCCCAAAGTTTTACAACCTCTTTAACCCATTGTCAAACCCTTCCTCCAAATTTCATTGATATACATTCTGTACTTTATGGATTATCACTTGGACAGTCAAACAGACCGTACTACAGAAGAATAGACACGATAAAAACGCATACCTCATTTCAACTTCGTTGACAGGAGTAAATGATAAGAGCGTCGTATGTATGGGATACATATACTACAGCCAAAATACAAAGGTATTTGAAATTGAAGTCATAGCCACTGCACAAAAAATCAAAGCAAAGGCCAGGTAATACTATTGCTCAAATGTCAGACATATTTGTCGTATTTCGTCTATGTAATAAATAACTTCACAATATGAATGAAAAAGGTTCATGTTTAAATATCACGTGTATTGTCTTTATCTAATATCCTACAGATCCAGCATCTACTCAATTCAGCTCTGAGTCCTGCAAGTCTGTAACATGGCGTCCCATGATTACTCGCGATCACAATGAATCACCAGTCGAAATGAATAAGTAATCTCCCTTTTTGAGAACAAGAAAATCCCATTAGTCCTAAAAAGACGGGTTTACAACCAATGCGTCCTCTTCATAGTCACCTACGGAGCTGAAATAGGGAACCCAACCCAGAGATTGACTCTGGAACTGAAAACCATGCAACGTGCAAGGAAGAAGATTATAATTAACATCACACGGGACAAGGCAACACATTATATTTGACAACTAACAAGAGTCAGCCATGTCAGTAACCATTGGTAAATTCAAATGTTAATAGGCTGGCCATGTCACGAGAATGTCAAACAACTGCAAGTCATCATGACTGACAACATGGATCCCCAGAGATCATATGCATAATTTTGGCCGGCAAAAATTGGGATAGCACTGCGATTTAGAAAAGTACGGTAGGTATTGGGAGTGCAAGGCTTGCGCTCGAGAGATGAGGACGAACCCCGTTTTCAATCTGTTGCTGGCTATACAACAGACAATAGAAGTACCAATTAGCGAAACAAGCTTGTTAACCACTTCTCCATGGGAAGGTTCTGTAAACAAATATTTCATAAGCTTGGTTTAATCATTATTTATCATACAGACAAACTACTTTCCTCAGCTATTTGTCCATTTGTCCCTATCGTTTCGGCCACCTTTCGGCCTTTCTCGGGTGTTCCCGGTTCTAGAATGTGTAATCTCAGAACGTGAGATCAATTGAAATGGTCAATTCAAATCTATTTCCCTTTGGATGACCTGTTTGTTTTAGTTTAGCACGAGATCAATCACTAAGTGAGGATCGAACTCTCTGCACTAGGAATAAAACTGTGAGACAACCATGCTAACAACTGCTCCATATTTAGGCCTCTATGAGGTCAAAATTTATATGAATTCGTCCAAAACATATAAATACACAAATAACTAAACATCTCGTCCTGAATAATCACACAAAAATCACCAGACCGGTACAGACCTCGACGCTATACGGCAATGGAGACGAATAGAAAAGTTCCACCAGAAATTAATTGAACATTTCTCTACAAAGACAAACACGAGGACAATCGTCCTAACAAGCTACGCTGCTGCAGGGTCAAGCCCTATCGCAACTTCTATTCTGACTGAATTACTGCATCTTTTATATTGTACACATAACAAATAAATAATAGAAATATATATTTTCGAATAAATGTATTCATTAGAATAAAATAAGCCCGTGCGTATCTGTATGATAAATGATCGTTAGCATCTAAGACTTGTCAATTTAGCTCTAGAAGTAAGACAGCGTCTTGTCAATGAGTTGGTTGTAATATCAAATCACGGTAGGGAGATGTGAATTTTACATGTTGGTTCCTATCCCTAATTTTGGTGAGGATTGTTCTTGGTATAGCAGTGAATTAACTCAACCCCAGTTTTGAAGTTTGGCAAAAAATCTAATTATTATGGCTGTGAAAACAATTTTTTCTGTCGGAATAAGATTTTTTTCTTTTCAGTATCAAATTAACATCGTCACAATTGACATGCGCATGTATGTAAATATGTATTCCCCTATCCACCCATGTGTGTGTGTTCCGATGAAAGGTCCAAATAATTTGGATTTTTATCGTTTCATATTTTTGGATTGGACAGCTTCGTTCTTTCTAATTCAATGAGATGCTTGATAGATAGATAGATAGACAGATAGATAGATAAATAGATAGATGAGATCTGAACAGACTGCACTTGATGGATTTGAATTTATATATATATATATATATATATATATATATATATATATATATATATATATATATATATATATGTATAGATAGATAGAAAGATAGATAGATGAGATCTGAACAGACTGTAATAGATAGATTTGAATATAGATTGATAGATAGATAGATAAATAGATAGATAGATCGACTCAGCATCACAGTCAATAATTGAAAAATTCTTGCGTCAAATTCGAAGTCCATCGAAGAAAAAATATCTGTTTATTTATGACATCACTGACGTTTTCCGCTAGGAAACATAAAAAATAGAGCAAGACGATATCTAAAAACATTTAGAATATTCTCCAGAATTTAGATGTTATTAGTAAACACGTTAAAATAAGTCCCTCAAGAGGTCAAAAGATATTTCAAAATATCAAAAATGTTTCATAACGAAGTGTCTGGTGCAATACTGATGATAATCTTCAAGTCTGTAGACAGAACAGTATGGCCAGGAGTGCCAAACGCATAAATATACTAATACGCATACATATAGAACGAGATAAAAACCTGTGCTACCTTAGATAGATAAGATTTGATAACTGATATAATTTGATATATAGATTTGAACAGACCAAGATAAATAGATAGATAGATTTGAACGGATTAAGATAGATACATACATACAAATGGAGACTCAGATAGATAGATGAATAGATAGATAGGGACAGACTCAGATAGATAGATAGATAGATAGATAGATTCATACATACATACATACATACATACATACATACATACATACATACATACATAGGGAGAGACTCATCCAGATAGATATGAACAGCCTGATATATATATATATATATATATATATATATATATATATATATATATATATATATATATATATATATATAATGTATATATATATGTGTGTGTGTATATCCCGAATAAATCAGGATTTGAATGAAAGAAGCAACAATGCACATGGAGGAAACAAACAAAAAAACAAATAAAAAGAAGAAAAGAAAATCCCAACCGAACAGATTAGCGTATAATCTACAAAAGAATAAAATGAAATTCTTAAAGCCAAAACGATGAAATCGAATAAGTGTTTTATTTTTTGCATTTTTTCACGGAAATATTATCTTACAGCCATCATTGTGATTATTTTTTTTTTCATCTATATCAACATATAAAATCCATCCCCACTCTGATATACGTATATCTACTTTAAGTAACCCGGGGTTTAGAATTCTTTGTCGATATATTTTGTTTGTTTGGAAAACTCGACCATTTTCAATCTTGGCTTCTATAAACCTACGGCTAACACTAAATCACATTTTAAATGCAAAATTGGAAATCATTTTAAAGCTACTTTTGCACGGAGTATTAAGATTCTGAGAACCTTAAGGGTCTTCCATAGATAGATAGATAGATAGATAGATAGATAGATAGACATGAACAGACCGCCATTGATAAATAGATAGACGATAGAAGAACATAATTAATAGATCACAAATAGGAACTTGGAAAGCATTTCAAAAACTACTTCTACACGGATTTTCCAACCAATTTAACTTCTGTTTTTTTACGTACGACAAACATAATTGCCAGACGCAAATATGATGTTGAAGCTATTTTATCCAATTAATTTTATTAATCGGTGTGATTAGTTTTGTATCATTTTCAACATACAAAAGTAAACACTCGTCCTCAAGTCGGTAATCGCTTATATATTCCGGGAAATATCTTTTGTATATTTGGGGAAAAAATCGATCGTTTCCAATTTTCGCTTCCTTAGAAGCCAACACAAAATCACATCACATATGCAAACTTGGCAATCGTTTTAAAGCCATTTATGCACGGATTCTTAAGACTTTAAAGGGACACACACACACACACACACACACACACACACACACACACATGTATATATATATCAAGAGACTGATAGATAGTTAGATAGATAGATAGATATAGACAGACTGTGATATATATATATATATATATATATATATATATATATATATATATATATAGAGAGAGAGAGAGAGAGAGAGAGAGAGAGAGAGAGATTGATAGATAGATGGATAGATATCAAGACTCTGATATAAAGATGGAAAGGTATATGTGAACAGATTGTGATTGAACATTCAGATTAGAATTGTCAGGCTGTAGGACTGTTATAGCTCGATATATAGATACGTAGATAAATAGATATGAACAGACAATGTGAAGTCTGGAAAGACTAATAGATCGATGGCTCGATTGATAGGACAAATTGTTGGTCATAAGAGACAAAAGATTTCCTTTTTGGAAAATTATAAATACTAAAATGCATTTCGTAAAAAATGGCGACTATTTCGATTACTGCCGTACTCCAGTAATTTGTAAGATAACAAAAAGAGGGAAAGAAATTTCCATAAGTTGTTGATTATATCTAATCACCGTGTTCAATATTTACCGAAGTAAATAAACCTATTAATACATTAATTAAATTTAAAAGAAAAATATCCCGGGCGGTTTCAACATTTCATGCCTCATGCATTTGTTAGCCCCGACTTTACGGTTTTTTTTATTGTAATTATGAATTAAAAACAGCCTATCAGCATTTAAATGACGGATTTTTTAGTTAATTAGAGTTAATTGTTTTGAAAACTGATGACGTGTAAATTACTTTCACTTTCGTTTTGAAAGAGGCTGGACAGAATGCTCTCCCTTTTCTTTATTTAGATTTAATGTGACATTTTTTTTCCTAACTTAGTTTACATCCATCTGAACATTCCATAAACTGCAAATTTTCGATACTTTTATCATATGTTTCAAATCCTGGGAATTTCACTATGACGTGTAACGGAATTATTATTTCATGAGTGAAATAATCGGGGATTAATAAAATTTACAAACCGATTGTTTTTAAATTTAATGTTTTAAGCATCATAAATTTATTTGAGACTTTTGAGATCAGAAAGATTTGCGTATGCCGGCTTAGGATCTTACTGCTTGTTTCTAATGATATCAATGTAGCCTTTCGGGTATCCAAATTCAGTCCCCCCCACTATTATCTAGTTGACTTGAGTGTCTGTAAACTTTCATCATCAGCAGAAGCAGTTACTTAACCTGTAATGATATATTACCACAAATTTTGTAATAAAGGGATATTTTTCTTTGCATAATTTTTTCCCTTTTAGATCCGGTGGAAGGGCGAGAATTATTCCAATTTTTTTTAGCAAAAATTGTAACTTCAAAATTTCATAACTTTTGATGTAAATAATATCTGACTCAATTTTACAATCAAAATATAAGCTTATAAATATAATAGTGGTATTATACTTGATCGGAGGCTTATATTTTGATTGTAAAATTGGTTCAGATATCAATTAATATCACTTAGACAAATAATACCGTTAGGTTGTTCTCTTTGCTTTTTAATCCTGACTCTTTTGACAGAACATTTTTCGAATGAGAATTTGAATAAATAAGTTGCTGATCTGGAGCAAAGAGGCTTAAAAAAAATTGACTGGCGAGCGATGTAACAAAGAGATCCAAAGAAGATGGAATAAATCTGAGTCACTACAATTCTTTGCCAATTTGAAAAAAAATCAAAGAGGATTGTAACTAGATTTATCGACAAAAGTCCGCCACAAAAAAAGAAAACATTGAAATCGGCTGCAAAATATTTTTGTTGAGTGTTTGAATTGAAGCTAGAAGCGATATTCAGATTTTCGTGGATGAACAAGGAAAATTAAAAAAAAACAAAGAAAAAGCTTAATCTAGTCCCAAAACAGCCAAAGAATTACATGTTCGACTTATTCGCCTTAGGGAGGATTGCCATGGAGTCATGGGTCTTACGAAATTACAAATGTTGAATATGAATTCCTCATGTCCGTCCAATCACTCTAATTACATCGCAGACGTGGAGCAAATTTTGCAGAAGGATCTTTTCATTTTCTATCATTAATCTTTTCTTAATCACAAGGT
Source organism: Thysanoteuthis rhombus (assembly GCA_963457665.1). Taxonomy (NCBI): domain Eukaryota; kingdom Metazoa; phylum Mollusca; class Cephalopoda; order Oegopsida; family Thysanoteuthidae; genus Thysanoteuthis; species Thysanoteuthis major. The sequence goes on along the minus strand of OY735222.1, from coordinate 53,506,861 downwards.
AGACTCCTCTACTACAATTAAAAATTTTTTTTTCCAGAGATTGCAACTTCAAACTATTGATCTAATGAGCGATATTTTGACAAAATGATTACTTTCTGCTCAGCGAAATGTCCCTCATCTTTTACAATAATTCAGTAACACTACTCACATAACTAAGATTCATCTACTAAAACATGAAGCCGATGTGACGAATGCGTGAGGTATGAAATGTTCACATCCACTGGGCTATCTATCTTATGAATTTGATTAATATATATAGCGAGTTACATTTGAGTAGTTTAAGTGAACAGGACCATGCATAGGTGTCTATAAGTAGGGGCTTGGGTGACTGTGTGAAGTTCCCAATGTTAGATATACATAAAAGGGGGATCATATATGGATAGGGTGAAGTGTGTTTGTAACATTAATTATTAAGTGGATGCATAGGATTTTAGTCGTGTCGGGAATAGTACTTTTTTATATTTTTCAATGATCATGAATCTAGTGTCTGTGCCAAAATTGTGGTCAGGGCTGCAGAAGTGTTGTTCAAATGGGAGTAGGTTGGTATGATTAGGTGATTTAATTCTGAGCCAAAAGTTGTTGAGTCTAATGTTGTGCTGCCACTCAGATTTATCAATATATTGCAGTTGGCATTTAGTACATTCTAGCAAGTAGACGACTTATATGTTTCTGCTGTTAGTATTATGGTAGATGTAGAAAGTCTTGTTCGTTGAAAAGCTGGTGAAGGTGTTGGTGTGCTTAAGATAGTTGCAGCATAGTCTATTTCTTTTGTTGTAGGGTCTTGGGGTGGTGTTAAGTGAAACTTTGTTATTCACTATAGTGATACTGGTGATCATGTTTGGGGAGGGGGCTGCAGTAGGCGATGACATGGTTCTGAATTTATTCTTTTGAGTTCTGTTTCGAGTTTAAGTAAATTCTATCTCCGATCAATTATATGTGAAAGAGTTGGTTTGTTTTGTGGAAGGTGGTTATGAGTGGTATGCAGTTGGGTTTATTTTTGTTACAGAGTGTGGGGGTTTCTTCTTATTTGGTTATTTCTATCTTCTAGTGAATATCGTTCTTTAGTGAAATGTTGTAGCTAGTTACAGTTGTGCTTGTCAAGTTCACTGTCTGTAGAGCAAATTCTCTTAATTGTTAGTGCTTGTGAAAATGGTTGTTTTTTCATGTGTTTTGTGTGGACCGATTTAAAATGAAGGTAATTGTTGGTGTCTGTAGGGTTGATATAGAGGATAGTCCGGGGGCTTCAATCGCTATGTATGCATATGCAGGTGTGTAGGAAGGCTATGGAGTCAGTGGATTTCTTGTAGTCAAAACTATTGAGGTTGAAAATGTGTTGCGTTCGGGTGGTTATCGTTTCTGTTTGGGGTTTTATTGTACTTCAACAGTTAAAAGCTTCTTTGGGGGCTCGAATGCCCTTTTCATATTTGATATTAGAAAATAGGGATTTGGCATCCATAGTGATTAGAATGCCTTTTCTGGGATCGTTTTGATGCGTCTGATTTTGCTTAAGAGGTCAGTGGTGTCTTGTATGTGTGACTTTACTGGCGTAGCCAGGGGTTGGATGTGGTGGTCTACATATTTCGATAGTTTGGTGGTGAGGCTGTTAGTGGGAGAAATGACTGCTCTACATGGGTCATCAAATTCGTGGATTTTCGAAAGTAGGTAGAACTCAGCTGGTTTCGTGGAAGTGGGTTTAATTATATTTAGAGCTCTTTTATCTATAATGTTATTGTTGTGTTTGGGAGTGAGTTATTATGTTTTGGTATTCAGTGAAGGGATCATTCGGGAATTCTTTGAAGAATTATGTGTTCAATTGAGTTTTGCTTCTAAGAGGTATCCATCGACATGACATCCCAAATGACTATAGCTGATCCCTTGTCTGCTGTAATGATTAAGTCGATAATGTCTATCTATCTATCTATCTATCTATCTATCTATCTCTCTCTCTCTCTCTCTCTCTCTCTATATATATATATATATATATATATATATATATATATATACATAAATATATATATATATATATATATATATATATATATATATATATATATATATATATATATATATATATATATATTGCAATGATCTAGCGTTTCCAGCTATTTGTGAAGCCATTACCACGATCTAAGATCTTAAGATCGTAGTTTGGGACAAAAAAGCTATCGGCATTTTGACATTAATGCTTCATGATGATCTTGCGTAGGAGTCAACGGACAAACAATGTTCTTCTCTGGGCAAAATGGTTGGAATACTAATTCTCAAACTACAGAACAACGTTTGTGTGGCCTTTGTTTTTTCCACCGTAATAATAAGAACAAGAACAAGAATAAACATTAACTAATTAAAGGGAGTAAACGTTTCATCGTTTTTTTATGTCTCGTCACGTTAAACAGATCCGTTAAATAACATCAACATCCTTGCTATGATTCGAAACCCCGACTAAATAATCGGTCACTCTGGGTCATACAGACTAGTTTTACATTTGTACGAAAATCAATGTTACAAATAGGAATAGGTGTATTTCATTTCGACAAATTAACTCATTTATATTAAAATATATATTTTTATATAATTTGTATTTATTATAAATACAATACTAAAATTGAAGTCATCATATCCAGTTGGAATAAAAGCAGTTTTGATCCTATACCAGCCAGGCTTATTAGAAGCAGTAGCAGTTCCTAAAAGTAGCAGAAAGTATTTTGCAAATGACCAGACTCAAATAAATTAACAGCGTTTGTAAAGAATTTACAGACCCGAAAAGTAAGTGGTTAGAGAGAGATAAACAGCGTCCTTAATAAAGAAGTACAAGACAGAAATAAACAACGAGGAAGAGAGAAAGCAGACTAAAGAGTATATATATATATATATATATATATATATATATATATATATATATATATATATATATATATATATATATATATATATATATATATATATATATATATATATATATATATATATATGCATTTTTCAATGAATTGTGTTTAATTTCGTTTTTGCTTCAAGATTGTTGTTTTCATTTCAGGATTTTTTCTTCTGACATTTGAACGGGAATTAACAAGAAAAACCAACTGGGAACATTACAGGAACAAATATAGACAAACATGTTTTTATGTTACTTAATTTCTTTCAGCCAACCATTGTACGTTGTTATATTTCAATTGTATGGTACTTCGTTATATACATTGTTTGTTTTAATAGATGTATTCCCAAACTTTTCCAAATCTTCATCTGAAATAAAACGAAAAATGCTACATGGATAAACCGCTAAAAATAATCTAGAATAACCGCTAAGCACTATTTTTTATTATTTGAATTGAGCTTCAGTTCGTTTTTTCTTTTCGTCTCTAAAACTCAAAAATCTTTCAAAAAGGATATAGCATGACAATCCCAGATGATGATCAAGGTATACATCTATAATCAAGTGAAAAAATGAAATTAATTTACATTCAAGATGTAGTTTATTTGAAGCTCTATGCCTAAGCTACAACATATTAAAAATTCAGCTCTCTAGGTCTGTTTATAAGGGATCACAAAAGTTTCAATGTCAGTTTACATTCAACATGCAGTTTATTTAAATCTCTATGTTTATGTATTAGAATTTCTGCTCACTAGGTCTTTTTATAAGTGGTTTTAAGGGTTTGAATGTCACTTTACATTCAACATACAGTTTATTTAAACCACTATTAAAATTTCTGCTCAATAAGTTTGTTTTTAAGGGTTTTCGAGCAAAAACAAACAAACTGAAGCTAATTTTATATAATAAAATGTTAGCAATTATCCATGCTTCCACGATTCATTTTTAGCGGTCTATTAGTTTAGTGTTTTCGTTATCTGAGCCCATCATTGCTCTATTCTTATGGTCGATCACGGACATTTCACTCAAAGATGACTTCTGGCATTTTTCTGTTCATTTTCATACTTATCTTGAGGCTTTTCCTATTCAAATCAATTAGCGTGTTTTAACGTCGTTATTTCTGCTTGATTCATCTCGAAAAACGTCCGATATTGGAATGATGGTATTGATCTCAAGTATGCATGTTTTGGCAAAAAAGCAAATTTCACATACACACACTCACACACACACACGTATATATATATATATATATATATATATATATATATATATATATATATATATATATATATATATATATATATATATATATATACATATATATATATATAGAGAGAGAGAAAGAAAAACAGACAAGGACAACGAGTGAAAGGGAGAGGGACAGAGACAAAGAGACAAAGAGGGGAATAGAGAGATGCTTGATTTCAATGAAGAGGGTCAAATAGATTTAAGAAAAATAATATAAAAAGGTAAAGAAACACCACACTTGTCGGAAGTTTTCAGATATTTAATAACATCTCATTTCCCTTATATTTTTTCACTTTTCTCTCTCTCATATATATATATATATATATATATATATATATATATATATATATATATATATATATATATATATATATAATTCAAATTTATATTCATGCAGAAACACACATATTTGAGATTAATCTCTTCATTTGAATAAATATTTTTCCCATAAGAACACACACATGTATATATATGCATCAGATTTAAATTTCCATTCATGCCAAAAATACATATCTGAGATTAATGTCGTTATTTATATATGTATATGTATATGTATATATATATATATATATATATACATACATATATATATATATATATATATATATATATATATATATATATATATATATATATATATATATATATATATATCATATTGTATATCGAAATTTCCATTTATGCCAAACCGTGCATATTCCAGATAAGCATCATTATCCAAATATTGGACCTTTTTAGGAAAGAAATAACCAGTAATAACGAAGTTATATTCGACAAAGCGCTTAAAAAAGAAGGAGGAAAAAAGTACCCAAGGCTTCTTAAATGCATGACATCTAATTGCATCGTGTAGCGTCGTACGTGAATAGAATAAGTTTCTATTAGAAATTGCTAATGAACCTTGCAAGAAATTTTCAGGGGATCTCAAATTCACGAGAAATAACAAGCTTAATTTTGAATGAATAAGGATGAAAGAAGATTTTTTTTGTTCTCATCATGCCTCGAAGAATTTTTATGAGATGTTTTTCTTGTGACGATGACACTCACCATATATATATATATATATATATATATATATATATATATATATATATATATATATATATATATATATATATATATATATATATATATATATATATATATACATATACATATATATATATATATATATATATATATATATATATATATATATATATATATATATATATATAGTGCTTTATTATTCATTATGAAAGTAATTAATAAACGTTCAGATAATTACAGGTATACTGTGTATTAATTTTGGAATGTATCAATCTATTTCAGTCTGTTCATATGTATGTCTGTATGTATGTATGTATGTATGTATGTATGTATGTATGTATGTATGTACTTGTCTGGCTATGTCTGTACGTTCATATCAATCTATTTTCTATGTCTCTTATCTACCTATCAATTTGATAATCTATATCGTTTCCTTCATCCCTCTATCTATCCATCTATCTATCTATCTATCTATCTATCTATCTATCTATCTATCTATCTATCCATCTATCTATCTATCTATCTATCTATCTATCTATCTATCTATCTATCCCAGGATGGATTGGACGAAGGTACTACGTAGAGTACCAAAAGCCTCAAGCTGATCAATTCTTTATAGACTTTTTATAACATTCCATGTTTATTAAGTGAGAATTTTTATATATCAACACATGACTAAAGATATTGGATACATAAACAGATGAGATAAGTTGTTCATGACAATGTGGAAAATGTATCTAACATGTTTCGCCTTTTGGCTTTTTCGGAAATAATGAAACACAAAATTTAAAACGAAATCTCAAAATAACATTCATTGTTTGTTCCGCAAAACAAACGAAGAATACTATTTCTATTGATTCTGAATAAGCTGAAAAGAGAAAAAAAAGTTAAATAGATTTTTCTACCTTGTCACAAATAAATAATAGATGTACATACATTTCTCCCCCTCTCTCTCTATTTCTGCTGGACAACTTGTCCCTCTATCCCATCCCCTACCCTTCTCTCACAGTATTTATATGAATTTATATTCAATTTAACTTCATGACGGATTCGGAAATTTATTATTTCTTCCAACTCTTTATTCCGGTATGCATTATATATTCCTAAGCCGGGTGGATATCAAATTTAAATTCAAATGACGTCACTCGTTGTCATGTAGCTATGTAACGCTTCTTCTATCATTTTTCCAAATTTTTCATTGATTTATATCTTTTCATATAATAATGATAATTAATATATATATATATATATATATATATATATATATATATATATATATATATATATATGATTTTCATCAAACATAAAACATAGTAGGTCCACTGCCGGACAAAGACCTTTCCCATCTCCTCCAAAGACGAGCGCGATTGAGCTAATTTCTGTCATGTCGAACCGATAAACCTATCTATCTCATACCTCTATTCTGTGTCTGTTTTTCTTATTGCATTTACTGTCCCATGGGCACCAATTGGTACAATTCGGAAATGTGCTTAAAGAGTAAAGTATACAATTAATACACACACATACTCTCTCTCTCTTTCTCTCTCACACATACACACACACACACACACACACACACATATATATATATATATATATACATACATATATGTAATTGTATGTATCAAGTTGACAATAAGGAAAATTAAATTAATCATTCTAACATATTTCGGCCTTGTTGATTTCCCCTTTTTACGACTCAATGCATATTGTTGAATATATTGTACATGTTCATTCTTTTATTTATTCTAGGTCTCATATTTCTATATACCTGAGATAATAATGAAAAGTTGATTGAGTTATTCATGAAATGGCTGGAGGTATAAAACAATAATGATGATAATGTTAATAGTAATGTTGCTGCTATCATTGTTGAGGGGAATAAGATGGCTATCGTGTATAGAGCACTTTATGAAAAAATCCATTACGTATCAGATATTGGATTACTGATTTGTATTGATATATATATATATATATATATATATATATATATATATATATATATATATATATAACGAGGTAAATATTTGCTACACAAACTCGTTCAAGTTTCTGTCCTGTCTAGGCTTCTTCAGGCTGATGACTCGGTTTATTTCACAAAAGAAAAAAAAATTGCATTCAAACTCATGAAGGACCACAAACCTTACTTCATAAACAAACCCATCACTAGACCTATCAAACCCACCAAATCACAGATAGGAAGAATTAGTGAGAAAATATCAGAAAACATAAACAATAATATCAAACTGCAATCACAACTAAACCAATTGATGAAAATCAATGCAGCCATTACCTGGTTCGGCAACATCAATGAATAGATAATTATGCTTTTGTACAATGCGACATCATGGACTTCTACCCGTCCATAACCAACGAAATTTTTGGGAAAGATATGGAATTTCAAAAATTTACTGATATCACTGATATCAACATCAGAGATGCAGAAATAATTGTAACACAGTAGACGAATGGTTTTATTCCACAATCAAGAACAATGGACGCGAAAAGCCGACGTCTGCAGTTTTGATGTTTCTATGGGTAGCCTCGATTCAGCCGAGATGTCGGACCTAATAGGTTTATACGTTTCATTCAACCACACGATTCTAAAACACGAAAACACGATTCTAAAAATATAGGACAATACCAGGACGACGACCGACTAATCGTAGAAAAATGTGAAAAATACATTAAAAAAACTGATTTTTAAAGTCGACTTTAAGGCCAATTCTACACTTTTTAGATGTCACTTTTAATTTGGATGATAACAGCCATAAACCAGGTAGAAAAAAATTCTGTAATTAAGTGTATTAATTCAAGTTTTAAACTCCCAAGCAAAATCTTTAAAAAGATCCCAATTTTTTTAGAAACTTAACTAATACATGATTCCTCAAATGGAAAATATTCAACAATGTTAGAAATGATAACATTAAAGCCCTAAAAATTAGCAATTTTACCAAAATGAACTTCAAAGATGATGAAAAATGTCAAATCCTATGGATAAAGATATCACAACCAAAAATAGAGATAGAAAAATCATCTGGTATACACTGCAATTCAACCAACAAATAAATCAACTTAAGAAAAACATTCATCCAATTGAAAGAAAAACACCCCCCCCCCCGAGTAACCCACAGATTAAAATGTTCAAGAAGAACATATTGAATATTAGCTTTAGTTGTACGGAAAATTTTTTTAAAAAAATCATCACAAAACATAACAATAGAGTAATTAGAATTGATATTAACGAAAAAAGAATAAATAAACCAGATTGCAACGGTACAAAAAAAAACAAACAAAATAAAACAGATGCCCGTTGCAAAACCAAAATCTCAAATCGAATATTGTATACCAAGCCAAAATATCAACCCAAGAGAAACCCCTAGAAGTAAAATAGTGTATAAGAATATCGAAAATACCCTTTAAACTTAGATTAGCCAACCATACATAATTTTTTTTACAAACAAAAAATATAAAGAATAATACATCACTGACGACATATTATCGGAGACTGAGTAATAGCAATCTCAAACCTACCCTAAAATGGAAATGATTAAAAAAGACCCACATATGCCAAAATATTGAAATCCCAGGCCACCTATGTCTGAATGAGAAATCCAAATTCTCATTTTTACCAATAGAACAAAAAACAGAATGATTAAACAGAAAAAAATGAAATAGTGTTTAAATGCTGGCACCTGTCACAATTTCTGATAACAAACATGAGCCTATAACCAACATATAGATATATTTAAGAAGAAAACAACTGCACAGATATCTTATTCACATTGCCACCTCAGGGAACAATCCAATCACCATAAATATCTTAGACAGGAAGAAAGAGAACAAACCCAATATAATCAAGTTAACAACTAAGATAATATAAAAGAGAACTCTAACATTGCAAAACGGATTTAAGTGAGAATAAAACACTTTCAGAGAGGGAACATGACTCAAATGTTCTGATGGACCAACCACATAATGATAACGAAAACAACCATACCATACCCTCCTGGTTTGTAATTTATAACAACCAACAAACATAAATTCCCATCAAATGGAGCAAAAAAAAAAACCCCCAAAAAACAACAACAAGGAATTGCCAACCAATAAGCAAAAAAATATATAAAAGAAAAGCCTACCACCTAGAATATTAGACCCCACCAAATGTCACAAACTGAAATCTAAAATAACTGAATCATTTGCCTAAAGAAACAGGGCTGAAAGATAAACCTGATTGTGTAGTGAATCCATACGCTATTATATTTTGAGCCTTACTCTAAATCAACTTCATGTTGAATGTTGAACATTTTATGAAATAAACTCATCATACATCGGATTGTGTATCATATTATATTGCATCCCTGATTTGAATGGTGTGATATATAACATATATATATATATATATACACACACACACGCACACATATATATATATGTATATATATATATATATACACACACACACACACACACATATATATATATATATATATATATATATATATATATATATATATATATATTCGACGAATCTTAGCTTTAAATACTAAACATTAAAAAAACTTTTTCAAATCATTTTTGTGTGTCACTTCAGTCACTTATTTCCCAATATCTGTCAAAGCAATTCATGTAATTTCCTCCAGTGTTTTCCCCTACTTTACATATACTTTGTTATTGTGTTGCAATGCATGAATTTTCTCTTATTGGGACCATCAGTTGTTTACCATGTAACTGTTTTGCAGGATTTTGAAAACAAAACAATTATATTAACATGTTTCGCCTTTTGGCCTATTCGGGAATTATGAAATACAATAGAAGACAAGATTTCAAAATAACTTTCATTGTTTGCTTTGCAAAACAAACGTGGAATACTATTACTATTGATTCTGAGGAAGCTGAAAGGAGAAAAAACATGTTAGATAGATTTTTGCACCTTGTCACAAATAAGCGGTTTATAAATTTTTCTCTATCCTCACCTCTCTCTCTCTCTCACTCTCTCTCTCAATTTCTACTGGATAATTTGTCTCTCTCCCACTCCCCCACCCCCTCTCACCGTATGTATTAATTTTTTTATTTCATTTATCTTAATGATGGATTTGGAAAATTATTCTTTTTTTTAACTCTTTTATTCCGGCATGCATTATATATTCCTAAGTCGGGTAGATGTTAAATTTAAATTCAAATAACGTTCCTCGTTGTCAAGTGGTAATGTAACGCTTCCTCTGTCATTTTTCAAATTTTTCATTGATTTATATCTTGTCATGTAATAATGATAATTAATATATATATATATATATATATATATATATATATATATATATATATATATATATATATACATATATATATGATAATTAATATATATATATATATATATGATTTTCATCAAACATAGTATGTCCACTGCTGGACAAAGGCCTTTCCCATCTCCTTCAAAGACGAGAGCGATTGGGCTAATCTCTGTCCTGTCTTACCAACAAACCTATCTATCCCACGACATGGACATCAAGTGTAACTCGGCAATGTGCTTAAAGCGTAAAGTATACTATTACTCCACGCACACGTATATATATATATATATATATATATATATATATATATATATATATATATATATATATATATAATGGTATGTATTAACTTGACAATAAGGAAAATTAAATCAATCATTCTAACATGTTTCAGCTTTGTTGACTTCCCCTTTTGACTACTCAATACATATTGTCGAATATATCTTACATGCTCATCCTTTTATTTATTCAGGATTTGCTAGCGGAATAAGATGGCTCTGAGGTTGATTATTCTTTACATCTATAAGGGGTGTTGAATTATGTTTTTCCAATAGAAATTTTGAGCAGCTCCGGCACTTCAACGTCACTTCATTTTTTCTGTTTAACCATTCCGTTTTTTGTTTTTTGTTCTTTTCTCAAAGATGGGGATTTCAAATTTCTCATTTTGGCATAGGCAGTATGGGATTTCAATGATCTAGCGTATGTGGATATGTTCTGATATTTTTCATTTTACTGTTGATGTGAATCTGTAGTAATTTATTGACGGTGATGTACTTTTTTTGTATTACGTTTGTAAATGATGATATATGGTTGGCTAACTTTAGTTTAAGTTAATAATTTACCATCATAGCTACTCTATTCCCCCTTGTTATTATTAACAATAATAGCAGCAGCATTACTATCAACATTATCAATACTTTGGATATGTGGCTGCTATGAGTTCGTCTCAAAAAATATATTGTTCATATATATGTATATTTATATAATGTGCATATATACGTAAATACAATCATGCAAAGATGTATAAATCTATTAATTATCCGCATTTATAATTCCAAACTTGCATGCACACACAAGCTGATATTTCCACCTGAAATAGAGCGAAATGTATATCCACTCTTACACGATTTACTTATTTATTTCTCCCCGTCACACTTTTTACATCACATGATGATGCAGTGAAAGGTTTCACGTTATGCTAAACCTGAAGAATAAAAGGACTTAATTATTCAATGGTGAAATGAAAATTTCGCTCATTCTGATTTGGCATGATTAGTAGTAGTTTCATAGATGTTTCAGAAAGGTTTCAATGTGTTTATTAAGTACAATTACTTTCATTCATACAAGGTTTTAAATCTCGAAATAAGCATCTGTTTTAGATCAAACGCTACGCAGTTTCGTTCTGTTTCATATAATGAAAATGGTGAATAGGACGTTATTTTTTTAGGGTGGTGTGGAAATAATTGCATTTTTTCATTATTTCGTACGAAGTTCTTGGAATGAAGCATTCTGGAGAGTGAATTTCGCTCTACTTATTCATATTGAATTTTTTTTTCAATATTCATTCTTGTTTATTTAAGGCTGTCAAAGATGGAGAAAACAAATCCGGGAAACTTTGTTCTTGAGCTCGAACTTAGACATGAATCAGATGAAACTGCTCGCTATATCAACCAAGTATTCGAGCCGTCAACGAACGTACAGCTCAACATTGATTACAAAAATATCGATACGGAGACTAGAGATTATAAAACGTGGTAGTCGTTCAGTGATTGACAACATCCGATTGAGGGCCAATATTGAGGTTGCAGAGGAACTAAACACTGACCATCCAACAGCTGTTCGACTTTGTACCAAATTGTAAAAGCACAAAAAAGCTTTGAAGTTGGATGACCCTGCAGAAACTGGGCTAACCAAACTACAAAACTTTATTCCTCTCAGCTCATCCACGAGCCTTCTCCCCAACCAATTCTATTTCAAGCATTTCGACCACTCCCTGCAAGGCAATGTCTTCAACCATCGGGCAGCAGCTCAAAAAGTCTTCGTAGAATTCATGGTTTCATTCTTTCAAGATCCCCAGAATTCAATGTTATCGGGATAAATAAACTTCCTAATTGGAATAAATAAGTAAGTTCTGAAGAATTTCATTCTGAATTGATGATGAAAAATCGCAATAATTTTTGCACCGATCTAATTGATTATTTGGAGTAAAACATTTTCCAATCTGAGAAACTGATATATGTGTATCCATATATTTTTGTGTGTAACATTTTTCAATATCTATTGGTGATGACTGGCGATACGCCAATTTGTTTTCTTCCCAGATCTTTTCGCATCTCTACTTAATTCCACCCAAGTTTGATATTCAGTAAATATTGAACATCAACAAGACTCATCATCACAGACAATAACTGAACAACCGTAGCGTCAAAATTTGAAGTCATGGGAAGAAATATTCCAGGATAAAATCTATGACATCAATGAAACTTTCCATTGGGAAACATTAAAAAAGTTAGAAAAGGCATCTAGAAACCCCTAGAGTCTAGAGATTCTGCATGTTATTAATAAATCCATAAAAACAAGGCCCCAAAAGATAGTAAAAAGTTTTTGTTTCAAAGTTCAAAAAGCATTTTTAGAATGTAACCAGGAGAGTGCTTGTGTTCATTTTCAAGTTTGTAGATAAAACAAACAAACAAACAAACACACACACACACACACACACACACACACACACACACTCTCTCTCTCTCTCTCTCATGAAAAACGAATAGAACCCATCGACATATTTGATGTTTACGATAGTTCAACAGATCAGGTTAGTCATTCAATAGAATTCATAATGTGACCCATGTCTTTTGGCTGCATGACGTGTCAGGGTGATTGGTAAAAGGGTGATCAATGAATAAGTAAGTTCTATCACCCTTTGTTAGGCAATGATCACCTAAACAGTTTGGATTTTTTTTACGCTAACGTGAATGCTACCAGTCATGAACCAAGTGGTCAATTCAGCATAAACTTTCATCAAAAATTTAAACCCACCTCACTAAAAAAAAACAAAAACTAACTAGGTAGGGGAATTTAACAGAAAAACAAAACGAAAAAATCGTTTTTTTTAACCTAATGAGTAAATGTTGAAATTTCTTGATTCATTGTACGCCCGATACCAACTAAAATCAGCCAGATCAACTAAAAAACCTCAAGACACCCATATTGACAGTTTTTTGGAGAGTTTTGGTTGACTTTCTTTTTTTATAAATTGCTTTGCAACTTAATGTTTCCAATATTTTATAAGTACATTGCAATTTCAAAATTAATGATTCGTGTGTCAATCAGCGTAGTGATGGTTAACAAGCTTGTGATGCAAACCATTACCATTGTAACCTCACCCAACTAACCCCCTTCTGTCAATTCAGTTCGACTTGAGGAAATATAAAATATATCACCATCATCAGTCTTTTAACGTCCATCGTTTGACATAGACCTTCCCTAGGATTCGCCACACTTCTTTATTATGGGCATCGCGGAGCCAGTACTTCCTGAACTTGTCTAGCTCGTCTCTCCATCTAATATTCTGCCGGCCTCAGTTGTGCATGTGATCTCGGAGGATCCATGTCGTGAGTCGTGATGTGCAACGGTTGTCTGCCATTCTTACAACATGGCCAGCCCACCGCCATTTGAGATTTTTAATGGATTGTATGATGTCCCTGACTCTTGTCTTTTCTCGGATGTACTGTGCTGTCTTGTAGTCTCTCCATGTGAGGCCCAGTATAATTCTTTCATGTGCACGTTGCATGGTTCTCAATTTGCGGGTCTGTCTCTTGGTTAGGTTCCATGTTTCAGCCCCATAAGTGACTATTGGGAGGATGCATTGGTTATACACCATTCTCTTTAGGATTAATGGGATCTTCTTATTTTTTATGGTTGAGCTTGCTCTGCCAAAGGCTTGCCATCTTAGTGTGATTCTTCACTTGATTTCTTCTTCTTTTGAGGGTCTCATGGAGATTCGTTGTAGATGTAGTGGTCTACTTCCCCCAGTTCTGTGTCCTCGATTTTGATCTTAGTGTTTTTATCCTCGATATGGTTGTTGCACATGAGTCTCAGTATTTAAAGTGTATTTCCTGTTTAGTTTGACACAAGACCACGGGATTGGAATACCCAGTAGGGATCGAACTCGCTACAGTAGTAATGGTCAGCATCACAAGCACGTTAACCATCACTAAACTGATTGTGCAACGAAGGGTTTCATGAAATTACTGTAATGTTCTAGGATTTTATAAATCCCCAAGGAATTTCATGGAATATCCTGGGATTTCACACAATCTTTAGTTTCACAATCTTACGGAAACACATATACATCCATTCATACATACACATGTTCATTGATTTGTTATAGATTCAGTTGTCCGGGTCGGAAAGTTTCGTTGACATTTTCTGTCTGTTTGGTTGGTGGATTTTCGAAGCTATACTTTCACCCTGAGATGATTGTCTTCAATTTCAAGGACAGTCCTAGTTATTCAAAAACACATCAGGGTGAAAGGATTTACATCCAATATAATGTTGTGGAAAAGGAAAAAGACTTGACAATACTTAATACATCTCGAATTTTTATTCAGTTTTTATTTCACCAGTGGAACTTTCGATTCCAAAGCTCTGAAGAAAATTCCCGGCACGGGTGAGACGAACGTAAGCTGTTGCCTTTTTTTGATAAAAAATTCAAGTGTACTAAATAGTGGCAAGTTTTTTCCCTCTTTCCGCATTGTCAACTTTTCCATATACATATATAATTCGACATGTGAATTGGCTATATATTCTGTCTATTACACTTGCCCTGTGGGATAACTATTATTTTCTAATTAAAGAGTAGTCTCCTTAGGTTTTTTTCTGAAAAAGCGTAAAACCATCTGAGTTCCTTTTGGTTGAACATAAAAAAGAAAATGCGAAATCACTCAAATAATGTAATCATTTTTTGACTGCATGCGTAAACTAGAATATATATATATATATATATATATATATATATATATATATATATATATATATATATATATATATATATGACCGTGAGTGTGTGTGTTTGATGTCTAATGCGTCTTCTAGGATCAAAAGGAAAACTCAAAAGACAGATATATTAGAGGCCTAGGGATGCGTAGCAATCTTTTGGGGACACTTGGTGCGGGTTTTACCGACAGGTTGTCCCAAGATACACAGGAATCAATCGTATGGTCTCGAGCAGTGATGATGCGAAGTCTGGAATTGGACTCGTAGTTATCCATCAGAGGCTACATTCTAGTTTCTACTCAGGATCAGATAAATTGTCGCCGCAATCTGGATACAAAGGAGATAACTTTTTCCTGTTCTCACCCACCGACAAATAAGTGTGAAATAGACAAAAGGCAGCTTGGGCCTTAAGATGAAAGATGATACCGATGTGGAAAGATGACAGTAAGTGCTTTTATGCTCGTCCCGCTTGAAGAAAGACAATTGAAAAATAAAAATGTCTTCCTTTTATTGGGCAATGCCATATTGTTTTTTAGATATAAATGTATATAAATTCCTGTTCGTATAACTTTTCATGGCTATCGTCATTGTTCGATAAGAAGATTGTAGTTTTTCTTTTGAACCACACACACACACACACACACACACATATGTACACGTGCACACACACACACACACACACACACACCCAGATGCGAATACAGACTATAATATTAATTGTCAGATGTCTTCTTTTTTCGGGTTTTCTTAGATTTGGTTACGTCGGTATACGGACAGCAAATATGTTAAGTTTTGAACAGGAACTATTTACAACGATAAAGCGAAACTATGATGCAGGACTTTTTGAAACCACAAAAGCAATCGTAAATAGGGAACTTGTTTGCTGCCAAGGCAAACGGGGAAGAAAAAGCTAACAAAATCTTACGACCAAGAAAATGGAGACTAAATCTGCAAACAGTTCTTGCAATTTCCCCGGATATGTGACGATGACTATCAGATCACTCTTTAATACTCGTTTCCGAGCAAATCAAAAAGCGAGGCTAGCAAATTAAAATATGAGGCAAGTACATTGAAATTTAAGTATATAGAGCTAGCTCAACCTTCAAAAATAATAAGATCCCATTAATCCTAAAGAGAATGGTGTATAACCAATGCATCCTCCCAATAGTCACTTATGGAGCTGAAACATGGAACTTGACCAAGAAACAGACCCGTAAGCTGAGAACCATGCAACGGGCACATGAAAGAATAATGCTGGGCCTCACATAGAGAGACCACAAAACAGCACAACACATCCGGGAAAAGACAAGAGTTAGAGACATCATAGAATCCATAAAAAATCTCAAATGGCGGTGGGCTGGCCATGTTGCAAGAATGGCTGACAATCGATGGACATCACGACTCACAACATGGATTCCCCGAGACCATATGCGCAACCGAGGCCGGCAAAATATTAGATGGAGAGATGAACTAGACAAGTTCAGGAAGTACTGGCTCCGTGACGCCCATGATAGAGAAGTGTGGCAAATCCTGGGGAAGGTCTATGTCCAACGACGGACGCTAAAAGACTGATGATGATGATGATGATGATATATATATATATATATATATATATATATATATATATATATATATATATATATATATGATGCTACAGATGCTGCGAAAATAAAGCGTTCAAGTAAAGTTAGTTGGAACTAAATCTCATTCCTAATTTTTTTTTACAGTGAATTATCATTGACAGGTTTCAACCAATTTCACTTGAAAAAATAAGATTCCCAGCGGAAGTAGCAGTAACTCTCTATGTGTAATCGATCATGTTCATTGAGTTAATTCACTTGTCTTTTCAATTGGCTTGACATATTTTTTCATTTGCTTACCAAATTAAATGTGGAAAGTCTATATTGGAGAAACTGGCAGATCTCTTAGTTCGACTCGGTAGACATAAAAAAAAGTAGAATCATAGGCGAAATAGAAAGATCTGAGATGGCTGACCATATTTGGAGAGACAAAGGCGAACGCTATCCTCTCCGCGAAGAAGTTCGTATCATAGACATGGAACTGAGAAAAATCAAGGAGGCAGCTCACAACATGTCGACTGAATGCATGAGTCAGACAGTTGCAAAGTTCAACTCCGTATGGCTTCTGCTACTCAACAAGGGCAAGGTATGAAAATCCAAGCCTTACAAAGTAAGAAAAAGAAAAAAAGATATCACCCGAATTCAGTGTTATGGCGTTACGACCATTGGAAAAAATCATGATAAACACCATCACATACGTATAGTATACCTGAAGATAGCCGTAGAATGGATAAACTGAAACGTCGTGTTACCAACACAACTCACTAGAAGGAGTACTCTCACCCGAAAAACTCCTTGATATCAAATCTTTGATTTAACCTATCACTGTTTTGGTGTGTTATCCACAAAAGTTAATCGGATAGATTAAACGAGTTCAAATGACGCACCCGAGTGACAAAAGCTGTTGCTTTGATAATAGAAAAATCGTCTTTGATTCTAGAGATGGCGCATAGATACTACACAGTTCATAGGCAGGGGTTCCAGGCCTAAACACTTCGATCTTAGTGGAAACGCATAGATACTGATTCTTGGCAGAAGGCCAGTGAGTGGCAGTTTCCTACGCTATTCGAAAGTAGATCTTTCCTAAAATAACTGTGGTGAGCCGAGAGGACATAAAGAGAGGAAGCAATTACCATTAATCTATACAGGGAAACCCCCTTAAAATGTTTGGGATAGTTCAATGGCTGTCATTGGAAGTCGTGGTGGTGTGAGGTACAAGTGACTGGGGCTACCTCTATAATGGATCGCTGCAAAATAAAATCTGGTCAATTTTCACAAATTCTTTTTGGAAAAAGTGAAGAAGTGACGTACTTTCAAAAGTCGGGGACAACCTGTGTTTGAATCCGATTTTTAGAAAATAACCCCCCCCCCCCAAAAAAAAATCGTTACAGATGAAAATGATAGGTAGTAGGTATTTTTATCAGCAGATTTGTTTGTTTGTTTAATGTGGAAGGATCCATCGTTGTATGGTCGTAAAACCAAGAAAATCGCTCGGTTCATTATAAATTTTCATTTTATGACCACTGATCGTTGTGATATTTCTGTTTAGAAAATAGTTGCTGAAGTTCGAGTGAAGAAATATCAAATCAATTTTTAGAGATCTTATCGGTGAATAACTGTGTTGTATTTGTCTCCGATCTGTGATATTTCTCCACGTGGAACTTGGGATTCGTCTATTTACAGTTCGGGATTTAATCTTGTTTCCGAATAAATTTGTCGCTTCAGGTCTCATTTTGAGATTTATTTTTACTTAATATATAAACGTGGTACAAATGAATCGTCTATTAATGGCATTGGGTTTCTAAATTCAAGGACGCTCTCTTGACGTCAGAATCTTCATACGGTTAAATGAACGTATGTTTCCGCTGAAAGCTAAGAGGCTTATTCTTGATCAAATTATTCTTAATCATTAACACATCAACACGCCTAACTTACGCATGCATTCACAGAGACATGCAAGAAATAAATATAAGATATAGTCCAGGCTATCGGTGCAGAATTCGGTCTGAATCGCTTATCTTGAGACACAGACATAAAACTTGACATATCGTTACCTTATGGTTTACTGAACAATTTCAGATACCTTAAGGAATATTGAACAATCTTATTCTAACATAAAATTCGCTAAAAATATCTTAGCGGCAAAATTGAACAATCTTATTTTACAAAGTTTATTTTTGTCCAGGACTATTTGGGTTTTCACAATTTTACAAGCACATTGGGCTGGTACGCATTTTTCTCACTGATAATAATAAATGATAAAATAATAGCTTTACAAAAGGAAAACAGGACTGGTTAGGCAGTCAATCAGAACCCAACGACTCTTAACAGCATGCTGTGTTGGGGGTGATCAATTAAAAATCGGAAAAGGAGGTGATCAACCGACAAATTAATTCTCCCGCCCTCTGTTGGGTAGTGATCACTAAAAAGTCTGAATTTTCACAAAATAAATGTGATTGCTGCTGGGCAAAAACAAGATCAATTTTGCATCAACTTAAATTGTAGACTGATCCCCTTCCACCGAAAAAAAACAAGGGGGGGGTAAGAAAAAACTCAAAATTAATTTTTCTTGACATAATAAAGAGTAAATGGTCGAAATTTCAGCCCTCTAGCTCCATTGGTGCGAGCCTGCCAGCCAACTAACCAGAATAAAAACTGGAGAAACTTATTTTGACAGCTTTGATGAGAATTTTGTTGGGGGTGATCTACTTAAAAAAATCTGAAAAAAAGTGGTGATCAACCGACAGATTAGTTCTCCCGCCTTCTGTTGGGTAGTGATCGCTAAAAAAAATCTGAATTTTTAAAAAATAAACGTGAATGCTGCTGAGCACAAACTAGATCGATTTGGCATCAACTTACATTGTGAATTGATCCCCTATTTAGGGTGACAATTTGACGGTTTCTAATAAAAAAAATGCGAAGGTAAAAAGTAATCATGAAGAAATGATTTTAGTTGTTTCGAAGAATATTTAATACAATAATTTCTTGATGAGTTTTGTTTTCTCGATAAGTGTTAGTTTTCTCACTTCAAAATGAAAAGAATTTTTTCTGCCTCCGTAAAATCAATTATAAATAAACCCGACGCGCCCTTAAAGGAAGTACAAGGAACATTCAATTATCATACGCTTTGGGTGACCTTTGACTCTCTTGTGAACACTTCTCTCGTGACTAACGATATCGACTTAAGTCCCTCTCCTACTCTCGCGTTCATCCTACAATAATTCACCAACTGTCCATCCGTCCGTCCGTCCGTCCGTCTGTATGTGACAACATAACTATGGAAATAGACAGAACATCCCCATAAAACGTTCTGTGTACTAATGTGACCCTCAGGCATGTTTATTTTTGAAAATCAAGTCAATTTTTGGAAATTCTCCAAAAAATAGCGTTCGCCCTAACACCAATGATAATGATCTGATTTCCATCTCTCTCTCTCTGTCTTTCTCTCACACACATACACACACACACACACTCTCTCTCTCTATGTATATATACATATATATACATTTCTCTCTCTCTCTCTCTATATATATATATATATATATATATATATATATATATAATTCGAGTACATACTGCGATTCATATTGGTGCAAAGAAATCATTAAAGCTTTTTTGGCAAGTTTCGTTTCTTCATAATATCGTGAGTTATCTGACAGCAAAATGAAGAGAAATTATTTTTGCATTCATAGAATCAATTATAAACAAAACTGACAGGCACGAAACCACAGGAAACCTCCAATCATCACCTATGTCGAAAAACAGCGACTCTCTTGTGAGCATTCATGTCGTGACTAACAGTATCATGTTATGTCTCCATCGGACTCTCGCAAATAAATCGAATTTAGTCGAAGGTGTTTGGGCTTCAACTGTTCAACATGCAATCAACACCACCAAAGTAAGCGTAGACACGAGTATTAGAAACCTTCTGTCTAATCTGTCACCAACACTGTCACAACAGGTTTCTTCATTTCTAATTTGGTCTGACTGCTTATGTATGTATGAATGTATGAATTGATAAATGGATATATATGATCCGACAGCATGACTAAAAACTGCGTTATATTATATAGAAACTTGCTTGAAATGATTTCCCATCATTACACGGTTTATGTATCACTTAACATAGATAACGTAAACTAGAATAAACGATTGAAGAAAATGAGGCTGCTGTAGGAATATTTTACTCCTCAGGAAGATTAAGGGGATGGCCACTGGAAGCTCTCTAGACGATCCCAAGCAGCTTACGGAATCTGGTATACCCTGTTGACCATCCATATATGTCAAACCCAAGCTAATACCTGTCACCAACACTGTCACAACTCAATATTCTGTTTCTGCATTTACGGTCTATAGGCCTGGTTAATCACTCAATAGAAACCCTCATGTGATCAATATCTTTCGGAAGCATGTTGTGTAAGGGGTGATAAATTATAAAAATGGATAGCGGTGATCAAAGAAAAAATAAATGGCTTCTCTCAACTTTGCTGGGCAGTGATCACTAAAAAAAGTCTGGATTTTCTAAAAAAGAAAACTTGAATGCTGTCAAAAACTGGGGATCAATTCAATATAGACAGAAAGGTTCAGCATCAAAAGCTCGTAAACCATCACTAAGCTAATTGTAAGACCTATGAAATATCTGAAATGTTCAAAGATATTACAAAATCACAAGGGATTTACGAAATCACTAGTTCCAGAATTTTATCCTGACAGATGCACCGGCTTTCGTACGCTCACTGAAGTTAAGCAACATCGATCCTGGTCATCACATATATGGATGGATGGCCGTCTGGGATTAAAAGGTGCTGCAAGCTGCTGATGATCGAGGAGAGAGTCTTCAGTGACGATCCCTGTAGATTTTATGGAATTACTGAAACGTTTCCAGGATCTCACAAAATCCCTCGGGATTTCAAGAAATCACTTGTTTTACAACTTGGCTGTTACCACGAGAACGTGGTTGGAACCAAATACTAACGACAGTCAGCTGCAAAAACGAAGTACTACATTCAGAAACCAACTGACGGCCGGAGGAAAAATTGAACATCTGGCTTTCAGATGAAGAGCAGGACAAGAGGAGTTGTATTATCTGAAGCCATAAATAGTCACAAGTTATGGCAGCTGGGGATGTTCAAAAAGTTTTATTGATTGCTGCTATTTTCGTTTCAGGAAAAGAAAGATTTGGCTATACGTACAAAAAAGGATTTAAAAAATCTGTAGAATATGAAAGGAAGACCGTTACTATTTTAGTTGAGGATGATCCAATGTTCTGACATTTATATGTATCTATGTATCTGGACATTGTACCGTCCAAACTGTTGTCAGTGCTCACACATTAATTTATGGTTCAAACCATATCGGCTGTACTCTCATCAAGGTAACTTGATTTTACAGCCACCACCACTTCATTTACACAGAAAATGTTCATAGTGAGAGTCGATTTTTCAATTCACATGTATGGGTAGCTGTGATTCATGATTTCCTTTGGAAATCTAGTTGTTACCCGTGCATCTTTCCGATAGTCACCCATCGAGCCGATATATTGAAGCTAACCAAAAAATTGACCCTCAAAATCTGAATCATTCAACGTACACAGGAGAGAATCATGTTAAACATTAAATAGATTACACATTATGGCTCTGTATATTTTTCTAAAAAAAGGAGTCAGAGATAAAACAGAACCAGAGTAACTAGATGGTTTCGTTATAGAGGAAGATTCATTGTTATTAGATTTTTCGAGAACTACTGATCCAGACAATGTTAAATTCGACACTGCAACGATTTGTGGGTTGATTGATGTGTCTATCGAATATAGTCAGATGATGAATTATTACTTTTCTTCAATGTTAGTGAGAAGAGCACATATAATTTGAAAATGATATGATTTTATTGAGGAAAAAAGAAATCTTGGGTGAGAGGCAGCTCCTCCCTGTGGGGTCCAGCATAGATTCCGAAGAAAATTCCCATGATGTTATTTTCTTCTCTTGTTTCATACTTGAATTAGGGTGTGTCTTACACGCTGATGTGTCTAATATGAACGTTAGGCTCTGGTTATTGCGATTGAATTTTACGTGCTTACAAGAATCTTTAAGACGTATATGATTAATAAGGACACTCATACCTCTAAAATAAGCATACACATCATGATGGTAATGAAAGTGCATTAAGTATTATAAGTTTCTCTTAAAATAGAATTATATATGATTAAAAATGGATATTTAAGCCAACAGAAATAACCATAAATGCGTTATATTAGTTTGAAACTCTGTTTGAAATGATCAATCGTTATTACATGGTGAATGTATCATTAGGCCTAGACAAGGTAGATAAAATAAACAATGAAAAATATGGGGCTGCTGCAGTAATGGAACTTGCAACCAATGGGTAGCCTCTTTAATGTTACGAATATGTATACGAGTATATATTTTTATCATATATAATAAGGTAAATAGATGTGGAATTTCGTAATAACTCTCTCACTGCATTATATTGATTTCATTTACACGAAGTATGGGACGGCGTCAAAGTTTGTAACAAATACAGCAGACGATAGAAATGAAACGTCATCGCCCGTTTCTTCGTTATGTTACGGAATTATAAGTTTGTACAAAATCTGGGTTGAGATTTGGTTCAGAAAACTAGAGTATTTCTTTCATGAAAATGTATTACTTTTTCTCAAGCATAAATCAAGTAAATACAAAAATCACTTATTTCATAAAAAATATTATCTTATTACCTGGTAAAAGCATTAAAAAACACTGATTTTGAACGTTGCGATGATTCCACCTGCTGAGACGGTGGTAGATGAAAGTGTGACTGCTTATCTACGAGCGAAGTTTCAGTATGCGGCTTCTATCCCCCGCCAAGAAAAACGTATGCATTTTGTTGCCTCATGTGTTGTAAAGATGTGTATATTTACAATGTAAAATGGAATAAAACGAGGAATAAAATATCAGAAAACAGAATAGACTTCATATAGTGATCTTATATGCCGCTACTTATGCAAGTCCATTGTATCAGTGGGAAAGAAATTCGAAGACACATAGGAATAGCGAAATGCTTTTCAGAAATTGATCAAAGTGTTGAAGGTTCGAAAAGTAACGCTGGAAACAGAGAAAAGAGAGTCGGACTATTATGTTATGACCAATCTTCTGTAAGGTCGTAAATGCTGGACAGCTTCGTAATGAATGAAGAAGAAAATAACCTAGTCATTCGATAGAAACGGTTACGTGACCAATGTCAGTCTGCAGCATACTGCGTTAAGGTGATTAATATTACTTTTCTTATTTACAACTAGATTTTCTTTCCTTTTGTAACATGGTAATCACAAAAAAAGTCTGAATTGGAAAACAAAACAAAACGAAACAAAACAAGTGTGGATGCAGCTGGACAAAAAACTAAGCGATCTATCTAGCATGAACCTGAATTGAAAATGCCCCCACCCTTACACTCGAAGTGGAGCGTGGATGGTAAAAAAATAAAGTTTTCTCCCAGGCATAAAGAGTAAATATTCAAATTCCCAATCTTCTAGCTTTATTAGTGAGGTCTGTACGGATGAAGCTTACATAAACAGCCAACCAGGCCAATTTGAAAACTGAAGAAACATTTGCCAACAGTTTTGATGGCAGTTTTGATTGACAGTTTCCAATTTGAAGCAATCAAAATGTGCTTTTATCGACCAATGTTAAAAAATTCATGGACACGGCATGAATCCGTTCTAAGGAAGAAGGGCAGGAGAAAGATGTGACCAAATTCGGATTTTTCCGTTTTTAAAAAATAATTTTATACAAACATAGATTACCATTTCAATGATGTATGATAATAATAAGGTATTTGAGAAAGATATCTGAGGTCTGGCGCTGTTTATATATAGGGTTTAACATACTGTAGCACGCTGATAGACACCAGCAGCGGTGATATTTTTTTTATCAAAAAATGTATTTATATCATGTAAATATTGTATAAACGTATAATGCAAATATCGTAAACAAATTTAATAACATAATCTTTTGTATTATGTTGATGTTATAAGTTGAATATTATGTTATACATGAAATTTTTTGTTTACAAAAGCTTAAACGTCGATTTTCCAGAACTATATTTTGCAGATTTACGTGGGCTCCCCTCCCTTATTTATGAACGAATTTTCATGAAATAAACACCATTTTGTTGGGGAATGTGTCGACAAAAAAATATCTTTGTAAAAATTTTATGCTTATTTAATTAAAAAAAAAATCTCTAAAAAGATAATCTACCCATCCATCTCTCCCCCTCTCTCTCTTTCTCTCTCTCTCCCCCTCTCTCTCTCTATATATATATATATGTGTGTGTGTGTGTGTGTGTGTGTCTGAATTTCAAATCTAAATCTTTTACAAAAGATTCAAATATTCTCACTCGAAAGTTCCTCCCAAAGTCAATTAGAACTACAAGAAAACCGTTCTGAACAATCAAAAAGAGACGGATTTCTGGGGTACTTACGCTCACATCGAAGTAAAAAGAATTGGGGTAGGCAGTGTGTAACCTACTTGAAAGGTTTCAAGAAATTAATGGCAGAACGAGTACTAGAAAGACAAAACAGTGTCGTCAAGGAGCAAGAATTGTTGAAAGCCAGAAAAGAAAATCAACTGATGGGACATAGCAGAGAGAGAGAGAGAGAGAGAGAGAGAGAGAGAGAGACAAAGAGAGAGAGACAGAGAGAGAAAGACAGAGAGAGAGAGAGAGAGAGAGAGAGACAGAGACAGAGACAGAGACAGAGAGATAGAGAGACAGAGACAGAGAGATAGAGAGACAAAGACAGAGAGAGAGAGAAGAGGAGGATATATATATAGCGAGAGAGAGAGAGAAAAAGTGAGAGAGATGGTAGAGAAGTCTAGAATACTCATACGCTTCATCAGGACGTCATCAAAACAAGGTATCCATTGTTTCAAAGCGCTCCCCGAGTACTAGAAACCGATTAATCCAAGTCATATTCACTTCATTGAAAGAGAAAAGACAAAGGTCCTTGACCTCTTCTTTTCGTAAGGAGCTCGCTTAGGAATACTATGTATTCTTTTCAGCATTTACAGTGTGGTTGGGGTGCGAATGTTTCAGTGTATGTATCATTGTTCTCTGCTTACACCTTTACCTTAGATGTCGCAGTGTTAGGTACACTAAGGCAATTGTCAGTAAGTCACACTCCAGTCTTGGAAGGAGAGGGTCGAAGCTTCGTCCTGCTTATTCTGGTATTCCTCAACAGGCACCCATTTTAGGTACTGAACAGGCTCGACGTTGCTTACCTTCGATGATCCTACGAGAACCTCTATATCCTCTGGCTCCATCGGTGAGGTCTGTATGCGTGAAGCATATATACTGACAGCCAGCCCAACCAACTTAAAAACTGAGGAAACATGCCAACAGTTTTGAAGATAACGCAATTTGGATGTAACCTCTTGGACATCTTTGTGTTTGGTGCCCAGCTATTAAGTGCTATTTAAAAATTAATTATGACGAAGCGGTGGCTGGAACCATGGTTAGCACTTTAGTACTGGGCCACGGTGTTAGGCATTGCAGTCGCATAAAAATATTAAAGATACATTAACCTTTTTTCAGTGTCAACAGCACTGGAGCAAAATTAATCTATCTATGAAACAAGCAAACCCAAATCGCCTACCTAGAAAATTATCCACGAAGCAGAGAATCGAGTTTTGATAAAAAATATAGGATCATCTCCCCTTTCAGCCAAATGGATATTGGTAAATATCTTCCTGGAAGCCATTTCGACTTGCGTGCAATTACTTTAATTCTATTTTCTATCAGGACTTTGAAGAATAGGCATTTCATGTTCTTCGGGTAGCAACGAGTAAGAACAGCAATTGAGAGGAAAAAAGGTAGGCGAACAATGTTTGCCATTGAAAATCTGTCAAATGACACAAAAGCCTTGCGAGGATATTATCGAAAGTAAATACCCGTTGCTTTGCTGACGGCATACCTTGAGCCATGTTCTGTGTCAGTATGTTTACGCAGTAATTTGATTGATTAACACAATTTGCTAAGCTACCCGAGAAAGAGCATTTTTTCTTTAACCTTTTTTTACTTGATGGGTGAGTTCACTACCTCCCATCAAATCAACATGATCATATAATCTCCATAGGAAGAGTTGGAAAAAAGGGTTCTTCCAACAGAGGCACTGAAATAGCTGCTGCTGCTGCTGTTGCTGCTGCTGCTGTTGCTGCTGCTGCAGCTGCTGATGATGATGATGGGAAAAAATTGATCGGAATTGAAAACGCACAGCTGAAAAAAGTTGACTACTGCATCTATCTCGCCCAACGAATACCCATAAAATCCTCCAAAGAAGAAAACATCAGGCCAGTAATCACTCTGAGATTGCAAAATTTCGATCAAGCATGCTCAACGGCAATATCCCATTAATCCTGAAAAGAAGGGTATGCTACCAGTACGCCCTCCTGGTAGTTACCTATGGAGGTGAAACATGGAACTTGACTAAAAAATTGACTTTCAAACTTGGAAGCATGCAAGGGAAGAATCATGCCTGAAGTCGTATGGAGAGATTACCAGACAGCATAGAAAATGTTCATAGTGAGAGTCGATTTTTCAATTCGCTTCAATTTCTATGCCACAATCAAGTGGGCAAGCTTTCTTTTGATTTCTGTATCAGTTGAAGTCATTTGGGGTTGTGAGGATTGCAAAAATATTTAATGAATGAAAGTTAACATTCATGAATCGGATATCAAGATAAAAGTCGTGAGAAATCGTTCTTAGATCTACATACAACAAAATATCTGAATTTAAGTATGAAACATCTAAGCTGGTAAAGCAGAAAGAGAAATTTTTAGCGCGCATGCGCAATAAAAGTGTTCGCTCAACCCCAAAACCGTTATATCGGGGTCTGTTTAATGGAGGGGTTACAGTATCTATTCAAATGAAATAAGCCCGTGCAAAGTTGTATGATACATTTCCGGCAGTATTTCAGAAAGTCAACTTCGTTCAGTGATTAAATCGTGCATTCAAATCTCGGTAGAGGATGTGGTTTACACTCCTAATGTGGGTGAGGATTATTTTTGTTCTTGTTACGGTGGAAAAGTAAGTCAACTCCAGTTTGGAGTTCTACAAATGATTTTAACTTAACAGACATCGTAGGAAGAGAAGGGGAGAAAAGAGAGTTGAACAGTTTCGATAACAAGAGAGATTGAGAGAGAGAGAGAGAGAGAGAGAGAGAGAGAGAGAGAGTACGCTTCTTACAGTAGAATTTGAAATAAGATAAAAAGTGGAACTTAGAAGCGGTACTTGTCTGAACCGGACTTGGACCTCCTTTGGTTGAAAGCAGATTCTTTCAACATTGTTAATTTCGGATGAATTAAACTATTTTGCTTTTCGTTAAAAAGCATTGGCTGGTCCATTCAACTAGTCTATTTTCTGATAACTTTACGATTCACTTGAGAAGGGGCAAAGAGAGTTAGGTAGTTTATTAAAGGGATATCCATTATCCCCTCTTCCCACTAAATACTAGTCATGATATTAGTAAACATCTTTCCTGGAAGCCATCTCTTCTTTCATGGAAATTACTTGAATCGTATTTGGTTCGAAAAATTGCATCCCGTTTTTTTTTTCAAGGAACAGTAAACAAAAGAAATTAGATAATTAACAGGCCTGACTGCTGCAGGAACAATTCCACTCCAACTTGTATTCCGACTGAAGATGATAACCGGGACAATTGTATTATATCTAACCATAAAATGAGTTTAAAAGCATTTTTATGCTTAGTTGTTTGTTCACGCTCAAATGGGATGACAGCTTTGTTTATTTACTTTCCTATTATGACATGCCACGAATAATTACGTCATAGAAACTCTCAAAGCTTCATGTTTAGTCATCACACATTGAAACAACTTGAGATGATTCGAGACGTTAAAAAAACTTGAAATTAGGATAAAATGAATCAATTGATAAAACTGATTCAGACTCCTTAGTATGGATCCATGTCTAAATGTCCCTGCCATTCCTGACGGGTATAATCTAGTATATACAATAACTAGAAAAAATGTATAAACACAAATTTGGCTGCTTTAAGGCCAAACTCCACTCTGAACGCAATTATTTCAGTCTCGAAGCCGAATTTCTAAAATACAAGTTATTTTCATCGAGGAGAGAGCGTACGCAATTCACTAAGTTCGTACTATATACGGTTATGACTGAGAAGAGAAGAGAGAAAAAGAAAATGAATTATTGCATTTATGAAAACATCAAAGAGATCTGACGCTGCTATTTTTGTTGTTTCACATCGAGTCACTAAGAAAACTCGCCATGATTTTTTGTGAACGTCATTGTTTTAAGTGTATGACTCATCGGTTTTGGTGAGGGAAGCGTGTTACACGGAAGGAAACAAAGCCAACTCTTCATGTAGCTTGACAATGTATATTTTTAGTATATATGCATCAATCTATTGGAATGAAATAACACTTTGTGTATCTATACGATGATTTCTCTTGGATATGTAAGACTTGTCAGTTTGGTTCAGTCGGTAAGAGTGCCAGCTACCAATCTCCTGGTCGTAAATTGAGAACATCAATTTTTACTCCCTAACATTTTGTAAGTATTACTCTAGTTGTTCTTGCTACAATAGAAAAAACAAAGTTTACTCCAGCTTTTGACTGGATCTTGACAAAAATTGAAGAAAAAAAATTTCGATTTAGAGGCAACCAGCCATTTGACGCAAAGCACGAAAAAGGATATTATTGATTGTAGTAAGTATCCGTTGCTTCGCTAATCGTATACGCAAAGCTATGTTTTGTGTCAGTATGTTTGCACAGTGATTTGAATAATTGATTTTCCCCAATTTATTACGACTAAATTTATGACCGATATCGGTTGGCAGTGTACTGTGTCGGGGGTGATCAATGGATGATTTGCTTTAATCGTCTTCTGTTAGGTAGTGACCTGTGAAGAAAAGCCTGAATTTCTGAATGGAAAAAAAGTTTGAATGCCACCAGCCACAAAACAAGTGATCAATTTAGCCTAAATTTGTATAGCAAACCTCACTCCCCTGAAAAATATATCGGGAGAGTGGGCCTTTAAAATAACACAAATAAAATGATTTTCTAGACTTGATAGAAAGAAAATGTTTAAATTCTCAATCCTCTAAATCAATTAGTGACGTCTGTCCGTGCGAAACATACATAGCCAGACAACCAGCTAAAACAACTTTTGAAAATGAAGAAAAAAAACAAACTATGTCGACAGTTTTGGTTGACAGTTTCTAATTTGGAGAAATCGAGATTTGTTTTTTTCGATGATTGTGGAAAAACTCATGGACAGGGTGAGTAACTAATGAAGAATTTTCTAGGGGAGTAGCAAATACAAAGAAATAGTTGCTAACAATCAGAGTGAAATAATTTTGGGGGCACAAGGGGGCGTGGGGAACCCAACGCCCCCTGGATGCATCGAAGGTAAGAGAACCAGTGAAAGACAGCGGGTAACCTTAAAAAAAAACAAATTCTATTTCATTTCTATTACATACTGAAAAATCCTTCCCGCGAAAGGCCTTCTATGTTATTTCTATTACATACTGAAAAATCCTTCCAGCGAAAGGCCAAAATGGGGCTTTTGATTACAATGAGAGATGCAAGACCAGAGCCTCAAACAAAATGTTTTTTTTTTGTTGACGAAACGGTAAAAATGAGATGTAATTATTTTGTTTTAGCTAGACAACAAAGCAGTAAAAAAAATATGAAAATTACAACTGCCCAAGTCAAATGATGGATAAACAATATAAGCAAAATAGAGATGAAATATAGTTATCATCACCATCAGCAGCAGCAGCTTTTTAGCGTCCGTCGTTTGACGGAGACCTTCCCTAAGATTTACCAGACCGCTTTATCGTGGACGTCAGGGAAACAGTACTTTCTGAACTAGTTTAATTCGTCACACTATGTTATTTTCTATCGACAAAAACATATAAGTAAACGAAAGTATAAAGTATCGCTACGGCTGTGCTACTGAAATAAATTTCAAGTTGTTGAGAAATGTTTCGATTATTTTCGAATTGTAACCACCATCGCAATAAAGTCACTCAGTTGGAGGTAAGTCGTTAGCAACGAAATATGAGTGTTTTGCAGTGATTGGTGCAGAAAAATCACGAAGTATGTTGCATTATTAGAACTGAAGCTGCAAATAAACTTCAGTTTTATGTGTAGCAGAAAATGACGACAAAGAAAAAATGTGAACATTATTTTATTTATCACCTCTGCGAATAGAAGTTACGTTTGCAGAGGTTTGATATGAAATAATGTTTAAATATTTAATACCCACCCTTGAAAACTACTTTTTATTGATTTATCTATGAACAATTCATCGTCGTTGTTTCTCCAATTGGATTGTTCTTATAAAAAACGTGTACCTAATTCCTCAAGCGAACGCATTTATTAATGTAAACGAAAGAAATAATCCTCATCACAGAGCATTGCTTTGAAAGCTTAGATTCTCTTCCTTTCACTCACTCTTGAAAAAATCGTACTCTCCCTAATCTATTTCGAAATCATAGAGACGTGATTCGCATCATATTTACGTCATTCTAGATGGTCACAAAATATGCTTTCATTCCAGTTCAAGTTTTATGATAAACAGAGTCCATCAGAAATCGACTCAGAATGTCTCGAATCAAAAACACCCAAGATAAGGCAGATGGTAATGGACACACAGGAGATGAAATACACGATATTAGCTCAATAACCATTATTAATTTTGCTAAAAAAAGGGATGAATGCATTTGCATCTGGCCATTTCAGTAACGGTGGATAATCTGAGGCTTGAACTTGCCTCCCTTCAGAACTAAGACATTATTTGAGGACATCTTTGGCTAATTAGAGTATGTCTTTCTTTCTCTTAAATATACTTATTGTCGAAACTTCAGTTTATTGTAGTTCACCCTATTGTCATCAAAGATTGGGCCTTAATCTCCACCGTAGCTCTGGTATGGCTGGTTGATGAGATGGTACTATGCTTTGCCAAAGGGTCAACCCAGAATTTTTTTACTACAGATCTGATGATGCCAAAGTTATTTTTACCGATGGCCGGATTCATGCTTTTCCCGAGGGGTTAGTGTGAAAGTGAATAGAAGTGGACAGAACTGAAATTTGAACTCGACACGCCAAGTCGAATGTCCGAGCGGTTATCCACTGGGCCACCAAATCAGGATCTTAAAAGAACGAGTATTGCTAGAAGCGACAAAAGTAACGGAACACTGGAGAGACATAATCGTCCACGTACTGAAGGGAAATAAAGAGAGAGACCTGCATGTACCAAAAAGTGTAAAGGAGCCAAAATGTCTGAAAGCGTTAAAAAAAGAGTCACGGTAGTCAACGCTTTGAAGGGACAGAGAACAGAGAGAGAGAGAGAGAGAGAGAGAGAGAGAGAGGGGCAGACAGACAGACAGAGAAAGAGAGAGAGAGAGAGATTCTACAATAGAAATGTATATGATACTTATATACTTAAAACGTCATCAAGAGAAGGTATCCGTTGTTTCAAAGTGCATTCCCGAGTATTAGAAGCTGAATAATCCAAGTCATGTTCACTTTATTGAAAGAGAAAAGACAAAGGTCTTTGACATGTTCTTTTCGTGAGGAGTTCGCTTACAAATACTACATATTCTATTAAGCGTTTACAGAGTCAACAGCCCGTGGTTGGTGTGCGAATCGATCGGTATACGTATCACCGTTCTCTGCTTACACTTTTATCTCGGGTGTCGCAGTGTCAGGTACACTTTGTTACAATTGTTAGTAAGTCCCATACCAGTCTTAGAAGGAGAGGGTCGAAGCTACGTTCTTCTTACAGATCCTGGTATTCCCAGGTATTGGGAATCGACCAGGATCAATGTTGCTTACCTTCAATGATTCTACGTGATTTGGACGTAACCTCCAAGCCGCCCAGTCCTTGTGTTGAGTGCTAAGGTTTTGAGTACTGTTTAAAAAAAAAAACTGTTGCTAAGACGGAGAGGCAGATTGTACCATGACCCACACAACCGGGGACGAGCTCTTTTTTCATGTGACTGCAACACCATGGCACAGGAGGAGGTATTGCAGTAGCATAAAAATACTTTAGATACATTAACCTTTCTTCAGTGTCAAAAGCACTGCAGCTAAATAGGACTGTCCACGAGACGAACAAACCCAAATCGCCCACGACTTCAAAAAAACGAGGCGAAGAATCGAGTTTTGATACAATGATAGGTTCATTTCCCCTTTCAGCCAAATGGATATTGGTAAATATCTTCCCGGAAGCCATTTCGTCCTCCATACAATTACTTTAATCCTATTTTCTATCAGGATTCTGAAGAATTGGCATCTTGTGTTTTTCGGGAGACAATGACTAGAAGCAGCAATTGAGAAAAAAAAGCAATGCAAATATATTTTGACATGAAAAACCTGTCAAATTACGCAAAGCCTCGCGGGGATATTATCGACATTAGCAAATGTTTGTTCCTTTGCTAACAGCACTGTTGTTCTCGTTGCTTTGCCAACAGCAATGCTGTGCTTTGTGTCAGCATGTTCATATAGTAATTTGAAAGGTTAACGAAATTTGTCAAGCTGAACTTCTTGCAAGACAAAAGTTGTCCGCTTCTTTCCCCAAAATGAACATAACCATAAGATCAGAGGTGAAAGTGTTGAGAAAGGGTTTTACCCAGAAGTGGAATGAAATGGCTGCTGCTGCAGATGATGATGATGGAACGATCAAGATCGAAAATTTGGATCTGAAGAAAATAGATCACCATCTGTATAAGACAACGAAAACAAGAAATCACTTGGAAAATCAATCTATGTTGGCACACTTTCAACAGAGTAATCTGTATCGCCAAGAAGGAAAACCAATGCAACTTCCCGATGGACGGAGCTGGAAACTGGAATCCAACCAAAATATTGACCTGGGAATCACGTTGGGTTGCCAGGAGGTAATCATGCAAGTAAAAAAAAGGATATAGAATCCATTGATAAACCCAAATGGCAATGGACTTGCTATGTTGCAAGGATGTCAGACAACTGATGGACATCATGACTTGCAAGATGGATCTCCAAAATATTGGATGGATCGACGATGTTTCAGGAAATACTGACCTGCGACTCACACGCGTAGAATTATCTGGCGAATCTTCGGGAAGGTTTTTGTCCAGCGACGAACGCTTGAAAACCGATGTCGATGATAAATGATTCATTCAGAAGAAAAATATGTAACCTCTATACGCCTGATACAATAGTAACATCATCTTCTCTCTCAATCAAATGCCCATCCCATAATATATTGGTGAATGTATTGCCTGGAAACCATCACTTCTTTCATACTTAAATTCTATTTCCCTCCAGGATTCTCGAAAATTTGTAATCTAAATGTGATTACCTGTTCATTTATTTATTTACAAGCATCGTAACCATCGGAAATGATGAAGTTATTCATATATGGATCAGTATCAAAGAGCATAAAACAATATCAATTGGTGATTTATTTCCAATAATCAATAATATCAAGCACCTAATCAAAAGACTGACTCTCAAACAGAGAACCATGCAATGTGAACATGAGAGAATCATGTTCAACATTACATGGCGAGATCATAAGGCAACACAGTGTATTAGAGGGAAGAAAGGAGTCCGGGATATCACGGAAACCATTAGAAAATTTAAATGGCAATGGGCTAGTCATGTTGCAAGAATGGCAGGCAACTACTGGGACTAACAACGTGGATCTCCAGATATCATATGCGAAATAGTGACTGACAGAGAGTAAGATGGCTAGACAAATGCAGAAAGTACTGGCTCTGCGACGTCCATGATAAAGAGGTCAGGTGAATCCTGAGAAAGGTCTATGTCAACAATGGACGCTAAAATGATGATGATGATGATGATGATGATTCTCAACTCAAGTGAAGCAGTTTCAGTTTGTGAGTAGACATTATTTCTATGACGTAATCTTCGTTGTTATGCTTCGGCAGGAATTGGTCAATTTCCCCCTAATTCCATGTTATTTCTAAGCCAAGAATGTATCAGATTATGTCCAGTCCATTATTGACAATTAAAGTCATATCAGGAGAGTGAATGCTGCATATAAATAAATTGCCAATTATATGTTTACATTATTTGTTTGGAGTATGAAGACGGGTTCTGACAATTAAAGAAGACGGGTGTCATTTCGAAGCTCTTAAGAAAGCAACCGTTTCGTTTGTGAACAAATCATAATCATTTGGTTTTTATCAGTTGTATTTATTTGGGAATCTGAGAATCGGAAAAACCTGACGTCGTTCTTGGAGACAATGTTGTTTTTAATGGATGTAATAAAAAAAGAAAAGCAATTTAAAGTCACTATAACAGACACATCATCTCCAATCGTCTTTGTCTCCTTGCCATTGGAATCAGTTGATTGATTTGTGAAGTATCGTCTGCTTTCCGGAAAGCAATAACAAGTATATGATGAACAAATATACGTCAAGGCGTCTTTGTTCTGTGGAAAAGCGCTGAACAGAGGGTAGACAATTGTCCTCAACTTGGAGGATAGCTCCAACGACGATTACTGGCGTAACAAAAAAACGGCTTCAAAATACAATCTTTGCCGGAAAAAAAACAAAGACTTGAAATACTTATTCTAAGAATGAAGTCTTCTACAAGATACAAAGTGATCTTGTTATAGCACGTAATTAAAAAACCTCAACCAAAATTTTCATAATAGTTTTAATCGGTTTTTAAACTGGTCTGTCTGTCTGTCGGTCTGTCCGTCTGTCTATCTAGCTGGCTGGTTATGTCTGCATGTATCACGCGCACGGATGGCACCAATGGAGCTAGAAGGCTAAAAGTTTAAACATTTACCCCTTATTACGTCTAGAAAGTTTCAAAATCCCCCCACAAAATAGGTTTCCAGTGGAGATTTACAATATACTTTGATGCTAAATTAATCACTAAACCTGTCCGCTTGCTTTTTGAAAATCCAAAAGAAATGCAAAAGAAGTGACTTACATATTGATCATCCTTTATTTCAATTTTTTGATTGATCACTCCCAACACAGCATGCTTTCAACAAACGTTGCTCACGTGACGGTTTCTATTGAGTTTCTCACTAAATTTGTTGGTAATTCCTTTTAAAACCATTTTATCTTATTTTTCTGATTGAACAACCCCTAAAAAGAGTGTTCAGCTGAAGATTTAAAAAAAAAAGATAAAACGTACTAAAAAATGAAGGAAATAGTAAACACTAAAATGTTTGAAAATCAACGCACTTCACCTCTAAATCTCAAAACATCTTCGTCAACAACACAGGGAGTGGGGATGAGTCGGGAAAATAAGACGGTAACAGAAAAGATGAGAGTTCTCTCTGACTATGACAGATACAAAATAATAACACATCTTTGACGGAAAAAAGTTTTTGGTGTTAAACCTCTTGTTGTTTTTGGCTTGTAATACCCAATCTTTGAAAGGAGATATGAATCAACATTGGTGTAAAATTTTGTGCCGAAGCAAACAAGGAACGAGAAAAACCGAGAGAAAAAACGTGAGAAGATATTGTAAGTGAACTATTTAAAATATGAATCGATTTTATCAGTAACCGTGATCCTTGGAAGCAATTTAAAGAAAGAACAGACTTTTCCGAAATAAACAAAGTATTCACGATGGAATTTTACTTTCCAACTAGAATCATAAACTAATTTGTGAGTAACTAGGGCACCTGTATCAGCTGTATAAATATACACGCTCATAGTTTTTCGGATGATTGAATTTCCTCGTCTAGTTCGTGTTAACTCGAAAGCTTGTAGGAGCCACAGCATACGAGTCACTTCCAGTGATTCCCACACTCTCCAAAATTTACTCAGTAAAGTGAGTCCGCCACGAGAGAAGAGTCTGACAAATTATTTCATTTAAGTTATTCCTTGAAAAAGTGTAAAATCTATACTGGTGAAACTGGCAGCCCTCTCAAAGTGCAACTCAACAAAACGTCGTAATGAAATGCAAAATTGAAAGATCAGAAAATAAAACGGAAAGGCATGATCCTGGATTTCCCTCATTTAACATCATTTCAATTGTTCTCATCACAGTTATCGGACCATTTTTGCTTTTCATACCCTGAGATTGTCCGGGGCACATTCGACTTGATACTGAATGACATCATTCAACGTTTTCTGAAGTTACCTACCATAAAGAAGGTGTTTTTGAGCTTTCAATCCATTTTGAAAACTGACAAATTTACAAGGTCACAAAAATCTTTATAGTCTGAGAGCGCAAGAAATCTTTTTTCTATTTTCTCTCGAATATTCGACTTTCATCTGTAATTTTTTCAGTTTTAAGAATTGATAGAAAGCTCAAAAATAGTTCTATTTTCAAAATACTTTCTTTGTTTACCTGGCGGTAAGTAACTTTCCAATACTCACCTTTTCCAATTTTTAAAAAATCTGATATATGATCTTTTTAACACAATTTGATTGGA
This sequence comes from Thysanoteuthis rhombus, assembly GCA_963457665.1. Taxonomy (NCBI): domain Eukaryota; kingdom Metazoa; phylum Mollusca; class Cephalopoda; order Oegopsida; family Thysanoteuthidae; genus Thysanoteuthis; species Thysanoteuthis major. Next base: position 53,469,407 of record OY735222.1, on the reverse strand, counting down.
AGCAAAAAATAATTTTTCTCAGGGTGAGTAACTTTCGAAAATAATGTATCAGTTTGGAAAACTACTTTTAATAGAAAAAAAAGAACAAATTCTTTTCTAAATTTTTCTGGTTGTAATTAATTTTGGAAATTAGAAAAATATGTTTTTTTTATCTTATACGACTTTTTGGTGATTGAAAGCAAAAAAATTACTTGTTCATCTGAGGGTAAGTAACTTTCGTAAAGATGTGTTATTTGCGAACGTTTTTGAAACGTTGACGTTTCAATGGCGTCATGTGGTGTCAAGTCGAATTTGTCCATTTACAAACTGATTATTCACAGGGGGAGAAAAGTAAAATTGATCCCTTTTTTCTCATGGAAATAACAAGAAAAAATAGTGCCATGCAGATATACTTATCACAATTCCATAATCAAAAACTTCTATTCTGTAATAACCTCAAAAATCACTATAACGCAAAGAAGACCGGTTTAGACACTGTGGCTAGGTTTATGTCATTTGTCTGCTCTGACAATCATATGTATCTATCTATCCGGACAATCCCTGACTCCTCATATTATAGACTGATCCCTTGGGCCAGACAGACTGACAGACCTATCCCTTGGACTAGATAGACTGACTGACCTTTCCCTTGGACTAGATAGACTGACATACTTATCCCTTAGGCCTGACAGACTGACATACCTTTCCCTTGGACTAGTAGCCTGACAGACCTATCCCTTGGGCCTGACAGACTAAGAGACCTTTCCCTTGGACTAGATGGCCTGACAGACCCATCCCTTGGGCCAGATAATCTTTGGTAAGACTCAGTCATTGATTGAACCAACAACCTGCTGAATGGGAGGCAGAAAAATCTGTTCTAGAAGAAAGTGATGCTATGTAAATATATTTTTCTTTATAATGCCCTATGAGGATTGAGATAAATCAGTAAAACTGTATTTAGTGCGAATGAATGGCTTCGCAAGCCAAGATTGTTGAGAGAGATTTCCACTGCAGTAAGAGCATAGACAGCAGGACATGTGTGTAGAATAACCCACCAGTCTGAGCAATGGAGTTTTGAAGTTTAAGCTTACTCAGGGCCAACCCTACCCTTTACATCAAGGGTTAGCATCCTACAGTCCAGGATATAGGCACAGATAGGAGCTGGACTCCTGGCAGATGTGGAATAGCTAGGGGGATCTGCCGCCCTTTTGCGAAGGTTTTCCAACAATATGACTTAATTTGTTGGACCGTAAGACGAGAACAATCTGCGGTTGGTAAATGCTGAAGTGGCTATAGAGTTCTTCCGTCACTTTGAAGTAGAATCAGGATAAAACGGCTGACTACAACTAGAAGTATAGGAGCTCCAGGTAGTACAGCTCTTGGTGATTTTTAGACACAGATACTCTGACTAAAAGCGAAAAAAAAGCCTCACGGTTCTGGTACTTGAGATAGAGCCAATATTGTCAGGAGATAAGTTAAATTGAGGGTAAGCTCTGAATCCAACCCCAAATTCTATCAATTATTCTTCAGGTAATGTACTACCACTCGCCATCACATTTAATAATTGGACAACCGTAGCGTCAAAATTTGAAGTCATGTAAAAAAAAAATATATCTGAGTATGAATATGGTCTGAATGAATTCTGTTTATGACATCACCAGCTACAGGAAAACATCTAAATAGAGTAAGAAAACATATGAAAATGTATAGATTCAGAAAAATCTACATGTTATTCATAAACTATACCCGTCAAAACAAGGACCTCAATCGTCAAAAAAAAAAAAAATAATAAAAGCCTTTTCCCTAGAAATAAATTATTAGAAAGAGTTTAGTGGAGTACAGATGCCAATTTCCAAGTCAGTAGACAAAGCAGTATTACCGAGAGCGCCGGAACAAACCAAAGCACAACCACAGAAAACTCACGCACAAAAGAGATCTAACTATCCGCCACGTATAGTGTCTGTGGTTGTTCGATTTCGCCCTGCTTCCGAACTGAGTATCTACAGAGGTCAAAGTAATTTTTCTGGTGATGCAATAGTCATAAAACGATCTAGTCTCAGGTGGGGATTTATTTACTTTAAGCTATTAGGAAAATGAGGCTTTTCCTTCGGTCCAATTTACAGTAAAGACCCTGGAGACCAAATAGCCGAAAAGAAAATCGATTTTGTCAAGATCTTTCTACAGCCCAATCAGCTCTACAGTTAAAATCCACGAGGCCAGAGAAAAATAAAACAAAACTGAAAAGCACTCAGAGAACGGAAACATCTTCGAACACTATCGATACATCATGATCACACATGAGGATTGACGTCAGTGTGTAAACGCTAATTCACTTATTTACTGTAAAAAGCCTTACTACTCTGACATTTGCTCCATGGATATGAATTGTTGGGAATGAATTGTATATCACCCGACCTCAACGTTGGGAACTTTGGGGCCAGATGAAAAATTACAGTGTTGATACGCGAAACGGTGTTTTCGGTGTCCATAATTTTTCCTTCTCTTCGGGGAGGGAACATTAGTTAGATATTTTGGTTTTATGAACTCTTCCACAAAATCGATTTTCTTCCCGGACATTTGGTGTCCAGTTGATTTACGGTAAGTCGGACGGAATCGGACCTAACCGAAAATGAATCGATCCCCTAAGATTCTTACGAGACCATGAGCTCTACCTCAAATAACACAGCAGTAAGGTTTTTTCACAGCAAGTAAGAGGATAAGGGTTTACACAATAACGTCAATCCTCATATGGGATTATGATGGAAGAGTGAGGGGGAACAGACTATTATATTCAAGTAAGAAGCAGACAAAAAGTCGGCCACTACATCTACCTAAGACAAGGGATCATCATGAATTCTCGAAAAAGAAATCAAGCGGAGAATCACTGTAGGATGGCAAGCTTTCGGAGCCGGGTATTTCATATAATCCATAAGAAAACTAAAATGGCAATGGGCTGGTAATATTGCAAGAATGTCATTCAACCGATGGACATAATGATTCACCACATGGATCCACAGAGATCATATGTGACATTGTGACTGGCAAAATATAAGATAGCATGACGAACTATACAAGTTCAGAAAGTATTGACTCCGCGACACCTATGATAGAGGGGTCGGGCGAATTCTGGTGAAGGTCTTTGTCTAACGACAGACGCTAAAGGCTGCTGCTTCTGATAATGATGATGGAGTTTCAATAATGTACATTTTCGACTGAACTCATATGAGAAGAGTTAAAGCATTTCATACACAAGCTTAGTATACAGTACAATAGAATATCAGAAGATGGTTCTTTGGAAAGTGAATGTATTTTGGTGAAGAAGGTACGTCTTTGTATTTATCACTAACGGTTTCAACAATATTTCTTCTTAGAAATTGAATAGCTTTGGTCATCATTTAAATCAGAGGTTCCTAACCTGGGGAGTCCATACCCATGGGGGGTATTGGAAGCAAGTTCTACAGGGGAACTGTGGGCCCATATCACTGGACACTGTAATCAACGGTTAGCTAACGCATCTCAGCATGTGACCCGCACTGACTGATGAATATACGGAAGGATCCTTGAGGGAAAATTAATCTATATTTTGAGGGAAGTAACTCAGTATTTGTATATTTGAGATTTTCTAAAAAATGCAAAAATAAGGAGAGACAAACAAATAGAAAAAAGAGAAAAAAAGTTGATGGCTTGGAAGAAGATGTTCTTGGAGAGGCACAATTTAAGAACTAGGCCGGGGCTCTAAAAAAAACATGCAAAAGAGATTATTCACCCTCAATGGCTTGCAAAATCTGCCTTCTAACTCCTGTACGAATAGAAGAGTTTTGTTTTTGCTCTACTAGTTATAAAATGAGTGGCAGCACATATTGGGGGAAAAACAAGGCATTTTTTTAAAATTTGATATTTTCTTTATTTTTAGAGCTACAATGGTCAACGTAGGTGAAGGTTTCTGTGCCTTTTTTATACATGTGTGTGTGTATGTTTGTGTATATGTTCATGGGTTTGTTTATGTATTATGTGCGGATGTTTGTTTATATTTGTGTATGCGTATGTTTATGTGTTTGTGTCTTTTAGCGGTCCTGGCGATACCGTTTTGTCTACAGATTTGAAAATTGGCATCAGTACTCCTCTAAAACCCTTCAAAAGATTTTTATATTCTTGGAAAGAAGCCTTTTCAAGCCTTTCTTTTCCTTATTCTGTCAGGTTTATTGATAAAAAGAATTGGAGCCAATACTTTCTGAATTTATCTAGCCCGTCACGTCATCTCACTTTCGCAAATGATATCTGGGGATCCACGTTGAGAGTCGTGATCTGGCGGTTGTCCGATATTTTTGCAACATGACCAGCCCATTGCCATTTGAGTTTTCTTATTGTTTCTGTGATATCTCGGACTCTAGTCTTTTCTTTAATATACTGTATTGTCTTATGATCTCTCCGTATGAGGTTGAGCATGGTCAATTTTTTTGGTTTGGTTCTATGTTTCAGCTCCCTAGGTGACTATTGGTTGGATGCGTTGGTTGCATGCCCTTCTTTTTAGTTTCTATTCTTTTTATATTCTTGAAAGTTGAGATTCTTCTACCCAAATCTTGCCAACTTAGAGTGATTTTTTTTAGGAGGTCATCGACAATCATTGTCCCAAATAGATGTAGTGGTCTACTTTTCCAGCTTTGCGTTATCGATTTCGATCGTTGCATATTTGTCTCCAGCTTGTTTGTTGTACATGACATTTGTTTCGCTGAAGTTAGTATCTGGTAATTCGGATCTGTCATGACCTATAGAAAAAAGATTTATTCTTGGAGTAAGCTAAATTTGAAACAAGTTCAAAGTCCCAGAAAACACGCAAAAGAAATTACGTATGCCATTTGGCTTGGAATGTCTGCTTGTTAACCTCTATACAACTATAGAAGGTATTATCTTGGCCATGGATTGAACACACATGACCTACTAAACCGAAGGCGAGCACTCTACGACTTGGCCTGTTTAATCCCAGTAGATATCAAAGGGTTAATCATTCGAGAAAGGAAGATTCAGAAAAAAGAAAGAAATCCAAACAAAAGTATAAAAGAAGAAAAAAAAAACATTGGATGAGAAAGGATGGGGGTTTCTTACAGACTGATTGGTAATTCGAATTTGTCCTGACCTTTATAATCAGAATGTATTTTTGGAGTGAACTAATTTCAGATCAAGGCCTGGAAAACACGCCAAAGATATTATTCATGCTCCGTGACTTGCAAAATCTGATTCTGACACCTGTATAACTATAACAAATTTTCCTCTTTTAAATCAACGTAGGATAAAAACATCCCAAGCACGAGGTGACGTACAAGGAATTATTCTGGTATAGTTTTTGAATCAAGAGTAAACACACGAGTGCGTGCGCACACACATACACAAACACGTATATATTACAAGAAATTTGTCGGCTCTTTCAATGCAGGCTAGTTTGATTCACGGAGATTGCATTGAAACGAAATTGGCTTCAATGTATAAACTGATAAATTCATTGCAGTATTGATTTAATTGCTCTGCGTAAGAGTATTGAGCAAGAAGTGAGCAGCAATCGTCGTGATACTGTTATCGTCGTGCTGTAATCATCTGTACCTGTGTTACATGCGCTAGACCTTAAACTTGAAACTCGGGAAATCAGCTACGGTGGTCATTGAAAATGTTGAAGCAGGTCTACAATAATGGAGCAGTGAGCTGAGCGTGTTATTTTGATTAACACACACGCATTAAGAATGGGAGACCATCACAGGAGGATAATGAGAGACCAGGGCAACCCTCAAAGAACAGTACCCCCTCCCACGAAAAAAATGTCAAAGAAATCGGACGACTTGTGAGTTGGATCGCTTCTGGAAGGTTCAACATGTTATTTGGATCAGCTCCGAGATGGATAATTTGGCGTAAACAACCTGAACTGTGAAGCGATTAGAATTGGGTGTTCCAGGATGATTACGTACCTGATCATGATCTATCCGCTCCAATCACCAGATTTTGCCCACCCCCACTGTATGAATCCCTCCGCAACGAATAATTTAAGCTGACAGGTCGCTGTTTTGACACTGTGGGGGGAGATGTAGGGAGAATAGAACAAGTCTCTCTGCACGCTCAAAGAGTTCAACTTTCAGAGAGCGTCCCAAGAGTGACAGACGCACTCGTTGTGGTGTATCACTGGAATCGAGCACTCTGGTAGATGGGAAATTATGCATAAGTGAATATATCGCTTAATTCAGTCGTACAGACCGTCCAGTTCTGTGTACAACAGGGGAAGAGCGTCTGCCTTGGGAGCGAAGGTTTCAGCCCCACCTAGCGGTACTGGAAGAGATATTGAGCCAGAAGCCTCATTGAATAGTTGTAATGCAACGAAACAATTATCAAATATATATATATATATATATATATATATATATATATATATATATATATATATATATATTAAGATTAGTATAAAGCCAACATTCGTAAAGGTATCCCACCCCAGAAAAGTTTGTGCTACGAGGCTCTCCCTGTTGGTACCATCGGAAAATCCTCCAATCCAGATTGAGGCCAAGGTTCTGGATACTCATTTTCTTCACTCCAAAGATGGCGCAACGCAGTCTTTCTTTTTTTTCTTGTCATTAATTCTTTGCATTCGAAGTTAAGCCTGATAGATATCAGTTATCAAATATTATCGATGAAAGGAAGATATAGGAAAAAAGTATTTCGTCTGACAGGAAGTTGGAAAGTGAAGAATACAATGCAAACAAATCCTCAAGGGAGCCAGAACTTTGACTTGCATTAGTGTAGAGATCGAAACCTGCTTACGACACTTAGAATTCCCAGACGGTTACCCATCAGGGCACTGACCAGGCTCGACGTTGCTTAATGAACGTAGTGTAACGATAGGTCTCCCCCTGGAGGGATTGAGATCTTCAACGGAGGTAATCTACACGCCCCAAGCTACTTGAGGCACCTGGTATATCTAGATGGTCACTCATCTAGGTCCTGATCAGGTTTGAGATCGCGTAATTTAGAAATCGGTATCCTCTTTGGGAGGAATAACGAGATCCCCATGGATGTGTTTTCTACATTATTCCCCAGCTGCTTACAGCACCTGGTATTTTTAGGCGGTCATCAATCTGGGTTATGAACTGGCACGACGTTGCTCGAATCTGGTGATCGCACGAGGATCGGTGAAGCCAACACATTTTGGTCACTCCCCGGGGCCCATGCCAGGACGAAGAGGATGGAGATCCTGATAAAGTTCAGAATAAAGCAGAGTGATACGTCTGAAATTAGCTTGGCTATAGAAGCTGATAAAAGGACGTACTTGAAAGTAACACACATTCATCATGTTGTTTTTTCTGTAACATACTAAATTGTATTCATCTATCTGATAAGAGGCAGCGTTTTGAATTGATAATGAATTTCCAATGTGAAGTGATGTTTATTTAGTATAATGACAACTCTAATGAGCGAAGAAAATTGCTTGAATGTCCCTTTTTGGAAATATTGTATCACAAATACAGGAGAAATTTAAGTTGCAAAATTGGGAATCCTGGGTGTGTTTTCAAATTCCCTCCCTCGATCTCAGTCCTGACGGTATGAGTCAGTGCCCCTTACACAGTCCATTGCAATAGCCGTCCCTCCCCCGGGATTCACGTTTCACAAGTTTCTCAAGGTTTCAGAGTTCTTCGAGATTTTTGTGACATGTGAAATAGACTTAGTGATGACGGGCTCTGAAAGTGATATCACTCACTTTCCCATAAGCTATAGTTGTAAGGCCAACAATATTGAAAAAAAATCATTGCTTACCTAAAGACTTTCTTTTTATTCAATGTTAGTTGTTATTTTTTATGACCTTAAAATTTTTTTTAAAATATTTATTTCGAAAATTAAAAATTCAGAACTTGAACTTACTAGTCCTATTAGAATTTTCGAATATCTTACGAGGCACCCCTGGAAGTTAACTGCTGCTCTTCGTGGGGTTGGGACTCAGAGCACAGTTTGGAATCACTGGCCTGATAGCTAAAATGGAGAAGTTAATGCCGAGGAAGGTTGGCGCGGTATAAACTCCAGCAAAATGACCATGAGACCACAAAAAGCATATTTTGAGAAGGAAAGAAAAACGTCTCTAATTGATTCCTAGTAATGTATTCAGGCAAATCTTCAAGGTTGTGGCCCCCAAAATGGGACCAGGTGCACCTCAACACATACCCAGACGAGCAAAGACACGAATCAGTAGCCCTGTTGTCTGGTCGGATTGGCTATTTTTCGGGCTATGTTGATTCAAAAATGACTGTTTTAAAAATATTGCAATACTGAAGCAGACGTAAAAAGTCATTATTCATCAAAAATACTCCTGCAACAAAGTAAAAATAGCCAGGAATCTAAATATGGCCAAACTAAAATGTTCATGGCCAATTACTTTTCCTAAAGATCAGATTTGTGGAATTTGGCCATAAAATAGCCAAGATGGCAACACTTTTAGTTTCCCCCTCCCCTTGTTTTCTAACCTTAAAATGTCGGATGGAATCTCATCAAATATTTCCTAATCAGATTTGTTCTTGCCAACGGGAATGGAAATTTTATTTTGAATTTGCGTAATCTAATGAATAGCAAATAGAGCCCCAGTTTCATGTCAGTTACATACACGGACTGTCTGAATGCAAACGTGCATAACAACAATGTAACTTGAGTTTGCACCTTGGAGGCCTCCGGCAATATTTAGAGAGATTTGATGAAAAAGGACAATTTTCAATAAATAGGTATGCACTACCTAACTTAATTGGTGAAAAAAAACAAAGAAAAAAAACGCTAAGGATGAAATAAATATTTATGCAATTCATGTATGTACAAATATACCTGGGATATTCTGTAAGGTCAGTAGGAATACAGTTGGTGAACAACTATTTATAAAGCTTTTTGGGGACCCCTCCACTGGGGGTGCGGGGAATGTTGTCAAATAGCCCCTATGCTGCTGTTGTATATATATATATATATATATATATATATATATATATATATATATATATATATATATATATATATATATATTACCATCATAGAAAAAAATAGAAAAAAATACTCCAATTGACATTACTAAGGTTCAAGAGAAACATGAAGATATGTGGATAAACAAACTTAAAATTCTGTATCTTAATGGATTACACACTAGACTTAATAAACCTCATCACTCATCTCTAATTCACAAAACTCCTACTAATAATATCTTCACACACAGATCTAAGATACATTCAAAACTGGAAGCTTCAAAGTCACTCAGACCCATAGGGAAAATTCACCTTGGCCAGTTATACAACTTGTCCAAATCATAGCCAACACATTTTTGATAACTTGTAAGGTTGAAACCTATGTAGTTCCTTAACCTCATCACACCTCCATTTACACTATCCCTAACAAACCCCAAAAATCTAACTTCACATCACTTCCCTCCTATCCTGACACACTTTGCCCTCTCCAAGACCAACTGCTGCTGCTTAACCAAAGACCTCATCATTAGCTGGACTTTCTCTTTCAAAGCATGATGCCCCCAGCAGCTTTTAAAAAATATTTTGTCCACAAGGCATAGCTCCTGATAGTGGACTCTGGTCCCGGATGGGAACTTTAAACCCTAAAAACACACACTCACACAGCACACACCACTGAAGATGGGAAAAATCCCAAAACATGTCTGGACCATTAATATCTAAGGATTAATAAACCTTACTCTGAACACTTTACTCCTGAGTCTGCCTCACTCTTTACAGTTCACACAATAGATATATATATGTGTGTGTGTGTGTGTGTGTGTTTTAATTGGAAATGACCTCCACTTCTCCATAGTCTTTCATTTTTCAAAATCTTGCCCGTTAAGCAAAGGGAGGGCCAAATTTGGGTTTCCATCTTGGTGCTTCGCTTGGGGCATCAAGCAGCTTTAATTTTAGCGAAGGAAGATGTGTTTACTTGCACAAATAATAACTTCTTATCTTTACTCTGAGCTGGTTTTAGCAAAAAAGTAGTCTTACAATTATCACTGGACTCGTTTAACCATGACACCAGGGACTGACAGCCGTATTCGAATAATTTCGCAATTGTCTTGTACTTGAAATAATATCAAAAGCATTATGTGGCTCTGAATTAATGATCATCCTAAATGAACACACATTTTTAAAGCATATGCCAAGAAATTAAATAGATAAGATATTACTCTATAATCAGCATTTATTAGTTATCTCCCTTGAAGAATATTCCAAATGCTATTTATAACCAATCACGTGGTGTACTATATCAATTTAAAAAAGGTAAAACCCTCGATGGAACATGAAGTCTGGTGACGAAATCCCGGTTTCTGTTGCATGTAGCAAGTCTCAAGTCTGGCTGAGACCAGGACTCTATTCCAAGTCATTTGAACACCGTTTGGTAGGATGCAAGTTCATTGGTGGAGTACATACCTTCACCCTCATCATACGACAGAGCATATTCAATCAGATAGAGAGAAACATAGAAATCACTTCTAAAGAAAACTTTTCCAGACTCTTCACTTACACCGAGAATCAAACGAAGGGCATTCTGTGTAATACGTAACAAAGTCTGACAAAATAAAAGAAGAAACCTGTTTCATAAGTAACAAGTCAAAAATTTTCCATTAGATTGATTATTATTGATCAACGCTACCTACAATAGATCGGTTTAATCACTGTTGCTAGGTTTAGGTTATTCATATGTTCTGACAATACAAATCTATCTA
>OY735222.1:53423705-53456205 GCA_963457665.1 Thysanoteuthis rhombus | reverse complement strand
AACAAGGTTAATTTGATATGAGTCAATAAGATTTGATGATTCTGAGATATATCCCTTCACATTGCTCTATTCATTATATAGATAGAAGAGAAATTATCACGCAATCAACCATTTTTTAAATTCGTAAGACCAAGGATAACCAAAATGGCAGCCATTGTAAGAGGACCCCCAGTTGGCCACGCCCAAATTTTGAGGAGTTCACCTCAGGTAATTTTGATCAGTATCTTCTAGGAGCCTATAAAATGCTTTCAAACCTAGTTCCCCTGACTATGAGGATGATCCTTGATATTCGATTTGATCATTCGTACGATGAGACCAGAAATTACCCCCAAAATAACCATCTTCGTGGGGCACTAGAATTAAGCCAGGAACTATAGAGTGCTATCACCGTCGCATACTATTCGAGCAGCCAGAAAACGGGCACCAGAAAACCGCTACAGACAAATTTAATTTTGACTCTGATCTATGTGAAAAGCAAGCAGCAGTACTTTTCATCCTCACAACTCCCTATCACATCATAATGAAATATTTCGAGGTAAAAATCTTTATTGTTTCTTGGTGTTTCTAGATGTTTTCCAGTAGAAACGACAGTGATGTCATGAATGTAATTCATTCTGACAATATTTATTCTTCAATGGAATTTTTTCAAATGGCCTCACATTTTGACGTCATGGTTGTTTAATTACTGACTGTGATAGCGAGTTTAATCAATACCTATTCATATAATTTCTGTCTGAAATATTTATCAAGGGAGATAAGTATTGAATGATAATCACACAGTAACACCTTAAAAATACAATTTTGGAAAATGCTTTTAAAAAATTATAGAAGTATTCAAATACAACTAACAGTTTCTGACGACATGGATAAACGAGTATTCTAATAACAGTAAAGCTACTGAACAAAAAGTGTGAAAAACTCTTCTTTTTATTTCCATGTTTCTCTATGTCTCATTGAATATACTCTGTCGTATGATGAAGGTGAACGTATATACTCCACCAATGGACTTGCATCCTGCCAAAAGGTGTTCAAAAGACTTGTTGGAATGAAGTTCTGGTCTCAGTCAGACTTGAGACTTGCAACAGAAACCGGGATTTCGTCACCAGCCTTCATGTTCCATCGAGGGTTTTACCTTTTTTAAATTGATATAATACACCACGTGATTGGTTATAAATAGCATTTGAAATATTCTTCAAGGGAGATAACTAATAAATGCTAATTATAGAGTAATATCTTATCTATTTAATTTCTTGGCATATGCTCTAAAAATGTGGGTTCATTTAGGATGATCATTAATTAAGAGCCACATAATGCTTTTGATATTATTTCAAGTACAATACAATAGCAAAATTATTCGAATACGGCAGTCAGTCTCTGACGTCATGGTTAAACGAGTACCGTGTTAATTGTAAGACTACTTTTTTGCTTAAACCAACTTAGAGTAAAGATAAGAAGTGATAATTTGTGCAAGAAGAAATGGAGGATATTTCCATTTAAAACACACACATACACACACACACACACGTATATATATATTGTTACGGTAGGAAAACAAAGTCAACTCTAGACTTGGCACTTAAGTTTAGCAAAATACAGAGAAGAACATCATTATTCAACAGCAGCTTAGCTGAGAGGAGAAAGAGGCTATTTGACAACGTTTCCTGCACCCCCAGTGGAGGGGTCCCAAAAAAACTTTATAAATAGTTGTCCATCAACTGTATTCCTACTGACCTTACAGAATATCGCAGGTATATTTCTACATACATGAATTGCATAAATATTTATTTCATCCTTGGCGTTTTTTTTCTTCGTTTTTTTCACCAATTAAGTTATGTAGTGCATACTTATTCATTAAAAATTGTCTTTTTTCATCAAATCTCTCTAAATATTCCCGGAGGCCTCCAAGGTGTAAACTCAAGTTACATCTCTGTTAGACACGTTTGCATTTAGACAGTCCGTGTATCTAACTGGAATGAAATTGTGGATGTAGATACAGACTTAAGAGACTATTCTCGACTCCAGAATAATCGCATTCCCGCTTATTAGTTTTTGGAAAAAAATTCCAACCTTGACAATTCTTTACAGTCCCACTCGCTGTTTATTGATTTTCGGTCTTATGATCCTGAAATACTTCAATTTTTAAATTTCAAATAATCTATTTGTATGCAAGCGTTTATTTCAGTTTAAACAGAATTATTTAAAGGATAGATTTTAAAAAATTCATACCACATCAAAGTTCCGTAATCGGGACTAAATTCAAGAATTTTAATTTTGCACTCAGTAAAAAAGAGAGGGATATAACAATACTTGACAAAATAGCTGTCTTTACGCTTTTCCGTGCTTCATCTTTTCCTATACGAACTAACTAGCTGAAAACCTTCTTGCCTTTTTTAGCTAGTTCTTGTGGAATGCCAAATCAATCTTTACAGAGAAAATCTTTTATATAATTCTGTTCGTTCCAACCTGAGATGAAGGACTATGGATTTTGACTATGTATCTTTTGAATCACACCTGTTCAATATAAATATCCAGGTTGATAATCATTCCTATCTAGTTTAAATATTTGGATGGATAATCATTCCCATTTAATTTGAATATCTGTGTTGATAATCATATCTGTATAATTTAAATATAGGGGTTGATAGTCATACCAATTTAATTTAGATATCTGGTTTATAATCACACCAATTTGATTTTAAAATCTGGGTTGTTAATCATATCTATTTGATTTAAATATCTTGGTTGATAATCATATCCATTTGATTTGAATATTTGGGTTGATGAAAAAACCTCAAACAATTTTTTCTCCATAAATTGAAAAACTTTTCACTTCAAACTTTTCCACTAGGTCCATTGAATATAAATGACAAATTCTCTTGGGTGTTTCAGATTTTTACTATAATATAGCTGTAGATAAAAATCAGATAATCAATATTAGAGTGAGTGCAAAAATCAGATAATTAATATTAGAGTGAGTGCGTGCGTGGACCACACAATTTTTTTCACACACAACAAAAATTACTTCTTACTTACTAATTTTCCCCTATGCATGCCAAATTTGGTTGGACTGCGCCCATGTTTAAGTGGTTTCTATCGTGCGACAGATAAACAGTTCTCACTTATATTTGCGGATTGTATTGATCGTAAATCTATTTTGTTCTTCTACCAAAGTACTGTTCGTAAATTGGTCCATTTGGCTCTCACACACACATCAATTCACACTGAACAGTTCGATCTGTTATTTCTCAATCGTGTCTCGTTTGGTTTTTATGCCATGCTATATAGGTTTATTTCCACAATCAACGTATGTCTGAGTAAGTGGGCGAGCACCTAATGACATAAACAATATAAATAAACGGGTCTGATGAGTCACCAAATAGAAACCGTCATGTCATCAACGTTTCTTTAAAGCATGATATTTTAGCAGAGATCAATTGAAAAGATTGGAAAAGGGGATTGACCAGTTTGTAAGTAACTTCTCTCACATTCTGGTGGGCGGTGATCTCTGAAAAAGACTGTATTCTTAAAACACAAGCGTGAATGTTGCTGAAAACTAATGAAGGGGCAAATTTAACATAAATTTAGGTTGCAAATTGCTCTTCTAAAAATAAATTATCTATATCTAGAGGCCGGGGATTTTCAAGTAACAAGAAAAAAACATTTCCATCGTCATTGTATGGGATAAACAATAAATCAGCAACTATCTTACTTCATTGGTGCGTCCTATATACGTGATATATATAGTCAGCCAGACTAGTTTAAAAACTGAAAAAAGCCTATTTAGGCAGTTTTGGTAACATCTTTAGTTGACAGTTTCTTATATGTTCGAAGGCTCTTGTTTTACTGGGCTCTGCTGAGGAGGAAAGTTCTTAGACTTTGAACAGTGCAACAATCATTCCAAGAATTTATGTCTTCACTCCACATAGTGTCATTTACAAGGAAGCCATCGAGAGCTTTTATTGCAATATAGCGTTATTGGAGTAGACCACTACATCTACGAAGGATAACCAATCTCCTTGAAATCCCCGAGAGAAGAAATCAGGAAAAGAATCACTGAAGCGTGGCGGCTTACAATTGACCCTCAAACTAAGAACCGTGTAACATGCACAGGAAAGAATCATACTCAGCATCAATCGACTGGACATGTTGCAAGAATGTCAGACGACCGCTATACACCAACGTGGATCCCCCGAGATCATATGAGAAACTGTAGTTACAATGTCAATCGCAGGTGTCAATTGGAAAGTAATGGTGTGAAGCATGACGTAGGTCGAATCGAGAGACACGTTCAAATAAGAAGACAGTAACCTCACGCTGAATATTGTTTCATTCGTACCTGCTTGGGCTCTTTATATCACGTTTCTCTGTCTCAGCTTCGATTTACAATCTGTGACACCGAGGCGACAAGCACCCGAGGTGGTGTCACAAACTTCAACCTGCAGTATTTTAGTTCGAGGAGGGCGAGATATGTTATTCAAGCTTTTTTAAAGGGCATTAGTGTGAAGTGGACGTAAGCAGCCTTACTTAGTTCCATCGGTAACCGCTACGCCACCTACACCTACTTCAGATAAAAGAAGTCAGTCGAAATATATATACAAATGTTGAGTCAAGTGGTGAAATCACAAATTGCATTTACAAACTGGTAAATTTGAAACACGATTGAGAAAAGAAAGCCAGGGAAAAGGAGAGAAGAAGAAGAAGAAGAAGAAGAAGAAGAAGAAGAAGAAGAAGAAGAAGAAGAAGGGAAAACCTTACTGATATGCAATGAGGTTTCTCCCAAAGCCGTACTGTCAAGAAGCGAAAAGTCAAGTCCCACTTCGCCAATCACCATTTATAGCCGGAATGGTCACGCACACCTTCGTCCTGATTGCCTCACCAATAAGTATCGGCTAAGAATACTTGTCCCACACCACCATCCGCTCCCCACCTATTCTTTGTGCCTTGTAGATAAGGTTGCATTAGAGTCATTAGAGAAAAAGGGCCCCGTCATTGGATATCCAGTATTCACGCAAGACAGGTTGTCTGTGATCATTTCCATCTAGTCAACGGACCCGCAAGCTGGAATCTCGCGTGCGGTTCTCTACAGTTATTCTGAACCATCACAACGTTGGGGCAGCAGAAACGAACAACCCATCCAATCCATTTTTTCTTTCTTATCTGGGTAACGATGGCAATACATACATATATATATATATATATATATATATTTATATAAATATATATATATATATATATATATATATATATATATATATATATATATATATATATATATATATATATATAATCAAAGTTTTGACGTATTTGCTAATTAGATTCGAACCACTGGATTCACAGATTACATAAACAGCTAGTTAGTAGATATTAGGGGAGTTTTACTTGGTGTGGCAGAAGTCCATGCAAACATCTAGGTGCGCCTTTAGTACCAGCTTATCTTTTACAAGTCTTTGAATGCTTTTTTTTTCTGACAAAGCAGGAAAAGGTTAAAAGCGCCCATAAAAATGGAAGTGAAGGGAGAGAAGGTGAAGAAAGACAGATTTTTTAATCGCATTATGCAATATTATTCTTTCTTAAAATTAATTCCCGGAAGAAAATGGAACAAGAAATAAGAATGAAAGAAATAAAGCAGACCATACAGTGTTCATAATTATAGCATATATATATATATATATATATATATATATATATATATATATATATATATATATAAATATAAATTTTCATTTACCAATGAATTATATCGAATTTCAGACGATAGTTTTCGTTTTATTTTTGATGCAAGGATTATTTATTATTCGTTTAGGACGTTTTAAAGGGATTAACTAGAAAATGTCAAGAGGAGATAGATAATATAATTACAGAAACAAATATTGACAAATGTCACAATGGTATAAACAACGTTGCAGGTTCTGAATAGGGTCTGTTCGTTTCCTGGTTCTCTATAACTCTGCAAATGAAGTTGGAACAGATATACATATGTATCAACTCACGTCTGCCTGTATATTTGTCTACACAATATCTCTAGAAAAAATTTTCGATCGAAGAGAGAGTTTTTCATATGTCAAGACAATAGTTCGAAATATTGAAATCCCGAATGTTTGTATGATTGACCAAGCAATATCTCTGTGAGTTCTCAATAAATCTCTATGACATTTTTTTTGAAAGCTGGGTGATCGGTTAAGGGAGTATCATTTGAATTTGGGGGCGGATTCAGGAATTTTTTTCGATTTAGTGGAATTTCTTGATATGATAAGACAATAGTTCGAATTGTGGAAAAAGGAAGCAGATACTTTCCCTGCATCATGCAGCTATATATGAACTGATTTTCATTCAGGTTTTATTCAGTGTATGGTGATGACATTTTCCTTTTTTATGCAATGTTCATTCATCAGTCGCTTCGAAGGGTTTAAAAGGGTTTGACTTGAAATAGCAATAGGAAATAAAAAGATTTTTTACAGAAACAAATATTGACAAATATCAATATCGTATAAACAAAAGGGATGTAAGTATTTATTACCTTGTTCAAAGTATTTATTAGCTGGTTCGTCTGTCTGCACAATATCTCCGGAAGTGCTCAATGGATTTCCATGAAATCCTGTGGATGGATCGGCAACCGGAGAAAATAGTTGATCCAGGATTTTTTGTTTATTGATATAGAAATATTTTCTGTTGTTTTTTTTTCTAATACATCCATAAATACGCTCCTGACTGATGGCATGATATCATCGAAATTTCTCAATGAATTTCTATGAAATCCTGTAATCAAATAAATCTACTCTACTCCTTCAAACAAAGTAGACATACCTAACTTTTTTAGTCTATCCTTATAACTTAAATCTCTCATACCATATATCATTCTGTTAAACCTCCTCTGGACTGTTTCAAAATTCTAATTATTCTAATTTCTATGCGTAATGTAATTTGTGATACAATTTTATCCCGTGATACAAACATGTGTGAACTAAATGCTTCGGCAAATGTAAAAACTTGAAATTGTTTCAAGACAATCCAAGCAAAACCTTTGATTAGAAGTACCATTGCACAGATTCACCTTTTTTTTTAGACTTGAATTTTTACCATAATTCTCTTCAAAATTTAAAATCTAAAAGTTATTTTTTCTCGATATGTTCGGCAATTTCCGTTTCTTGTGATAAGTAGTCGGGATATCGAAGGTTTATTAACTAGCTGAAATCATGTCCTGTATTACAATAATACATATTGAAAAAAAAGTAATAATTTTGAATTGATGGGGGTTATAGTCGTAAAAAGAAGGGTCTACATGAATGAACGTTCCTCATAGTCACCTATGGAGCTGAAGCATGAAATGTGTCTGAAAAATCGATGCTCAAACTGAGAACCATTCAACATACACCGGAGTGAATCGTGCTCAGCATCACATAAAGAAATCACAAGATAGCAAAGTATATCATATAGAAAACAGGAGTCAGAGATATCATTAAAAAACTTATATGCCAATGGATTGGTCAAATTACAATAATATCAGTCAACCACCAGAAATCACGACCCACAACGACTGAATTTGCAAAACTGTGGCTGTCAGCAAATAATAATCTTGACATAAGTCTATGTCAAACAAAAGTGGCTAAAAATACTGCTGCTGCTTATGATGATGATGAAGTTATTACAGCAGTTTAGCATAGAGCGGGAACAGACGACTACCAGCACTGGATATTATTACTACCATCGCTATGGGGTTGGCCTTGTAGTAGATGCTAGTAATTAATTTCTTTTTGTTTATTAGTATTTAAGATGCTATTCTCCATTTGGAACTTTTATGAAAGATTTGATACATCTTTGCCTAAGTCATGGCCTTGCTACATTTGCTAAAAATCCGTAGCAGCTCTGATTGCAAACTATGAAAACGAAAAAAGTAGCTAAAATTAATGGCCCTTTTCTATTACTACCCATTTCGCTAACACTAAGCTTATCCTTCATTCTGGTCATAAATGTTAGTTTCGAAATGTTTGAGAAAGCCCCTCGGCGCTCTGTCCGTTCGACTCCGCAAAATCGAATCTGCAATAAAAAATATTATAATCTTCAATTGGTAACAAACTCGATTTTCGATCATTCGAATTCAATATCTGAAGTTTCAGTCAACTGTAACAAACAATAAATTCAGATATTGCATCTCACCACTACCTAGCAAGGATAGTGTAATGGTTAGCACGTCTGTCTCACACGCAAAGGGTCATGGGCTCGCATTCCCTGAATGAACGAAGAGTGTGAACAAACTCCCCTGCGTACATGCAGCAGCTAATCTTGTAAACTCTGAGCTGTATGGTCATGTATATAAAATATAAAAGTAAAACTTTGGTTATTGTATATACAACACAAAACGCTTTGCAGTAACCAGGCTTGTGATCGCTTAACTTTTGGACAAGCCCTTGTGGCGTTTTCTCTGTTCATACCTATCAAATCGAATTCGCAATAAAAACTAATCAGATTAAAATCCCATTTTGGTAAATAACTATCAATTTCCACCAGATAAAAGTAGAATTCAATTACTGAACTCAAAAGTCAATAGAAACAGATGCTAGAATTGAAACCTCCTTCTCCATTACTCATTTGACTTGACTTATATAATTATAAAGACAAAGGTTCATCTATTTCTTGCAAAGGATTTTCAGAAAATTATAACTTGATATATTCTGAAGTAGATTCCGAGAAACCACCAGGGAATTCATGAAATCCCTGAATATTTCAGTAATTCTATGAGATCCCTAGTTTCACAATTACTAATAATTATCAACAATCTTGTGATGCTGATCATCACTATTCCAATGAGTTCGATCTTAACTGGTTGACTCACTACAATGACCTTGAGTCAACCTAAGCAAAACTATCAAACTTATTCTGTGATCACTCTGGGACAAGGTCTTTTAGATAACAATATCTTGTAGATAACATTAAGTGTGGGATATAAAAATTGGAGCTTTTTACATCAACTGTCATATATTCAATGTTGTGTACATGCATATGTGTGTATGTATGTGTTTATGTTTACATTTTGGTGATTTTTAGTTTCCTTAACCTGATCCTACAAATATAAATATTGTCCTAAAATCCTTCATCTTTCAAATAGAACTCTAAACATGATCAAATTCAGGGCAAAACAGTGGTATAATTCGTTTTTTTTTTTCATTTTTGGAATACTCCAAAACTTATTTTGCTGTGACATTAGCAAATATCTCCACTAGGCTAAATGTATCCATCAGTTGTCGAATACATTTAAAACAAGAATGTCTGCAATAGGGTCGAACTCCACACCAACTTCAATTCCAATTGAAGATGATTTCTCCTACTTCTGTTTATAATATATATATATATATATATATATATATATATATATATATATATATATATATATATATATATATATAATGTGTACTTTAGAGAGTGAGACAGATTCAGGAGTGAAGTGTTTGGTGGTAAGGTTTATTAATCCTTATATGTCAATAGTCCATACATATTTCGGGATTCTTCCCATCATCAGTGGTGTGTGCTGATATATATATATATATATATATATATATATATATATATATATATATATATATATATTATGTATTCATATCCTAGACATAAGCAATTAGAAATAATACTCAATGCTCAGAACGGTTTTTTTATCTTTGTATCTTTATATGTCATCTTATGTCGTGTTATGCCATCTTATATCATGTTATGTCATCTTATATCGTGTTGTCATATTATATCATGTTATGTCATGTCATGTCATTCTATACCATGTTATGTCATGTTTTGCATACTTTTTTTGCTATGTCATATTGTGTATTTTCATCTTATGTCATCAGAGTACAATTGTGAATTTTGAAAGACAACTCACTTCTAAAGCTTTTGTGATAATTCTGGTTTAATATTGGTGCTGATAAAAGTTAATTTGGATTCATTTGTTGCTTTTCTTGTGATTTTGTATGAGAATAAAATAAGCAAAATCACACGTTGTACAATTGCATGTAGGCAGAATTCGAAATGTCGCTCCCCTGGTCACAAAAGCAAAGTTTGAAGGGAATGATTCTTTCTACACATAAGCAATCAGGAAATAACACTCAATAACCAGACATGGAAATCACCTTGCACGATGTTAGAGTTTGTTTTTTTTTAATACTTTTTACAATGGTCGATTCTTGGTTGAACTATTTCTTTCTTTCAACTTTTGACTTTACCCTGTGCTTAAAACGGTCCCAGGAGTCTAGAAATAGGCAAAATTCACGTATGGTTTCCAGCCAAAACGTACGGTTTGCATTTACTCCCATTCCAATAATAATAATAATAATCAGATTTCCATCTATTTCTATATAATGCTAAAATTCTGATCCGCCTAACCGAATCTGGCATCTCTAGCGATTTGACCCAGAGGAGGTTTTAAAATATAATATTCACGACACCAAAAGGTCGACTACTATCCATAATTATGAGTATAAACGGTGATTTGACAGAACAAACCTATAGGATATTAAAAGCATTTATCATTACTAATAATGCTCCCAAAACCCCCTATTTAACAATACTAATGCCGTCCACAAATTTCTTGTCCTTTGGGGGATTCCGTCTACTAAGATAAAGTCGTATGTTGGACATACAACTACTACCTTAACCCGTAGGTTAATTTGCCATTTTTCATCTCACTGTTCCATTATCGTCCTAGTGTGGCTATCCAATGGGAATGAGTTTGATATTAACTTATAGAGTAAAGAAATGCTGCATTAGTCGGAGTTGACGACTGAAATATAAAGATAGATTTATTACTGCTGCCAGCGAAGTTGGAAAGGAATATTTATTTGGCTGCATCTTTCCGTCGTCCTGTCTATCCACCCGTCTACACTGATATTTCTGGAAACAATATGATGGGCGATGGAGTAAGGAAGAAATCGTTGAGTTTTTGAGCGGAGCAAGGATTCTTTTTTTCATAATTTAGAGAGATTCTTACCCATACATCTATGTTTACGTTAATGGCTGTCAACACAATATCTCCAAAAGTTCTCAATGAATTTCAATGAAAAATGATGGGCGGTCTATAATGCGCGGAAGTACTTATAAAGCTATTTGGCTGATTCATGCCTAATTACGTCGTATTTACACGTTCAAAAGAGCTATTATCACCAAAATTTCAAGTCTGTCGAAAATCTCCCGAATTTCTCAATGAATGTCAATGAAATTTTGCGGAGGAGTGGAAAGTAGGCTACAGAATAACCGAATGAATTATTGGGCATATCCATGCACAATTACTCCCCTCCCTGACGTCGGCAGAGACATGGGCCCTCCGAGTTCTTTCTAGTTTCTCTAGTGTTGCTTCTTTAAACTGATTTCAATGAAACCTGACTGAAAGATTTCCCTTCAAACTGAAAACCGTGCAACGAACACAAGAAAAAGTTTTGCTCAACATCACATAAAGATATCACAATACAGCACATTATATTAGAGAAAAAACAGAAGTCAGAGATATAAGAGAATGAGTAAAGTCAAATAGCAACGGACTGGTTATGTTGCAAGAATGTCAGATAACCACTGGGCATCACGACTCACAGCATGAACCTCCAGAGATCATACGCGAAACTGTGGCCGACAGAATATAAGATATTGTGACGAACTAGACAAGTTCAGGGAGTACTAGCTCCACAATGCTCGTGATAAAGAGGTCTGATGGATCTTGGGGATACAGTATGTCAAACGAAGGATTACAATGATGATGATTTCAGAAAGTAGAATGATGTATAACCTCTGAATGAACCCTTTCAAGAGCAGTTTACGTACCGGAAATGCTTACCTTTGTTTAATGCTATAAACGAAAATAGAGAGCACTCGGAGAGAGCACGCATCTGTCAACGCCATGCACTAACTGAAAACTGAATGGAAATTTGAAAAAAAACAAAAAAATATGGACAGAATTTTGAACGTAAAATATTGAGTTACTCTCCTTGAAATCTTGTAGTTTCTTTATTAACTTTCTGTTTTAACCTCTTTACTTAAATAATAATAATAGAAAAATATCTCTCAATCGAAAACTAATTTCCTTATCAGCCCATGAAAGATGGACAGACAGACAGAAAGACACGAGTGAACGCATTCTTCTCTCCCAACTTTATTGGCAGAGGTATCTAAAGGACACTTAGCTCAAGGAGTTGATCCATTTGATTGTACACGTGATATATATATATATATATATATATATATATATATATATATATATATATATATATATATATATATAGCCCGTCAGTCAGCCAGACTTACTTGAAAATTGAAGAAATCCATGTTAAGATGTAAGTTCAGGTCAGTGGAATGGGGGTAGGCTTCTGAATTGCTTTATTGAGCGTAACGTAGAGATCGTTCTCCTTCCCCTTAGGAGGATCAACGAGATCGCCACGAGTGTCTCTACTTGATCCCCAGCTACTTATGAGATCCTAAGATGGTCACCCATCTACGTACTGACCAGACCCGACATATCTCAACTTCAGTGATCGTATGAAGACATCACTGCATTCATTGCGAAAAAAAAATATTTGGGAAAAAGTGTTATAGCAAATTGGCGGTAAACGTGTAGCGCTAACCGAGGTATCCCTGGAGAAGAATAAAAAAGCCCAAGAGTCAGACCATAGATGCGCTAGCTCTCTCTTTCTGTGAAGATATAGCAAAGTCTCAGTGTTGCCAACTTTATTATCAAGTTTACATCTAAATTTGAGTCAACGAGCCCGAAAGTCAGACCATAGATGCGCTTGTTCATTTGTTCTAAAATTAATGAAATCTGTTATTCATTATCATGGGTGTGCGGCAACTCTTTCGTTGAGGGGCGGTTTGGAGGATTGATTTGCCTGCAAATTAACACAGTTTTGCTAGAAATACACCGATTGCCTGAAATTTAAGACGTTTTGCCCGAATTTGTTGGGCACTTCATGACTCGAACGCCCAAGCACATTAATAATAAATCAAATGTGGCTTTAATCTTCAACATTTATTCCATTAAAATATCACTTAATCTTTTGAAAATATCAATTTCATTAGGATGAATTAGATTAGATATTCCTTGTTCCATCAAAATAATCTAAATTGCCGTTCTTGACATCTAGATGCAATCAAAAACATCTAAATTTAGAGAAAAAAAAAGCATCAAAATTGGCAACATTAACCAAGGGACGTAACTCTCATTTCCTTATGCCAGTCAGTTACGACAATCAGTGTAAGAGATGCCATTGCATCTAAAAATAATGTCGAGCGATTTCTTTGATTGATTTTGGTTTGTTTGGAAGACTTAGCTCTAGAATGGCGCGTGTCTGAGGATGTTTTTCTTTTTTTACCGCACGAGGGGATATTGATTTTTAGAGCCATTCATTTATTTATCGTCGATCGTAGCCAGGGAAGTCACAAGGTTTGGTTGGGTTGGAAGATAGGGGATTGGGGGCCTTGGCTTACGTTATTGAACCTAGTGTAGAGATTGGTTTCCGTCTCAGGAGGATTAAGGGGGTCGCCCGAACAGCCACCCATCTAGGCAGTGTTCTGTCTCGATCGGTTATCATACGAAAAGCGGTGAGCCTAAACACGATTTGAGTGCAAGTTTACGTCGTTGAGTTCATCTCGCAAAATAAGATCAAGCGTAGAATCCACTAAAGTCAAAAGCGCACATTTTCAGATTACACCGTGATCAAAATTTTATTTGATTTAATCTATGGAATGATGAAATGTAGAAATAGAATACTGTGAATTTGAAAAAAGTTTATTATTTAAATCAAATTCTGATTTACACGAGTGCTATGTTAAAACTACGCTATGCGGGGCATTACTGTGGAATTGAAAAAAGAAAGACTTGAAGTAGCAGGAAAATAATGTCAAGTGAAATCTCTTCGGCAAGTCTCAGAGTTCTTGGAAGTTTTGGCACCAGAATCGTGCGTGTTAAAAGATGATTTTCCCCACTCGAATAAGCATCAAATTCCAAAGCCACAGAAGTGCGTGACAGAGGGATAAAGATCGGGAAAGAAAGAGGAAGAACAAGAAATGACAGCGGAAAGGGAGAAGAGTCTCCAAAACAGAATTTGAAGA
Source organism: Thysanoteuthis rhombus (assembly GCA_963457665.1). Lineage (NCBI taxonomy): Eukaryota > Metazoa > Mollusca > Cephalopoda > Oegopsida > Thysanoteuthidae > Thysanoteuthis > Thysanoteuthis major. Next base: position 53,442,132 of record OY735222.1, on the reverse strand, counting down.
GGTTTACGAATCAAAGTGGCTATTTTAAAAACGAGGCTTTGGAAGAAAACACTTGAATAAGAAGCACAGAAAAACACAAAATCAACTTTCTGTGATAATGTTTCGCTTTGTTTTCTATCATTCTTTCTTTTCCTTGCATTGTCGCCACTTGGCTTTAGAAAATTTCAGCCTAAACTGTCAGCAGAACTGTCAACATAGTTTTCTTCATGTCGGTCCAGTTGCTTGGCTATGTATGTATGTATGTATGTATGTATGCATGCATGTATGTATGTATGTATGTATGTATGTATGTATGTATGTATGCATGCATGTATGTATGTCTGTATGTACGTATGTATCTCTGTCTGTCTGCCCGTCTGTATGTCTGTATGTATGTATGTATGTATGTATGTATGTATGTATGTTGTGCTGTCTGTGACATCTCTATGAGACGTTGGGCATTATTCTCTCCCGTTCACGTCGCATGGTTCTTGAGGACCAGTCTTTTGATTAAGTGCCATGTTTCCATAGATGACCACCAGGAGACTCCACTGGTTTGAGACCCTCCCATTTTCAATACTAATGGGATTTTCTCTCTAGAACTCACTATCCATTGTTTGTTTGTTGATAAGATTAGAACCCCAGGAAATATGAAAGAAAAAAAATAAAGGATTATTCATTGTGGTTATAGTTTTCCACCAGTTTACTTTGAAAAAAAAATTTTTTAGAAGTATGTGGCGGGAGTTGATTGGTGTAGGAGTGACCAATCGGCAGAGAGAGAGAGAACTTGAAATTTTTGACTTCGAATGCCTCAACAGAAGCAGACGACAGAAGGATTCTTCTTAGCCTTTTGCAAATCAATTGTATGGTAGAAAAAACAAATAACTTGTTCATTCTGGGGAAATAGAAGTGAAATATCAATCGCTCCAACATCAGGCCAATGGCAAGAAAGGAAAACAAATGACAGTGCTGGTATTCCTACTCCTACGTATGCGGCATTAAACATCATGCTTCTCTTTTCTTGGACTTCACCATACGCGCTTACGGTAGCTGATATCCCAAGCTAACACCCATCTAAGCAATGAGCGGACTTGACGTTGTTTAACATGGACAACAGCACGGATAACGGGGTATTCCATGTGATTTGGCCGTAGAATGTAGTATTGGTCTGCTATTTTGTAAGGGTGCTATTATACATATAAAGTAACAACTGTCCCCACTAAATGTTTAAATTGGGGGTCGGCAATCTTTGCGCTTCCGAAGGCAAAATCGCTTATTCATGAGGGGACGTTAGGTCAAGCAAATTCCATGAAAAGTTTGAAATAAGGGAATCATCCATTTGAATACATCGTCATATTATGCTTCAAAACAATGAATAACATCCACTAGAAGATAAGTTGTGATAAACCAAAGATGCCAATTAGAAATTGAAGAACTCAATTTAGTCGCAAACTATTTCGATCAAAATCTTTCGGATCCAACGAAGAAACGATGAGACTCTTTAAAACATAAAATGTTGGGAATGTGATCCAATATTTGTTCGAAGGCCAATGAAAGTCCTCTGCGGGCCGAATCTGGCCCGTAGGCCGTACATTGTGTTGGTCTACATTTTCTGACGTGTAAAGAACTTTGGGTTAGTGGGAAACACATTTTCTTCGTCCGTTTCTTTGGAATATATTAAGATAAAAAAAAATTATTCGTTTCCTGGATCCCTTCTTCAGAAAATCTTCAGAGCATGTTCCACCTTTTTACAAAATGTCATTGGAATTCTTTGAGAACGTTTGGAGATAGAGGTAAGGGATGGAAATCAATCCTGTATTTTTTTTTCACTGGGAGGATTTCAGCTTATTTATTGTTCAAACTCTCTCACAGAATGCAGCATCCAGGGAAGTATTACTTAAAAAACAAAAAACAAAAAACAAACAAACAAAAAAAACCCCGCTTTTTATAAAAGTCCACTCCAAGTCTAGAGCTGACTTTGTTTTTCTGCGGTAACAAGATTAACTCTCACCAAATTCATGGTAGTATAAACTAACATCCACATACTGTTATTTGAAATCGCGACTTACTAATTAGTATGCCGGTCTCATACCGACTGAGCTATATTGACAACTTTTACATATCCACAGAATGTATCTTACTGATATGCAAGGACTTATATGATTTGATAAATAAATAAAGGTATACTAAAACAATGAGACATCCAATATAAAGTTAAGATGCCATTATTGCCAGATCACGTGTTCCTGAGTATAAGTTAATTTTAGGTAAGAGCATCTTATCAGGGAACATCATCCTGCCAAGTTTCAAGTAAATTTGACTCAGAACAGCTCATAGACAATAAGGGGACAGACCCCTCCACGGGCGGGCGAGTGGACGGAAGCCTCTAAAAATGTACGTCTGGTTTCTTTTGAAATTATTATCGATACAATACAACGAAATGCAGTATCCGAGGAGGAGTCACTGAAAAAAGAATTTCTTTTTTTATTATCTGGTCCAATGCTGTAGGTTATATGTAATTACTGGTGCATGTCTCCCGGGTAAGCTATTTGGACTCAATAGATCTTACAATTGCACTTTTCTCCGGAAGACGTAGGATTTAAAGACCGTCAAACAATACTGTCAACAAAACAGTCAAAATAAGTTTCTTCAGTTTTTATGTCGGTCTGTCTGGCTGGCTACGTATCGGGCGTACATGCCGCTTGAATAAAGCTAAAGTGCTGGAATCTACTGATATATATATATATATATATATATATATATATATATATATATATATATATATATACACGTTATTGGGTATATAAAACGGCTATTTTGTTTTTTCAATCCTCCTTTCTAAAAAGGGTTTTAGTGAGAGTTCAATTTGCAATGTAAATATATCCTAAATTGTCCCGTCAGTCTATGTCCGGCAGTATTCATGCTTGTCTTTTCCTTTGGAAAATTCAAACATTTTTAGTGATCACTACCCAGCAAATAAATATAACTTATACATTAATCATTCTTTATTTTATTCTTTCTATTGATCACCCCCAACGCAGCAATGAGCAAAAAGACGTTGGTAATGTGACTGTTTCTATTGCATACATTCCCTAATGCAAGTCGCTTATTTGTCCTTCCGTTCGTCTCTTTACTCAATTTATACAGTTCTCTGTAATACGATGTGCGATATACCTCGGGCACTTCGAAATGTCATTTTGGTGTCATTTGTGTGAGGAAGCCATAAAAAGACGAATTTCAAGTCTGACGCACGCTAAAATGTTGGTCCTATGAAGAAAAAAAAGAAGAATTTACTGATTGACAGAATGCTGTCTTGATTTTTATACTCAGTTTTTATGTCTTCAATGTGAAGCTTTGAGGGATCAATCTCGTCTGTAATTTTTTATATCCCTAGAAAGGCACTGAGAACGCAGAATTGAATGAAAATCGATCCAAGATTATACTGGATTGCGCTTAATAGAATCAACGGTCATTACGACCAGCTGCACAATAGGACCTATCTTGTAAGGAGCCGATCTAACTTCATGTGAATATCGCAAACATGTTTCGATTATTATGACCAATGCGTCGTTTATCGGGACCAAATAGCAGTGCTACCGAATTAACATTTGTTGTCAAAAAATCTGATAAAATTACTGAACATGTATTTTTTTTACTTCTCAAAATAATCAATATTTCAAGCATGTGACTCAGTTTTCACCCAAAGAGTAGGAAAGAAACGTTGTGGTTATCATAAAGGTTGTCCCTCTTGAATTAAAAACTACAGTCTTTTGTACATGAAAAAATAAGTTGCTCGGTAAATCGGACCACCCATTTATTGGGTCTAAATTAGTAGTTTCCGATGTGATCCTATTCACAAGAATCCATTGTAGAAACAATGCAGGGAGGCAACTGGGAGAGATTGCTGGATCCGCCCCAACATTTTATTTATTCTTCCTCACTTCATGGCTTAGCCTTAAAGAAAGAAAATATTACGATTCACTATCAACTCTTGAAGATATTGTACGGAGATATTGCTATGGGACCTAACTGGACACCTACAACTGTATGAGAACCCTCCCAGAGCGTATTCACTACTTCTGTGTCCCATCGGCCACCCTTTCACTAAATTTGATCGAAATTCAAAGAGAACTTTTGGAGATATTGCGTGGGTTGTACATGTGTATGATGTAAGGAAGGTTACTGCGCATGGATCTACCATTTCATCATTTTTTCCCTCTCGACCATCGCCAACCCTTCCACAAAAATCAATCGAAAACTTTTGTCGATATCGAGTGGACAGACAGACAGCCCGATGAACGAAAAGACAGACTGGCAAAGGGCATATGGGAATATATATATATATATATATATATATATATATATAACCCAACTCCGATGGCAGAGGTGATGAAGCACGCATATCAGTCGTTAAAAAAGACGGAAAGACAGACCAACAGCTAGACAGAGACCTGCCTATATGCGCCTAAATACATTTGTGTGTGTGTGTGTGTGAAATACTGTTACGATTCTGGCATTCCTCCTGAGTACTTCAACAAGCTGAAAAAAAAACCCCACTACGGTGACTCAACACGAACGACTGATTTGATAACCTCTTTATTCCAAAGTGAAGCAATTGAACCGTTTTTCCAATAAACTGGTGCCAGACATTTTGTGCGAACATCCGATCTGGAAATGAATGATTCATACCACAACATTTTACAAACGATATATTCTTCAGATCTTGAAATTAGATTGAATTTCGGCCTTGCATCAGACTTAACCAATCTCAATAGATATTAACAATCGAAAGTGCGATACCTCAGTTTCTATTGTTGTCTTCCAGATTCGGAAGTTTGTCTTTCCCAAACTGCATATAACGAGGCAGTGAAATTAAGACGAGAATTCATTCAGCATCAGCGAATGGTTTCAAACAACAAATGAAAACACCTGTTGGCAACTCTCAGGTCAGCCTCGTTGTTCGAGGTCTCGGATTCAACTCTCGGGTCGAACAGATTCAGTTTTATTAATATTGCTGAAAAACAGGAATGAGTGTAACATAACCCTGAATACAAGGATATACAATAAGAATGGAAATATATATTACAAAGTACTAACGTACTGGGGGATATAGTCTAATATGTCGAGAACAACGCAGCATTTAGATATATTTGGATTCTGAAAAATCAAGACACGATTAACAAACTGTCAGAATAGGGCCTACAAAAGGTCTAAAAAGCCTTTTTGTTTTTTTAAATTAAAGAAAATCTTTTAGAAAGGGTCTAGTGGAATACTGATGCCGATTTTCAAGACTGTAGACAAAAAGATATGGCCAGGAGCGCTGAGAACACAAAGACAACACGCAACAAAAAAAATGCACTAGTAAAAAAGGATAGAATTCTTTGCCATTCTTGATGGCTACGGTTGTTCAATAAAACAACTGTTTTATGAATGGTACTTTGGCACCGATTGGGTTAAATAAAATAAATGAAATAAAGTTATTAGATTCACTAGTTTTGAAACATCATGGTACTTATCAAAGATTTTGTGTGATTAGGGATTTCCTCAGAATGTTTTCAGACAAGATTTTCATCTCTTCTATTGCTATGAATCAAAGATATTCTAATTAGATTCAAGCGGTCGAGATTCGAATGACCTCAGATATTTATAATTTTATTTAAAATAAATTTGTATTCTTTAAATCAATAAGACCTTCGTTTCTTCCGGAAATTAGTCAGTTTTGATGAAAATCTTTTATATGGTGTCATTGATTGAAAGCACGAGGAATAACATAAAATTAGCCGATTTCGGTCACCAAAATCATCATCATAATCATTAGTAACAGCAGCATCAACTGCAGGAGCAACAACGGGCTTTTAGCGACTGCTTCAACAGATCTCTCTTTCTCATGATGGAAAGGTCTAGCCAGCCAATACTTTTTTTAAAAAACTTGTCTGGTTCGTCACAAAATTTTATCTTTTGCCGGCCACAGTTTTGCATATGATCTCTGGTAATGGGCAGGGGATGTCATAAGAATACTACACAACTGCTCTACAATACGACTCACCATTCGCATCCCCCAGATATCAGTGTGAAACAATAACCGACAGAAGTGCAGAAGATAGTGCAACGATCTAGATCTGTTCAGGAAGTATTGGCTCCCCGTTGTTCATGATAGACAATTCAGGTGAATCTTGGGAAAGGTCTATGTCCGACGACGGACACTAAAAGGATGATGATGATGATGATGATGATGACGACGACGACGACGATGATGATGATGATGATGATGGTGGTGGTGATGACGACGACGATGATGATGATGATGATCATGATGATGATGATGATGATGAAGTTTTTTTTTCTCGTAGTTTTCATTTCCACGAGTATATAGGTGCAAGTCACTACAAAAATGTGTGTTGTCCCATCGGTTGAATGATTTGCGGTTGTTTTTAAATAAATGAGTGTGTGGAATTAAAAGGCAAAAGAAACAGGTCTTGTTAGTCACCCAATAGAATCCGTCCCCTGACTAACATCTTTTGGTGCAGCATACCGTGCTGTAGGTGATCAATTAAAAATTGAAAAAAGCGGGTGATCAATGAATAAGGTAATTCTCTTGTCTTTTGTCGCATCACTAAAAAGTCAGAATGTTCAAAGAACAAGCAAAAACGTTGCCAGACACAAATTAAGGTATCGATTTAACATGAAGTTGAATTAAGCCCTCACCTCAAACCTTTTGGGTTAGGGGGCGTCAAAAAACAAACGACCGATTTTTCTAGACGTAGAAAAAAATGTTTTCAGCCCTCCATTGGTGTGGCTAGCACAAGTGACACACCAACAGATAGATAGATAAATAGATGGATAAATAGATAGATAGATAGATAGATAGATAGATAGATAGATAGAAGGTAACCAGCTTGATGATTAAAAAAAAACAATCTCTTGTTGACTGTTTTGATTGTCGGTCAAAAGAAAGAAAGATAGATTGATAGATAGAGTGAGAGAAAGAGAGAGAGAGAGAGAGAGAGAGAGAGAGAGAATGCTATCAAGTATTTCCTATAAATACTAAGGATCTAAAGCTCCGTCGTCTCTGTTGTTATTTATCATAATTTTTTTTACAATCGATACATTCTTAAGATCTTTAAATTACATTCAAATCGTACGAAATTGAAGCTAAGAAGGAGTCTTGAGATTTCTGTCCGAGAATGTTATTTCCAGTTGTCAAAATAAATGAAAGTAAGGGATTAAATTGCAAAATGAATTGTTGGCAATAATGTCAACATAGATTTCTTCTTTTTCAAGTGATTCTGGCTGCGTGGCTATCTATGTATATACGTATATATGTGTCGTGTTAATCATTATCATCAGCAGCAGCAGCAGTAATAGCAGCAGCACCCTTTTAGCGTCTGTCGTTGAACTTAGACCATCCTCAGAGATCGTCACACTTATCATGGGCGCTGTGGAGCCACTACTTTCTTAACAACGCTACTGGTCAAATTACAAAGCACGTTTATGCTAAATTGTTCACACCATTTTTTTTTTTTGGAATGCAGATTTTCTTGTCACTGAATGCAGATTTTCTTGTCACTGTCCATTAAAAGACTGGAAGAGTAACTTATTCATTGATCATTCCTGTTCCCAATTTCCTGATTTTGTTTACCACCCCTAATGCTGCCAAAAGACAGGAGTCACGTGGCGGTTCATTTTGGGGGAATAACCAGACCTATTTTGAAAATTTTCATACCTCCATCAACGAAGTTGAAAATAAGTAAAAGTATTTGGTCGCGTCTGTCTACAAAATATCTCCGGAAGTACCAGATGAATTTCAATTTGAAAATTTGTGAAAGGATTGACAACGGAATGAGTAAGAGATGGTGGAATTCAGGGGCGGATCCATGCATAATTACCCCACCTGACAAAGAGGTTGTTAGAGATATGCACTCTCTGCGTGCTTTCGAGTTTGAAAAACCCCTACGGGTAAATAACAAATTGGAACGCAATTAAAAGAAAGAAGAGCGTGGAAGCCAATTAATCGTGGAAATTAAAAGTCTCACGGACTTCTTTTCTTTTTCTCCAATTTCCCCTCGGGATGAAATCTTGACAAATAAGTTTTCAATCGATAAATGCTATTTTTTGCGTCTTTCCGTCTGTTTATTCGTCAAAACCATATCTGCAAAAAATCTCAATTAATTTCAATGACGTTTTAAATATGAATTTGATTTTAAGATCCGAAGAAAGAACCGGCCGCAAAATCTTATGCATACACTGCCAGTTCGACTCTGTAGCAAAAGTAGCATATGCTACAGGCCCCACATTCTCGAGGGCCCCGGGCAAGCTACTAGTTTCGATTCAGTACTTCTGAACTTGCTATATCACCATGGTACTATACTGCCTTCAGACTTTATGAATGTTTGAGTACTAAGGATTCATGGATCTTTCAATTTATCACCTTTTAGTGGAGTAATTATTTGAAAACAGTTATTAATGGAATTATAGTATCTATGTGATATATATATTTATATAAATAAGACACATGGTTGCGATGATATTTGAAAGTGAAGTCAAAGCATCTCCACAAAGATCAAAATGAAAACGAAGTACTACTCTCACCTGAAACCCCGATGTGGTTTCTGTGACTTAACGAGGACAAGGTGCGAAAATAGAGACCTAATTAGGAAAGAAAAAAATATCACTCGATTCCAACGTTATAAGCGTCGTTGATATTGGAGAAGACTTCTGTTAAGCACCATTACATTCAGATCATACAGCCGAAGAAGGCCGTAGAATGGTTTGGCTGAAACGCCGTGTTAACAACACGAACAAGTAGGATTTCAATCGTTTGAAAAACTCATTGAATTATCACAATGATTTAAAACTAATAAATCTGATCAGAAATTTCATTTATTCGCAAAAGGAATTGTTAGATGTATATGTATCCACCGTATCTGTCTGTCTGTCTGTCTGTAAGTCTGTTCACACGATATCTTCAAAAGTTCTCGATGAATTTTTCCGGAAGAGTTCGTTACTGGGTAAGGAAAAAACTGGTTACGTGTTGGGTCGGATCCAGGAATTCTTTTCCATTGAGAAATGTCTCATCTTTTCTCCACGCATTTATGTTCGTATTAAATTATGTTTGCACATACACCATATTCAACATTTCTAAATTAATTCCAACATATACGATTCGTTAGCGTTACCTCCCCTATATTGCAACTATATATGCACTGATTTTCATTCAGTTTTTTGGTGAAAATGGCGTTGGTGGAAATGTGTACTCTTCGACTGCTTTATAGTTTGTTTTTTTTTTTGTCAAACTAAATTAAAAAGTCTGGAGTTGAATTTGTTTTCCTATCATAACAAGAACAACGAGAATAGCAAGAAAAATCCTCACAAAATGACGGGAGCTGTAAACCCATGTATAAAATCCAATTCATCTACCATGAGTTTAGCTCACGTTCAAAATATTGCCAGCAGGCTGTCTTATTGACTGTGCTAAATTGAGGTGACTGAGTTTATACATAAGTGAAAAGATAATTGCACTTTTTGCTATTTCAGAATTTGTTGCTCATTATTAAATAAACAATTATTTGACTATGTTCATGGAATATACGATTTGATCTATTTAAGCTGAACGTTTTCTTTTCATTATTTAATCTTATTTCTTTGAGATAGAGAAAAAAAAATTTGAGAATTTTTTGTATGACTTCAAGATAAAAAGCAGCGGAAATTGCTCGCTGAATCATCTAAGTATTTGGCATGGGGATTGTCAACGACCGTAACGCTCAACATTGGATTCAAATTTTTTTGAACAGAGACGAGAGCTTTGAAGACGTAGACTTCCTTTTAAGCTTGACGACATCCATTTGAGGGCTTTTATTTAGGCGGGTCTATACAAAATAACACGAAGGGTTGGAGAGAAACATTGACCATTCAACAATTGTTCGACATTTGCACTAAAATGGATAGGCAAGAAAACCTCAACATACTGTGCGAAAATCCTGATTGAAAAGCAAAAACTTGATAGGGCAACACTGCAATTTCTTTATGCACCAACCTAATATTGACGAAACTTCATCGTACAGATTTGCAGGGGCTTATTTGGTTTCAACAAATAAATACATTTACACACAAAAATGTAAATTGGGTTTTTTTTTATTGATTACACACGCAAAATGCTGGTTTCCATTAATTTCCACCGGAAGAAAATGTTGGCATAAGTTTGCAGTCGAAAAATGTGATTTGATGTATTAACAACTATTCACCTATATATATATATATATATATATATATATATATATATATATATATATATATATATATATATATGCATGCACACATACAAACATTTATACACACACACACACACACACAAACACAAACATTGAGTTTAGACATCATATCATATAATGGAAACTCGTATTATCAGAACATTAATAACCTGAATTTCGAATTATACGAACGACATTTTAAGATACCGTGATTGTGTTCAGTGTGAGCTTCTATTTTATGATCCGATCAGTTATCCGAACAATCAATTATCCAAACAAAATACTACTCGCCCGTCTCGTTCGGCTAGTCGAGATTTCTCTTTATTTACATGTATGCAAGCAAGCACATCCATTTATACGCATACATGAATGAACACAAAAAAGGAAAAAATAAATAAATAAAAAAACAAAAATAAGAAAGATGAACCTCAAAAGAAAGCAAGAACAAAAAACGAAAGAACACTCCAGTTGAATATATTATGGAAAAGTAATGAATGACAAAATAATCATCTGAAGATCGCCGATATGGCGTGAAACTGATCGGTAGTAGCAAAATATTAACAACTATTCATCTTTCAGGTTTTCTTTTTTTAAATACATAAATATATAAAAGCATTATGATTGCAGTGTTCCAATCATCTGGGACTTTACTCTGTTTTAGACACAAGTTGAAAGGAAAGGCCAGTTTCATAGTGATGATTTTACCCGCTTTTCGAAGTATTTGAAATGAAATAAAACAATTAAAGCAACACCTGAAAACATTCCTTTATTTTTATATATATATATATATATATATATATATATATATATATATATATATATATATATATATATATATATATATAATGTGTGTGTTATTTCTATTTGAACTGACATCCTGTAATATCAAAGAAAATGTGTCAGTAGGCATAGCGTGAATAGAACATTTTTTTAAAAATGGGCTGCTGTAGGAACCGAACTTGCAACCAGCAAGGAGCCGTCTCGAGAAAACGTTGCTCTTATCATTGAGCTAAATAGCAAGCTGTTAAGTTCCAAGTAAAAATAGCTGCTTAATACAGAGATCTGGTCTGGTTTATGAACTATCCATATATGCTCTATTGTTTCTCCACGCAGACAATGATATTATAAAGAAATGGATATAAGATCCGACAGAATGATTTAAATGTGTTATTTCTATTTGAAACTCTAATTGAACTGACATACTGTAATTACCCTTTGAACGTGTCAATTGGCTCAGAGTGTGTAAATTGATTAAAGAATAATTTCGATTCCTGCAGTAGCCCATTTCTTTAATTGTTTATTCTATTTTCGCTGTCTAGGTTAACTGACATATTTATGCTGTTATATCAGGATGTCAGTTCAAGAAAAATTTCAAATCTAAAAAAAAAGACTGCGTTAACAATATTTTGTCGGATTATATATCCATTTCTTTATGATGTATAAATATGCAATCGGTGGCGGGTTCGATTTCTGCAGCAGCCCCATCTTCTTTAATCGCCAATTCTAATCAAGTTGTCTCAATTGAATGATATAATTACCGTGTAACATCGGAAAATCGTTTCAGATGAGTTTCTGTATGATATAACGCATTTTATATTTATCTATATACATATATAATATATACACACACACGAATATATATATATATATATATATATATATATATATATATATATATATATATATATATATATATTACCAACCCCTTGTCAACTATCTACAATGACGAATTCCCTTCATCATCATCAGTCTTTCAATGTCCGTCGTTGGACATATACCTTCCGCAGGATTTGCCACACTTCTCTATCGAAGGCGTCGCAGAGCCAGTACTTCTTACTAAACATAAAATCAGTACACATAACATTAAGCCTACCAGATTTACTATTCCTGACAAGACAAGAATAATAAACATATCCCGACTACGACTAACCCAAATAACCTAGACAAAAATACATATATGAACTCAATAACAAGAATATTTGTACTAATACTACTACTAAAAACACTAGTCATCACATTAATCAACCCTCTACCACTCCTCAAGCTCCCACTAACAACGGAGGCAAGGAACATTCCCCCCCACTCTTACACACGGACCCATCCGATACGCTCTGAGAACTACGTAGGAAAACACACCCTGGACTGAAGGTAACCCCATCGTTATCTCACACACACACGCAGCCTACAGAAAACGAAGACCGGATCCCAATCACTTCACACGGGAGGGGGATAGAAAACATAACACCAGAGATACCTTCATACTCCTTGATAAGGGCCTAAAATTCTGTTCCTACCCCCATACCTCAACAAGAACATTCTAAATAATGGCCTTAATGACTTCGAAGGAGAATTGAGCTGGGAGCACACTGAGAGTAAATGGAACTACGATAGTGACATTTTAGACCTGCTTAAAGACCGTAACAAATCATTCAACCCTCAGTAGGCATCACTATTCAAACATTTCAACTATCAGCTCGAAAAGACATCATAACTTTCATCAACAATCACAATAAATAGCTTCTAGCACAAGATAACCTTACCATTAGTGAACGAGAATCCCTCGACAAACTTAGAAATAATACCAACTTGATAACCACTAGAGCAGATAAGGGAGGAGCTCTAGTCATTTGAGTTGTTGATGAATACCGCTTAAGAGCTAACACTCAACCAAATAACATAAAATTCTACAAAGAACTCCCCAAGGATCCGTTCATTGGATTCCAAAACATTATAAATCATACCCTAACAATGACCTTAAAGATGAAATAGCATCGAATATACTTAAACCCACTTCTACGAAACCTGTTGGGTTCTGCCTACTTCCGAAATTCCGCAAATTAAATAACCCAAGTAGACCTGTCATTTCCTCTACATACTGCCACACCACTAAACTATCAAAATATATAGACCGCCACATCCAAACCTCTAGCAACGCAAGTTAAACCCTACATACAAGACACCACTGACCTCTCATACGGAGTCAAACAAATGAAAACAATCCCTAATAAGCATTTATAGTTACTATGGACGTCAAATCTTTATATTCTAATATTATACACGAAGAAAGCATTCTAGCCCTCAAAGAAGCCCCTAATAATAGAAGATCTAAAGAACCTAAAACAGAAACGATAACTACCTTTATGCAACGCATTCTCACCTGCAATAGTTTCAATTTCAATTATAGACACTTTCCCCAGATTGAAGGTTGAGCATTGGGCTCAGTCGTAGCACCCACATGCTAATCTCTATGGGCAAATTCGGAGAGATCTTCAACTAGCCAGAGATTGACAAAGACTGCATTTTCTATGTGAGATATATCGATGATAATTTCTTGTTTTTATAGACGGAAGTTGACATAATAAATGCAAACTGCAATATATAGGTAAATGTAAGTGGCAGTTCAACATTGGAATTAATAACGATAGGCACAAAATAAAATCACCTATTCATCCCAATGCTTGAACATAGTGACTACTTCAATTAGAGAGGTTGTTATTTTGCTGTGGAGTTCGTTGATGTTGGTGTTGTTCTCATCGGTAAGTATTTTAAATCTGTTCTTCAATTCTTGTTTGAAGGGTTGAGTGAGTTCCTTTGGTACGTTTTGTGGTTGCTGTTTGGTGTGGAACAATTTTCTACGTTCTTTATTGGTGTTCACCCGCATATATAATATACACTTACTCCCCATAACAACTTCACGTATACAATCTACCCCCCACGTATGTATATATTTAGTTGAAAACTTATCTTAACCTATTCATACATAATGCTACGACTTGTTAGAAAAGGTCCAACCAAACCACCACAGATCCTTTCATGGAATAAAAAAGTCCAGATTCTCTACCATGGCCTCCCACGAATCTTCATTTTTTATTTCTATATTCGTTTTCGAAGGAAAACATCTGAGGCTAATTTTGTTCTCAACAAAAACCTAATCTTTTAACCACTAATGCCACTGAAGATGGGGACCCTTCCCGAAACATGTGCAGCACATTATTCAATCTATTTATCGACTTTTATATAAAGTCTCCATTTACTTTTACTCTTGATTTTGTCCCATTCTCTATTTTTCATTCGGAATCTCTCGCAGAATTTGATCACGTCATATTACCCATACTTCCACAAAATGTCATTGAATTCAATGAGAACGTATGGGGATATTCACTGGATTAACACACAGACATGAAAGGATAAATGCATGGGAAAAAATGAAAAATCAATCCCCCCCTTAGATATAATTAATTCTATGGACCCAGTGACCTTTGAAATATCTAAGCGTTCCTTCTTCATTATGTAACCCGAAATGTCAACAGTCTTTTAGAGTTAACAAGTTTTTCTTGTAATTTTCAATCTCCTCGAAAGTCGCCTTCGAAGGAAATACGTTACGTCAATTGAGTTCTCCCTGAGGTGATTCTTCGTCAAAGAAGGAACAAAATTCCAGAAAAAAAAAATACAAGTATTTGTATCAAATTTGATGCGAAATGTTTTGGTAATTGGAATTTCTAAAAGTATTTTTCTGCACGAAATTTACTTCCTATTTACATAAGACGTGAAGTATCCCGTTTATTCAAATTTGTCAGCATTATTTACGGGCTACGCTTGCATAATGTACTTCTTCTATACTGACTATTCGACTCTCTTGCGAAGCAAACAAAAGATTACCAGTACTTCAACAAGACGAATGATATTACAGATGGCATTTTTCTTCGAATTTTTTGACAAATTAATTTAATAAATATTTGATGATATTATCTCAGATTTTACGAGTTGAGACATTTTTCTCTTCTTCGTTGTTTTCTTTATTTTCCTTTCTCTGAATCTTCAAGAAAAATGAAATTTGAATTGTGTAAATCGAGATGTGGGCTTCAGAACCAATCCAATCTAACATGAAAATGATTCATCAACTCAAGCAATTTAATTTTAAATTGAATTCTACTTTAAACGCATACAAATATATCGCCCGGAAAATATCGAAATATAAAGAAACTGATGATAGGAAAACATTCGTCAGAAAGAAAAAAAAAAAAAAAGAAAAAGGAAAAACTTTGGGCAAAAAAAAATTCATGAACTAGGATTGTCAACCGTTATTTATCTTTGACAAGAATATTTGTTAGACACGTTGGTACTCGTACGATCACCAACAATAGCAGGTGCCGTAAGCAGTAAAGGAGTAAATCCTGACAGGAAATCGGAAGGGAAGGATCTGGAGTCAGTTGACGGAGAGATGCCGCATCACATCGTCATCTGGTATCCCCTGAAGCCATGCCTATGCCCTTGGTCATCTCTTTCCTTTGCAAGCTTTCAGCACAGCTGAGAGGGAAGGAAGGACGATCTTGGACACAGCACTTCCTCCATACTAATCACCCAATAAGACACAAAAACTAACACTGCTATCACAAAGACGTTGTTCACGCGGCAATATCCATTGAGTGACTAACCAAACCTATTTTCTATAATTTTGAAAAAGAGGTTTTCGGGCAATTGCACTTGTTTCTTGTTGTTCAAACAAAGTTTCGACCGACCCCCCGTCTACGGGCGTCTTCAGATGTAATATAAACAGATTTCGGGCCTTTTTCTCCTGTTGTGCAAAGCAAATACTGGTCGCAAATGGGAAAAATTAAACGTTGACATCAATGCAAAAAAGTAAGCAATACATTTCAAGACAATTGTTATCTTTCCAGTTTAAAAACGGCCACCGTTTCTGAGGGTTAATATTTTCAGGGTTAGGGTATTGGTTGATATTTTTAGGATTAGTATCCTGGTTAGTTCGTCACCAGTGTATGTTGTTCTGAAGCTAAAAAGACGGCCATTTTCAAACGGAAAAGTTAACAATTGACCATTAAAAGAAAAAAAAAATTCAACATCTTTATAGCCCCTTGAAAGTTGAGAGAATTTGGACACAAAGAATTTTGATAACTTTCCAGTGTTCAATTTTGTCTCAAAAATTTTATGATATTTATATTTTCTCAGTTTTTGGTCAAAATTCTGTGAAATTTTGAAGCTGCCCAAGGAAATTTAAATCGACTTTTTGATAGGTACCTGATACTTTTATCTGCCAACAGTAAGTTATTCTATTTTCAACCTGAAGAAGATGAGAGAACAAGATATACGATACCCAAATATGAATAGTTTCGCTCTACCCAGCGTAATGGCGATAAATTAATTTTTAGCGACGCGTGCAGTAAAGCTTGTTCCATAATTTTAACGTGGTGATGTTAGTAACCATCAAACAAAACTGTCACCAAAACTGTCAACATAAGTTTCTTTAGTTTCCTTGGCTTTGTTGGCTATGTACGTGTTTATGTAATTATTTATATATATATATATATATATATATATATATATATATATATATATATATATATATATATATATCTGAATGAATCACGCACAGATCGCACTAACGAAGCTCGAGTTCAAAAAATTTGAACATCCAATCCTTTTTTTGCGAGTGTGGGAGGTGAGTCAAAGTTCCTTCTCAAATACGTTTTTAGCGGAAGGTTTAATCTACAAGTTCATACTAAATTAATCCCTAGGTTGCATTCAGCTACGTTTTTTTTTGTTTTTTTAATGTTCATACTTTTCAGTGCCCAACAAAAAAACAAGAGAGGGAACTAATTCATTGATCACCCTTTTTTCCATATTTCAATTGATCGACCCCAACATCAGGAACATGCTGACAAAAAAAAAGTTGGTCACATGACGGTTTCTTGAGAGAGACTAACCAGACCTTTTCTCAGTTACTTTCTTAATTGAACAAAAATTCCATCCCTTGTCTCTGTTGAGCAGTGAGAGCTTCACCGAGTTGAAATCCACACTGGTATGACTTATACAATTAGTCAATAAAGAAGCGGCGTTCATCGTTTTGGCGACTTATCTTTCAAGAGTTGCTATTAATGTTTAATTTTTTCTGTTACCATTTCAGATGCAATATCATTTATAGTAACGATCGCTGTTACTGACTCGTTCACACCATCTCCGCGAAGCATTCCGTTCCCTACCTATGGATCTGATATCACTTATGTGACATTTCATTATTACGTCATCAGAACATAGAATTATATACGTCAATCGCATGAATGAAATTCTATTTTTTCACGATATTCGCGTTATATGAAGGTTCTTTCAAGGAAAAGGGATTTTAAGGGTTAAGGCTCTGATAGAAATCGGCTTCTAGCAGGAAGAACTTTTAAGGGCACTGAAGATCAAACTAGCTCATCTATGGCCCGACTTTCAGACTTGCTTGCTTTGTACCACCGGGAAAAGTGGCTGGAAACGAACCTGAAAGTCAGATCATTGGCGTGCAAGTTCTTCTCTAGAGAGAAGATCTAGCAGGGTCGGTGTTGCCAAGTCTATTTGTAAGTATACATCTGAAATAGAGCTAAGAAACATATTGAAACAGCCAGAAACTTTTGGATTCTAAAGTTGTAGATCAAAAACCGAAGAAATATCTCACTGATAAATTGATTGCAATTCTAATTTCCGACATTTATTTCATTGAAATACTATCCAATTTATTAGAAATATTGCTTATTTCATTGATGTAAATTAGATAAAAAAAATATTATTTCAATTAAAAATCATCTATACGGTAATTTCTGACATCTAGACGCAGCCCAAAACATCTAGATTAGATGGAAAACGTCTGATTTAGCAACAGTGAGCACTTTTCACTATGTCAGTCAGTTATGACAAACGGTGTTAGAGATACTTGCGCATCTGGAGAGGACACTCTCTTTCCTTCCTATTCACTAGAAGGAAGCTCAAGAGATTGGGAATTCCACATACTTTCGTATTTCCATTAGCAAAACTAAAGACCTCGAGCACAAACTAAATATGGAGGATTTGAAAGGCAATAGCAGCATTGTATCTTTTGAACAAAGTATGGACAGCTGGAGATTTTACCCCTGAAACTAAATTAAGGTTCTATTACCCCGTGCAACACGATCTTAGTTCCCTGGTCGTCTTCTTTCTTCATCTTGCCTCATTTCGACAGAAGGTGTCTTTCAGAATGCTTTTACTTGTGCTGATAACGTTGTCATATCCATAACATGAACTTCTTTCTACTTCTCATTTTCTTT
This sequence comes from Thysanoteuthis rhombus, assembly GCA_963457665.1. NCBI lineage: Eukaryota > Metazoa > Mollusca > Cephalopoda > Oegopsida > Thysanoteuthidae > Thysanoteuthis > Thysanoteuthis major. The sequence goes on along the minus strand of OY735222.1, from coordinate 53,423,828 downwards.
TTTATCTATATGGTAGAAGAGCCTTACAACTTTGGCACATAGCAACTGTTTCTGAATGAGAAAGTTAGGTAGACTCGTTATAAACGCCATTATTCAATCTATCGTACTTATCAAAAGTCTGCT
>OY735222.1:53401205-53418705 GCA_963457665.1 Thysanoteuthis rhombus | reverse complement strand
TATACCTCGATGATGAGCCCGACCTGCAGGAAATGTCCACCTAATATTCGTACAAAACCAAAGGTCTTATTATTCCATCATTAACTTTAATTATTAAATGAAGCATTGTGACCGTCCGAGTTGAGTTGTGATTAAAATAGATGAAAATCGATATGACGATAAATAGACAGAACTAACAATAATCTTTCTTGTTTTTAATGTGAAAATTACTGTGAGAATGAATTGAATACTTTAAAATTGCATGAATTGTAATTAAAGGATTTGTTTTGTTATTGTCTTTAACGGCTGTAGGTTACTTTCAAATCTAACAGTACAAGGTGTCTCACGCAATTTCTACATCATTGATAATAAAGACTATTAGAAGACGCAGGAGAAGCTTGATAGAGAACTAACCTAGCGACCAGAGTTCAATCTCGAACCGATGCAGTTTGTCTTTACTTTACTCTAATATTTTTGACGAAAGAACTGAAAACACCTCTATCCTTAAACTATGGGTCACATAGCGCAAGGTTGGGTGAGTGACCTCACTTCGGTTGATTTAAATTTCAAAGTTCATGTATTACGGTTATTACAAATTTATTTAGAATTTATTGGTAGTTTACTATAGCATTAAATGCGAAGTTTATAGCTACGAAGTTAGGGAGATACACATATCTATAATATTATAAAATATATAAACCTAAAATGAATTCATGTTTGAATTTACATAATTATTCTATGAAGACGACGAATCTTTCTTTATTTCTTTGTTTTATAGGTGACCAAACAGTTGCATCGTACCGTTTGCTAATGTATTTACAAGTTCAAATTGACCCAAGGATGAACATGAGATAAATGGTGCTGTCTGTTGGTGACCTCTCAAGGTCAACTACGGTCAATTTTTTCCTAAATCTATGGGGGAAATGTGATTTTTCTATTTTGGTATTTTCAAATCTAAAAGAGTCATAGTTTTTCATCAATTTTGTATGCAGACCTGATCGCTTATTCAATTTTATGAAATCTCTGTAGGATATGATTTGCTTTCCTGTGTCTTATCATACTTGGAGATTTTCCCATTGGGCAATACCGGGTTCCCCGGTTAGTACACACACACACATATATATAGTACTATAACATCTAATATTTTAATACGAATATTTAAATATTTGGAAATAATTGACTGAAGTGACATGAAAACATTTATAACAAAATTTCGTTACATCTTTTGCGTTTAAATCTGTAAAGCTTTACAGACTATATATATATATATATATATATATATATATATATATATATATATATATATCAGGGATGCAATTCAACTGAATTCTGAAGAAGCCCAGGCAGGGCAGAAACATAAACGTGTTTATGTAGCGAATCCTCATTCTACTCTCTCTATATATATGCATTGTGGACTTTTTTTTCCCAAAAAGAAAAATATTGATTCGGCCCATCAGTTTCAACTGGAAAACTACGTTGATCTACGAGAGGAATGACTAACTCATAATTTGTCAGAAAATATTTATTTTCCGTAGAAGATGGATGCCAAGACTTTGTTGCTATCTCTTTGTTGGCATATTTGACTAAACACAAGTTGGCATCAATAGAAAAGAGAAAAAAAAACATCAAGAGGTTCTCAAACTAGAATGCATCTGAGTAGATCTGGCTCTCCCGTATGGAGACAAAAAGAAGCCAAGTGTGAGGCTCTGCTGGGGGGCCTTGATTAGTGATAATGAAGCGTCGGCCCATGGCCCCGGGATCATCAGCTGGTGCAGTCTTTTTTTGATGCACTCCTGATTTTCCTGCTGTAGTAGTTATATATATATATATATATATATATATATATATATAAGTGTGTGTGTGTAATAATTGAACATACATTTTTACGGATACAAACATAGATACATCGATAAGTCTGTAACCTAACAATCGAAAAAGCATTTATTTTACTGGACGAACATTTATTTTTCCGCATATTTTCCTTCCTTGTCAATATACTTTCAGTGATGAATCTTTATCGCGTAGATGAAAGATTGTTCAGTGGAAAATTCAAAATTCCGCGAATATGTCTGTCCACACTGGTGATCCATTGTTAGACGCGCTAGCATCTATAGCAGCGATAGCCGTCACTGATTGACTGACAAGCCGACATAGCAAACGCCTCATGTCATCTCCCTGAAGTATTTACCCCCATTCTTCCAATGAATCTGATGTCACTCAGGTGACATGTTATCATTACGCCATCAGAATATGAAACTGTATTTTACTACGTCAAATTGCTAGCTAATTACATGAAGGAAATTCTACGTCACCATGATGTTAACGATATTAACTTAGAATGAAAGTTGTTTCCAAGGAGAGGGATTTCAAATGTGGGGCTTCGAAAAGGATAGGCTTCTAAAAGAAAAGTTTTTTGAAAGCACAAAAGATCGAATTAGCGCATCTACGGTCTGATTTTTAGGCTTGTTAAAGTAACGAACGAAAATTGACGTGGGTGAAAATAGAAGATTTTCAAGGCACAAAATAATTTCTAGAAATATAATTGATCAATTTGATTTACTTCTTGATGTTCAGTTGATTTTGAAAAAATCTTTCGATTTATGAAATTCGTTATGAATTTCATTCTTTGCCATCACTGAACTATGTGACAGAGCCTACACGTTTCAGTTTATTCTTATTGAATTTTTTCATCTATTTTCAATTAATTTTGCCGAAATTCCTTCCATTTCACAGACACAAACGTCTTTATAATTTGTATCCATTGTCTGCGCGTGGCATTCCTCGTTTCATCTAATTTGAAATTTAACCATTCCACTTGATTTCACATTGCAAAAATAAACAGAAGCCTTTCACCATTATATTAATCCTATCTTGCCGTTAATTCAACATGAATTTTGACAAAGAACAAGTAGCATATCAGAAGAGATTATTAACCACTTTCCGCCCAAATATTATATTTTCTTATCTCGTGAATTAAGAAATGGTGGTAAAGGTGGTAAAATCAAGTCACCTTCATGGAAATATTACCAGTAGGATTTGAATCGAAGATATATAATTCGAAAAAAAAAACCCCGAAAACAAACAAATAAAAAACACATAGGCTGAAAGAAAGAAACCATTTTGGCTGAAACATTCATTGTATTTAGAGAAAGAATATTTTTTCAAGAAAATTTTTGTATCAGGGTTAAAAAAGAGATTATATTTTTCCTATTTGGATGTGTGAGCAAAAGGTCAAGTTTCCCCTATGCCCAGTAAGTGCAGGGTAAAATCCTTATAGATACATAGATGGAGAGATATAAATGTTAGATAGATAGATAGATAGATAAGCGAAGAATCACACGCGTTTGGCAAGCTTTCCGTAGAGCAAACTCGACTTTTAAGGACAAGAAAATCCTGCTAGTCCTTAAAAGAAAGGTATACAACCCATGTATCCTACTGATAGTTTCATATGAAACTGAAACATGAAACCTGACCAAGACACTGATCCTCAAATTGAGAACCATGCAACGTGCACATGAGAGAATCATACTTGGCCTCACATGGAGAGATCACAAAACAGCACAGTATATTAAAGAAAAGAAAGGAGTCTGGGACATCATAGAAACTATTAGAAAATTCAAGTGGCTATGGGCTGGACATGTTGCAAGAATCACAGATAACCGCTGGACAACGTGGATCCCCAGAGATTAGGTGCGAGGCTGTGGCCGACAGAAAATGAGACGGTGTGACGAGCTAGGTAAATTTAGAAAGTACTGGCTCCGCGATGCCCATGATAGAGAGGTATGGTGAATCTTTGGGAAGGGATATGTCCAACGACGGACACTAAGAGAATGATGATGATGATGATGAAATATCTGAACAGATGGATAACCTAAACCTGGCAACAATGGTAGAATTGAATTGTGGGTGGTGGTGATCAATGAAAGAAGATTGGAGGGTTCACGACCAAAATACCGCGAAGAAAAAAAAAACATAGATGAGCTATATAGTCCAAACAAACCGCATACAATTATCAAAACACTTCGTCTAACAAAACCCAGACAAAACAAGTCGACAAAACCATCGTATCAACCATTCATCTATATCTAACTCCATATAGAAGAGCTTCTACTCCCTTTGACTATCAAAATATAGAAACCATTGGAAACTCAAATATCAATGAGCTCGGTAAGTTGCAAAAATGATTGACAACCAATGGACATTACGACTCTCAACATGGATCCCCGGGGAATATGAGAGACAAACGTCACAAAACCAATATTTTTTTTACAAGTTCAAGGTTTTAAAAAAATATTGGTTCCGCGACGCCCATTATAGAGAAGTGTGGCAAATCCTGGGGAAGGTCTATGTCCAACGACGGACGATGAAAGACTAATGATGATGATGATGATGATGATATCATCTGATCTGCTGATTCAAGATCAAATTCCTTTTCTACTTCTATTCCGACTGAAAATGATTACTGCAACTTTCCTATTGTATATACAACGAATGCATGTTGTGTGGATGTAAGGTTAACTGGGCAAAACGTTGGTGTGGGAGTGGAAGATTTTTAAACAAGTGCACTGCATTAAAAAAATGTATTATCATAAAAATAGACTTGGTGCATTTCACTGAACTTTCATCGGCGTCTTCAAGGAAGAAAAATCGTAGCAAAACATGCATTTTTTTAACTTTTTCAAATTTGCTGTCAAATCTTTCACTTCCACACGGTTAAATTACCATCACTAATTATGATAAATGAATAAGAATAAATAATCACACTTTGATTAGATCTCTTAAAAAACGTTTTCTCAAGAATTTCGCAAGTGACGTCAGTTATCTTTGATTTTCAGAACGCGTTTCCAGACACCAAATGAATAATGAATTATTAAACAAATAAGCCTGGCTGTGCTTGGGTCAAACTCTCTTGCTTCATTACAATCTAACAGAAAAACAAAACAGAAATAATTCGCCCATAACAAATCATTCAAAAACTACTTGTCCTTTTTCAACTCCTCTATCAATAGTTCTCGTAATTTTGTGAGTTGAGAGAGAGAGAGAGAGAGAGAGAGAGAGAGAGAGAGAGGGGGGGAGAGAGAGAGAGAGAATCAGTCATCAGTTTTTGCATGCATAACTTTTATTCGTGCCATCATGATATGACAGGTTTTTAGTGAGGTCATCATTATTGTTTCGACAAATGAAAATGAAATCGAAACTCGATACTAAGAGTTTAACAATTAATAAATAAACAATCACGTTTAGGTTAGATCCGTTGAAAAATGGTATTTCTCGAGAGATTCGAAAACGTCATCTGTTTTCTTCGGTTGTCAGAAATCAAACCGTTAATCAATTTAGTATAAAGCCAAAGAGACCGTTGATTGAATACTGTTTTTGATTGCATTGTAAATTCAGTTATGATCGCTGAAGTTCTGTTAGCCTCGACCAACGGAAGTGGCGAGGTAAATGAATACAGTTGTGTCCGCCTTTCTATTTGTCATTCTGTGAGTCTACATGATTTTGCTAAAAGTATGGAACAAATTGCTCTGATATTTTATGCAGGCAAAAGGGTTAGGATACGTCGGTTAGTTTTGTTGGTTGATCATTGAATCATTTTTTGACTGCAAGATATTTTCCTTTTTTTTTCCCCTTTTTCACGCATTTGTGTACACGTTCATAACTATTCGCACAATATCTCCAATATCTGATTGAATTTCGCTACGTTTGAGGGAGAGTCAAAATCGGTTAAAATATAGGACGAATCCATGAAGATATACCTCCCTTACGTTGTAGTTATAAGACCATCACCAAAGGTTCATGTTTGTCCACACGATATCTCCAGAAGGTATCACTGAATTTCAATCACATTTTGTGGAAGGGTGTCCAATGCGCCACGAAAGAAGCGATTAAATGTTTGAGTAGCTGCAAGCATAATTACTTCCCCAGATACTGGAATTGACGGAGGGGGCTCTTTCTGAGTGCTTTTTCGTATAATTCAGTAACACAATGATAAAATCTCAATGACAGAAATTACTTACAAATAATGAATTCATAACTAAACCAAGAAGTACTCAAAGAGAACATAACTCTGGAAACACCAAAGACTAACTAAAAACTGAATGAAAATCAGTTCATATATGACTACGGTGAAGGTGAGGTAACAGTAAGTTTCGATTCTTGATTTTTGGGCAATTACCATAATATATTAGAAATATCACTCAATTGAAAGAATTCCTGGATCCGCCCACAAATTTGATCAAATTTGTCATCGCTTATGCCGAACATTTGAACAAGAGTAAATAAATAAATGCATGAAAACATGAAAATATCTCTTAATTGAGAAAACGGAATCTTGAGTCCACCTCAAAATTCAATGAATTCTTCCTTTAGCCCATGGCAAATCGTTTCATTTGAATGTATTGAGAACTTTTGGAGATATTCTGTTGATATATAGTTATGATATAGGGAGATAACTGTAACCAAACCTGGATTTGCTCCCAAATTTAATCACTTATTTCTTAGTTCATAACCCATCCTTGCAGCAAATGTCACTGAAATTCATTGAGAACCTTCGAAGAGATATTGTGAATAAGCAAACAGACATTAGTTGATAGATCAGTCTCTTCCAACCTCGTAAGCAGTGATAGATGAATAAGTGACTGAACTATTGAATTAAGTTTTAAAAGCTTGTTTAATAAGATTATGCAAGCCATGCAACAACATAATTGATGACCCCCAGAGTTTGTACTAAAGTATAATCTAATACAAACTCTGTCACTTTTAGAAATAGGTTCCTGTCCAATAGACTAAAATTGACACTCCATATATTCATGTCGATGCAGTGCTGTCTGAAGAGGAGTGCCACAAAGAAGAAGAGGAGATACGACGAGGAAGAAAGATCTGCCAAGCCCAGAGGAAGCAAAATAATCAGGAACTACATCAGACTACTACCAATACCACTACTACCACTACTACTACTGTCCATTCGGATTGTGTAATAGTTGACTCATCTGTCTCACACAAAGAAGATCCTACGTTCGATTCCAGTATTAGCGAGGAGGGTGGAATACTCTTCATTAGGACAAATATCCCCGTTAATTCAGCAGCTAATTGAGTAAACTCTGAGTTGTGTGGTTAAGACGGAAGCATCCCATAGATAGAATTGCATCTTGCAAAGGTAGGCACCATAAGGTTTGTAGGATTAAAGTCCTGGTCTTGGACCTCTTCACCGGCCCCCATGCTCCATTTTAGAGATTTGGAAGTTGCAGGTCTCAACCTGGGATCTGCCACCCTGGTGAGGTCTGCAAAGGTATTATTGGGGTCCATGAGCTTGTTGAATTGGTTGAACACTTAAAAGCCAGAGACCCATTGACGATTTCATACAAATAAAATGGATCTTTAGCAATTAAAAGGTTGAGAAGAGACAGAACGTTTCAACTTACTTCTACTACAAACGATTCAGAATTGTAACTTTGAAAAAAAATAAACGCTCGGTCTATCGGGAAAAGAGTATTATCAGGTTAATGCAAAAGTTTCAAGCACTTAAACACTCCTGGTCGTTGAATTTATTAATGTTCGTGAAATCTTAGAAATGCCCCTGAATTACTACGGCTATTTATTGCTTTTGGAAACATTTAATAGTATCTTTTCATTTTATTTTTATCAAGTATTGTAAACTATCCCCGGACATAATAATTAGCAATGTGCAGATGTCTTCTGTATCGCTAAAGGAAGCAACTGGCGTTGTGAAAAAAGAATCTAATTCATGCAATCGGTGTAGTAAAATAGAATTCATTCTTTTTCTAATGTTGTCACGAAGGTGCTGAATTAAAGGATTAATGTAGAAATAAAAAAGTAATAAAAACAAAGAATTATAGAAGTTATATTTTCTATTCTCAAAGATCACTGCAGTGCAAATCTGTACTATCTACATACATAAAATACGAAGTGAATATCTATGTATTTCATGCATGTTGTCATTTTTGTCGGCATGAGTGATCTAGTAAGTAAATAATTTTTGACTACTATTTTAGTTAATTTAGATTTTTTAGTCATTTTTTTCATTACAGTATGCATCTAGCTTTTGAGTTACGACCATGAATAAACAGCAGGAATGGGAAATAAGGAATAAGCTCTCAATTATACTCGAACCCGCATCCCTTTTGTCGCAGGGGAGCGTGGTTCAAGGTAAAATTTGATCTCCGCCCAAATCGTCGAGTAGCTCAGATGCAGAGCAGCTGGAGTATATAATCAGGATTCCCTTATCTTAATCCAACATGATACAGATGTGGAAATTGATACCTAGCATTACTAGTTGTTGTAGTTGTAGAGAGACGTGGAGGTGGGAGGAAGATAAGCAGGAGGAGGAAATAGATGAGGATGGTTCACCCGGAGATCTGGACCAGATTTCGTATTAATCCAACGATGCGGCAGAGAAAATTGATATTTAACATAATAAGGACCGACCGATCGACTTATAATTGCTTTTTTTAGGTGTGTGCTCGCATCTAAAAACAACTAGAAAATCAAGATAAAAGAAAATAGTTTTAAGAAGATAGAAATCATAAAATAAGTATGTCATCTATGATACGTTGCTTACAAGCCTTGGTTTAAAAGAAAAGGTCCCAAAACATCGGTGTTGAAACAAATACCTTTCTTATCAATTTCTTTTCGGACAATTGGATCTTTTCGGTGGTTTCATTTTACGGCCCTCTTCAGATGTAAAATGAAATATCCGCAAGGGAAGAAAGTCTTCGCAATCGGTCTCTTCTTTCAATGGTTCAAAGAAGAAATCTGGAATCTAACTGAAAAACCTACTTGATAAAAATGGAGATCAAATCGTCTCCAAAAAAGTTGGTATGTCAATGATTATTCTCGAAGTTGTTTAAATTATCTATATCTTCTTACACGAGACAAAAATCATTTTGGGACAAGAGAGTCACTTCAAAAGGAAAAATGCATTCATTTCATCATCATTACCAGCAGCAGCAGTTTCTCTATCGTGGGCGTCATGGAGCTAATACTTTCAAGTTCATCACACAATCTTATTTTCTGTTGACGACGGTTTGTGAGTCGTGATGTCAACTGGTTGCTACATGACCAGTCCATTGCCATTTGAGTTTCCTAATGGATTTCTCGATGTTTGACTCCTGTTTTTCTATAATATACAATGCTGTTTTTGTAATCTCTCTATGTGATGTTGAGCATGGTTCTCTCCAGTGCACGTTTCATAGTTTTCGGTTTTTGGTTCAATTTTTTGGCTAGGTTCCGTGTTTTAGCTCTGCAGATGACTATCGGGGGTGCATTGGTTTTATACTCTTCTTTTTAGGACTATTGCTATTCCCTGGTTCTTGGAGGTTGAGCTTGCTCTTTCAAAAGCTTGACAACTTTCGTAAGCTTTTTTCTTCTTCAGCTCTGCGTATTAAGAAAGTTTCGACTAAATCCAAGACAGACTTCGAAATCACAACTTGACAGAATCTACTGGAAAGAAGTATTTCTTCACTGTAAATATTGAGAAGAGTCATTAACATTCAAAGGAACCTCATACATCAACTCGTCAGCTAATTGAATAAGTCGGACCAGTGTAGATTTCAACTGGGTGTGGCTTTCAATGCTCTGTAGGGACACGAAATAGTATTCATTGTTTAAGGAAGAAAGAAATTGAGAATATCTTCATGTTGAAAATTATGGAACAGGTTTCAGTGAATGCGTTGCTGTAAATAGGATTACTTATTCCGCCCATGTTGCTGTTAATGATTAAAATTTCTTTCTGCTACCGTGTTTTTGCTTTGAACTACCCGAGAAAGAGACCGGAAAACGAGATCTTACACGAGAATGTATTCGGTACAATTGTAGATTTCTTAACGGTACGTTAACTTCTGATAACATCTGCTGTTTTCTCAGAGCTTCGGAAAAGATGACCATTATTTTTTATGTCATTCTCCAAGTCCTTATTTTTAATAAACTAACTTGCTTTTTTTCACGAACTATGTGTATGTATTTACGTACGTATGTATGTAGGTATGAAGGTATCATTTTTCGTCTTGAGGTTAGGCACACACAGGTAATCCTAAGTTGGGCCGTTTTCTGGCTCAACAGCTTTGTTCTGCTAACGGCATCTGGTATTCCCTAACGGTCACCTACCTAAGTGCTGAACAAGCTCAACGTTACTCAACTTCGGTTATCTCACAAAAACCAATGTATCTAAAATGGTTTGGCTGTAACCCCTTAGCTTCTCAGCAGTTTGCTCATAAAATGCTTGTGTTTGTGTGTTTGTGTGTGTGTGTGTGTGTGTGTTTGCGTGTTTTGTGTTTGTGTGTGTGTGTGTGTGTGTGTGTGTGTGTGTATGTGTGTATTTGTGCGGGGGGATGTTTGAGTTAGTGTGTCGGTGGTTTTTGTTTGCTTTTGTGTTTGGGGGTGTTTGTGAGTGTAGTTGGGTATTTGTGTGGGTGAGGGAGTGTTTGTGCGAGTGTGGTGTGTGTGGGGGGATGTTTGTGTTGGTGTAAAGGTGTTTGTGTTGGTTTGGGGTGTATCTGTGTGATCACAACCAGCCAATACAAGTGCGGTGGCTTAGAGAGCACACTGCCACATATTCCCCATGTTTACTCTTAAAATGTTGACTCGTGAAACCTGGGGCTGAGAAAATTATGTATTTCATACGATGCCACACATAGTTGTTTGAGCACCGGATATAGAATGCTGATTTATTAGGTAGGCATGCCTTCCCCATCAGGCAGATTTGTGTAAAACAATATCATCCTCCCATCTCCGCTCCTCTATCTGGGACTTGTAATGTATCAATGTAAGCAACGTAAAAATTTTGAATAACTGTACGCGTATCAGTTTCGTATGAACATCAGAAACCCTTAACGGAAACTGTCATCCAAAATGTCGACATAGGTTTCTTCAATTTTCAAGTGGATTTGACTGTCTATGTATCATGCGTACAGGCCGCACCAGTGGAGCTAGAGGGCTGAAATTCAAACTTTTACCCCCTATTATGTCTAGAAAAATAGTTGTTTTTTTTTCAAATCTTCCGTCGTAGACTTCTAGGGGGAGAGGGGTTCAAATCGCGAAGTAAGTGTGTTGCTAAATTGCTGTTTTATCCGATTTCTTAATTGATCACCCCAATAGAATACATTTGCCAGGTGATGGTTTCTATTGAGTGACTAAGCACGCCTGCATATGAGACGAAATTGGATAGATAGTCAGACGAGATAAGATATTATAAGATAATAACCCAGACGCCAATGCATCGAAGCTGAACTAATCACTCAACACAATTACCAAATAAAACGCATCCCCGATTCTTTCAAAAATGATACGAAAACAAAAGGAAATATTAATAAACAAAAATAAAGAAGACCGAAGTAGTCGTGCCAATAACGACTCACATTCAAAACGTTAAGCGGGACGCAGTTACGAAGATTTTTTTTTTCAAATTATATTCGTCATTCGAAAGAAGCCGAAAGGCGGAACAAGTCAAAATGAAATTCTTCCAAAGTCTTCATAGAATATCTTATATATTTTCAACGTTGTAACTCCTGTGCTTGGTTTTGCTGTAGGAATTTTATTAAAAAAAAAATCTTTATTGTAAAACGTTTTTCATACAAATAAGGTTTTTCAAAATCATGTTTGATAACCACAGGCATTTTCCCAAACAGAGAATGCAGAAACAGTATATTTTCATCAAATTGGAAACTGAAAGAAGAAAAATGACACCACTAATTGAGCTGGAACTCATAACAAATACACCGATTTCAAAAAACACTGCTTTAAAAATGCTATCTATGCCTCGAAGAAAAAATTGGAATAATTGATTTTCCCAACAATAAACTGCTTCTGAACAAAATAAACGAATTAACGAGGAAAACACAATTATTGAAGTATGTAAACATTAATACATCGAATGTTAACTGTGACGACTAAAAAATGAACAACGCCACATATCAAAGTAATTTCACACTTACATAGATATGAAATTTCATATCCCAGATACATTATGATTAAGTGTAACTATCAAACCTCTAAGTGATTAAGATCCAGAATAGACTTTTATCAGGACTCACTTGATAATCGCAAGCGTGAAACAAGCTTCTAATGAGGATTCCATATATATATATATATATATATATATATATATATGTATATATATATATATATAGCTTTAGTAATATATATATATATATATATATATATATATATATATATATACACACACACACACACACACACGCGTATATATAGTCGAGAAAACTCAAAAATTGTAAACTCTAAACACATTAAATACTTTTTCAAGAATATTTTCTTGTGTTCCTTCGGTCACTTACTTCCTAATATCTGTTAGTGTAATTTGTGTCATTCTCTCCATTGTTTTTTTTATGTTTTAAATATACTTTGTCATTGTGGTACTACGTGTATATTTTCTCTCGTTAAGATCGTCAGTTATTTTCCATGTAACCGTTTCGGGGATTCAGAAAACAAAACATGTATATTAACATGGCAACCCAGCAGTGTTATTCAAACAACCCCCCTTTCACCTATGATTTTGATATATAACTAATGTCATACATCTAGTTTCTTTTTAAATGTTTTATAGGGTATTATCATCATGTATTGTATATGGATGTTATTTTATAATACGCGTCATTTAATTTTTTTGAAACGAGGTTTACTTACGTTACCCCCCAAAGCATATTTAACGATGAAACATATATATACATATATATATATATATATATATATATATATATATATATATATATATATATATATATATATATATATTCAGTTGACACCTCATTGAACTTTCAGTGCTTGTTTTTACATAAGATGAAACATTGTCAGCTATTTTCATGGAGCTTCCACTGATAACCTCTAAGTGTGTCATGAAATAATACTGAGTGCAAAATGTATCCGATATGATCCAAAAGGTGTGTTCTAACTTCCGTATGCAGCTTTGAATTGACAGAATTCGGACCGAAGATTTTTTTTACAAAAATCAGAAATATGTTGAAAGGAGATAGAACATTGAAGAGTTATACACAAAAGTCCGAAATTTTTGGTCCAAATTCAGTCAATTCTGTGTAACGATCATGGAAACATGTGTAAGAATGTAAGCATGAACCCTTTGAAATGTATTGGATACTTTTGCACTCACTGTGTGTATAATTTCGTATACTTTTCAAAAGCTTCTTCTCCTGAATCAATAGAGCTGCAAGGATGAAATCATGTATTTTGCTTGTCAAACAAATCTTGAGTGGTATGTCACAAATAAGAACGGAACGTTCACTGAGGCGTCCACAACAAAATTTATACGATATTATTGTCAAATCATGTGAGTCTGAGTGGATGATAATTTCAGGTAAGAACACCTTTTATTCAAAGAACACCCTTTTATCAAGATTCAAGTGAATCTGACACAAAACAGTTGAGAAAATCGAATTCAAAATGAAATGTCTGAACGCCATTATTGTCGAATAACATAGCCCTGAGTGAAAGATTTTTACTAGTAAGAAGTATCTTATCAAAGGACACCTTTCTAACAAGTTTCAAGTAATTCTGATCTGAAATCGATTTTAAAGAATGGAGTTTAAAAAGCCATCATTGCCAGACCAACAGAGCCCCGTAGAAAAGCGTATTGCTACTGGAATAAGTTTTGGAAGTTTTGCATTAGTAAACAGCGTGTTACTGAGCTGTGTCAAGACGCGACTTGGAACCACTTCAAGAATTGCTTTTCAAGAAAGTATAGTCCTCAAATAATTCTTGTCAACATTCATAAGACAAATGATTAACAAATATCAGGGATATCCGGAGTTGCCCGGGAGAAAAATAAGAAAAGGAAAAGACAGTTGAAAAATCGCAACGTTGTATACACATTTTTGACAGCATTTGACGTATACATTTGAGTCACAGATGAAACTATTTGTTTCCAATTAAGTCCAAATGGTTTTATTGTGTGTACACGTCAACATTTTTTTTTTATGATAGTTCGGTATTTTTGCATATATGCCGTTCAAATCGAGTCTCTCACGCTCTGAGCACTCGCGGGCAGAGATTCATATTCGACAAATATTCGGAAAAAAACATTTTTTGTGCTTTCAACCCCTAAGACCTTTGTTTCCTTCGGTAATTGCTCTTCATCGCAACCCCAAGAGCATCAATCTACAGTTCTTAATAAAAAGTGAGTTTGAGATCACGGTCAAACAATCTATCTGGATCTAGATAAAAAATATAAATATATTCAGATTTGATTTTTAAATAGTTGATCGCCTTACGAATAATCATAAGAGTTGTTAGAAACTAGATGGGATAGCAGTTCAAAAATGGTTTGAGTGTGAAAAGGAGAGCTTGCAACCAATGCAACTACCCGATAGTCACCTATGGAGCTGAAACTTGAAACCTAACCAAAATATTGACCCTCAAACTGAGAACCATGCAACATGCACAAAAGTGAATCATGCTCAAGATCCCATGGAGAGATCAACTAACAGAAGTCAGAGATATCATATAGAAACATAACAAAACTCAAATGGCAATAGGCAGGCCATGTTGCAAGAATGTCAGACAACAGATGGACATCAAGACATACAAAGTAGATTCCAAGAGATCAAATAAAAAACTGCGGCTGGCAAAAAAGATGACGAACTAATCAAGTTCAGAAAGTATTAGCCCCTGTCGCCCATGGTAGGGATATCTGATGAATCTTGGGGAACGGTGGAAGCTAAAGAGCTGAGAATGATTATGTCAGCATTTTTCTGCATGTATGTGTGTTTGAGGCCTGTGTATGTCTTGTATTTTCGATTAAATGTCTTTTGATGGAAAGTTGTGCAGCGATCTGACTTGAGCCAAGGATTGATTCGAAGAAGATATGAGTATCTGCGCATGATAAGTGCCCAACTCACCATATCTAAAAAGTTGATATTTTCATTATTTTCAGAGCTCTAATAGTCAATTTTAATTTTGAGGATTGATCACTTGGCATGGTGATTAATAAAGCTTTCAGGCTTCAAAATAAAAGCAAAAACAATTGAAAACTGTAGGCTTTGAATTACCAAAATATCTAATTTTCAAATATGGTTCGTAGGACGTGTCCTATGCACCATCTTTTAAAATTTGATAATTTCGTAATTTGATATCATGCGCAGCCAATTATATATCGTCTTTAACCAGCTGTGCGTCTACCGTCTAAACTACAAGATACGAATGCGAAATCGTAATGAATTATGTCGTCATGTACATCCATCTATTCAACTATCTATCTAGGTTTGTTGTGTGGATGCAATGTAGTTTGAAAAAATGATGGTGGTAATTTGACGATCTGGAAGTGAAGAAAATAAGTCAGTTACATCTCAGTTTTCTTTATTATCTCAAAGATAGACTTTATGCATTTTGCGGGAGTTGCGCGAGTATTTTTAAAAGCACTTAGCGAAGCAGAAAAGTGCAGCAGAAAATACAGCTGTTTACATGTTTGGTGTGTAGAATTGACAACTACCTACCTACCTACCCTTTTATCTATTTATCAATCATTTGTTTAATTTACCAAATATTTTGATTCGTTGCTCTTCAGTTATAACTTGTATATGCTAGTACATACTCATTGCTCTTCTATATACTAAAAGGCTGTGTTTTGTATTAGTACGTTCATACAGTAATTTGAGAGTTTAACGCAAGGTATTGTTAACAAAGATTTTATTAATTCAAGGTGAAAGACGAAAGTTATACATCATAAGTAGTTATACGATTTGTAGTTATGTTATCAGCAACCATTGATCGAACACACGTAAGTCATAGCATAATAGCCAAACTTTGAGTCTGTATGTACGCATTGTTTCCTTGCCCTCTTTCTTCCTGATATGTTTCGGGCAGGATGTTAGCTTGCTGATTATATTAAGGATTCTATATTAAGGATTCTATGACTGATTATCTGACAGCTGCAATATTTCGTTTTCAGTTGTGTTTCTTTCGACTAAATCTTAGTTGCTTTTTGTAGCAACTGCTCGGACTATCATTCTATGACCATCCGTAGACAGTGCAAATCTCGTACAGAAAATGCCTAGATGCTACACTTTGAGCCTAGGCAAGGGGGGGGGGGCACAGAGCGATATTATGAAATGATACAATGCCAATCCTTACGTAGTTAATCCTGTCATCTTTGACAGGATATATATATATATATATATATATATATATATATATATATATATATATATATATATATATATATATATATATATATACATATATATATATATATATATATATATATATATATATATATATATATATATATATAATATATATATATAATATGTATATATATTATATATATATATATATATATATATATATATATATATATATATATAGAGAGAGAGAGAGAGAGAGAGAGAGAGAGGGGGGGCGGATCCATATCCCAAAAGCAGTGAATGATATGTAGCATTAATCTTATTATGCTAAATATATTCCTATGTTCTATATAGATAATACATTCAGCACTTTTGAAGTTTAAAATTTCAACGACATTACTCTGTTGTATTGAAATAATTTTTCGATGAAGTAGAATTATTGATATTATATATATATACTTTTACTGTCTTTTTTTTCCCGTTATCATTTCCTTTATTCTAAGCGAGCTCAGTATTACAAGAATAGAGCATACATGAATAAATAAGTAAGAATAGATAAAAAATTATCTTTTTATTCGAGCGGATGAGTGAAACGAAGCGAGGCTTCGATATTGATATGGGCATATCCATTTCTATAAGAAAAAGGTGTCCGTTGCAAATCGATGCACGGCTTATACACAGAAGTAAAAATTACGAAAATATCCATGCAAATAGCACAAAATCTAACGCGTAAAACCTGGAAAAGATCTCCCATTTTGTTAAATTACGGATAAAGAAATTGAAATATGTTGTGCTCCCTTTATCTGAATCACAACAGTCTCTTCTTGTTTTTATAACAAATTGGGTTTCAGCTGGTGATGACCTAACCAAACAGAAATCTCTGCTTTGAAAATCTTTTTGCTGTTAAGATTGAAACAGCAGTTCGAGTTTTAGTTTTAATGTGATAATGTTTTGATATGAGCAAGGCATTTGCTACCTAAGGAAACAATTGTCAAAAGACGAACCCAATAGTCCTAACGACAATGTACTATGCAAGGGAGTTGTGTTAAATGCAACATAGCGGCAATTTGTCAGTTGAGGGACGTTTGGGGTATGCAAGTGTTTAACTGCACGTTCACTTAATTATGGTTTGCTTCTCACTTTCTCGAAGCTTAAACTCGGTGATTGTACGAGAACCAGAATTGGTAACGTAATTTGCTCGTAACAAGTCCGGATGAATCAGAGTATAATAATGAATAAAAATTATCAAAAAAAAAAAAATCATGCCCAGCTTCATATGAGAACTTGTCTATTCACTTGGTCTCCAATTTAGGTACCGATCAGTCTCAATGTTGCTTAACTTAAGTGATCGAACAAGAAACGGTATGCCAGGGGATATGGACGTAACAATGAAACGCAGTAACGAACGAGACAAT
>OY735222.1:53278705-53396205 GCA_963457665.1 Thysanoteuthis rhombus | reverse complement strand
TTATCCCAGTCTCATTATACCTTGCACTTTCCGCTAAACAACCAGCCCCTTGGTTAATACGGCTATCATAATTGTGGAATCGTCGAAGACTTTGAAAATCGATCACTAGTTATTTAGCCGAAAGCTCTTCGTATGATAAGACTTTTGGACAACTATTACGCTTTATGAATCCATTCATACGTTCTCTTATGCGGATACAAGAATAAAATGATAGATGATCAACAAATTACCTGTCATGGCTACGAGTGCCAAACCTGGGAACTTACAAAACCATTCGAAAACAAATTCAGAATAGCGTAGGTTGCAATGAAAACGGGGATGTTAGGAATGATTCATAGTGATGGAAAGAGATCAACATTGATTCGAGACAGGACCAGGGGGAAAATATCGTTCAGACGGACTTTGAATAGCTGAATATATATATATATATATATATATATATATATATATATATATATATATATATATATATACGTGTGTGTGTGTGTGAGTGTGTGTGTGTGAGCGTGTGTGTATATCTTAGAAAACAGCTATATATATATATATATATATATATACATTTACATTCCAAGCTAAGTTCAGTGTGGTACAAGGTCACAGAAATAGGGCACCCAATATCAAACTTGCTACCTTATTGGATGGTTTACGAAACCTGTATACCAGCAATTATCCTACGGTGAGCACACTGACTTCACACTCATACAGGTTTTCCTAAATGGTGTAAAGCGAAAAGGCAATTACGATTAATTTGTACGAGAGAAATAATAGTTGTGCATTACTGGATACGAAAATTGCGATGAGGCAGGTGTGTAGAGAAGAGAGAAAAGAGGTTTGCCGAAGAACAAATGCTGATGGCTATTTTCGTATTTCACCTCTTTTTCGTAAATGTGAGCTTCCAAAATGAAGGGTATACGTGTACTTTAATTCATAAGAGTCGGCCTTTGTTTTGCATTCTGGAAGGCTTGATATCTACTCGTCGGTCCAAACAAGAACGAACTGACAATTCTTGTCAGAATTTTGACAGAGTATATTAATCATAACAATTACGGTCGAACTAATTTACTCGTCTCCGTGCTCTTTTTTTCATAACATTCTGCCTGTAAACCCTTCGGCCTTCGTCTGGTGTAGTTGGTTACACAATTGCAGAACACTTCTCAGATCCTATCCGACCAAACATCGATATCAATAGGATCGATACCAATAGCATCTGGAAACTTCTCATCATAAGGAACTTCCCTGAATAAAATCTCATTCAATAGAAGATCATTCAATGCAAGGGGAGCAACTCGGACTTTGACACCCAAAACACAACTTGGATACGAGAAAAACGGATGTAACATATCCAGTTCAATCGAGCATGCGCTCTGAGGAATATATTTCCAGATACGAAGAGCTGGGGATTCATGACCTAAACATCATAAACAAATAAACGCATAGACGTGGGAAATAACTCTACCATATCAGACATAATGAGAACGACCCGGTTAAAGGATTGAGATTCTTACCAGGGAAACGAAAGCACAGCCTTTTTCTTTTTCTTCCAAGATGTGTCTATTCAAGTGATTGACATGCTGTTCGACCGGTCTTAGTTACGTTAAACGACAAAATCAAGAAAAAAGACAGAGTTGTGACGTCATTGAAGGTGTGATATCATTATAGTGTTATAATAACAGAATCTACGAGTTCGGCATTTTTTAATTAAAAAAAGCCAAAACATAGCCACGAAACGCCAAAAATGGCCCTGTGCAACTTCTATTGGAAATAATACTTTCGGGAAATTTCCGTATGGCAATATTTTACGTGTAGTATGAGAATCAATTGACTCAAAGAGAGATTACTTAGAGTTCTCCCTTCTTCTTCTCCTTCTGTTACTTCTTCTACCACGGATGGTGAACGCATTGTTGAACTCATTCTTATTTTCTCCGGTAGATTTCTCATAAAGCATCGGGTTTAGACCACGCCAGTTGCTGCAGTTATTGTAATAAGTACGTTTTTTTTACGAAATTGAATTGCTTGCCCCACGTCCCCCCCTTTACTCGTGGTTGGGTCTGACAGGATTGCCTTAACTATTCACTGATGTGGAGGAAGATGGATTCATTTCTTATCTAAGGGTATTAGGGTGAAGTGAACGCAGCCAGCTTTGGCCGAAACTTAGGCTCGGTTAACCGATTCCGTTTAACGAACCAATGACCGTTCTACACACGCTGTCACTTTTCCAGGGGATGGAGATCAACAGACAAAAGGATATATTCCTGGTGGAGTCAGGGGCAAACGTATATATTTGGAATATATCTTTACTGTTACCAACAAAAAATCAAACGATCTTTTATATAGGTTTATTAAGTTTGGTTTAATTCAAGAAATTGCTCAGCACCATTGTTGACTTTATGGACTATAAGCTTCCAACTTCCAAACCCCTTATCAAAGTTGAATAGGCCTGATATGGGGGGGGGTAACTCCCTGTCCCCACTGAGCAGCGGACACCAATGTGTTACAAGCAGCGAGAGACTTACTACCAGAAAATAAGATGGCATTGGAAATGTCAGGAACTGGTTTAAGGTTCGTATGCACACAGTTCAATAAAGATACGCCTAAGATTCGTGGACTTCGTTTGTAGCGTAACTCTGAGATATCCCGTCAAGAATAAAACGGTTATCAGAGAACGGAATAAAAAATATCGGATTGTCCTCTTTTCCAGATAACTGAGAAGAGGAAATTTTGAAATGTCCTCGTTATTATTGATTGATCGATATCTATATCGTGAAATGGTAATTTATACTTCTGTCACACATGCACGCACGCACACACACACACACACACACACACACACACACATATATACATTTATATATGTGTGGGGGGAGGTGTTCCAATCAATCCAACCTAAAAATATCAGACTGTTCATTCGTAGCAATTTTTATAAAAACATAGAGGTGTCCGTCGTTTCGTCCAAGGATTGTTTGCAATTTACTCTTGTAAACTATTGTTGGTAAGTTGGAACTTCTGTAAATCCCAAAGTAGATATATCTATAGATAGATATGAAAAAAACCGATAGAGAGAGAGAGAAGGGGAAGAGGGGGTGCATGCAAGTTATTTTTAAAGTTTTTTTTTTCCATTTCTGTCCTCGGTCGAATCCTTGTATGCAAACAACAAGGATGAATATAATAGTCCGAAAAATATAAGGAATAATGAAAACCGTTTCTTTGAACATTTCAGACCGAAAGGGAAGACCGGAGGATAAACCGATTGAAACGCTATGTTGAAAAGGATAAACATGGAGAAAATAGTCCCCTCAAGCATAAAGCATCATGAAAATTGTTCACCAGAGAAATACTGATCGTGAAGGAAGGCCGGAGGATAGATCGACCGGAATATGCTACAAGCTACAAAGATGTTAGATAAAAATGAGTCTTTCATCTGAGAATTTCAGAAAACAATGGTTTACTGGTCACCTCTGCCGACGAAGTTGGAGAGGTATATGTATTCAGTTGCGTCTTCCTGTGTTTCTGTATCTTTTTCTGTCTTACCGCCTGTCTCTCTCAGAATTGATTTCAATGAAATTTTGCAGAAATCTGGGCTGTAGGGTAGCGAATGATTGGTTAGATTGGGGGCTGATCAAGGAATTATTTTTTGATTGAGAGATATTTTATCCTTTCTCAAATACATCTATGTATACGCTCCTGAATGTCCATACGATATCTCTAAAGTTCTCAATGAATTTCACTTTAATTTATCAGAAGTTTGGGCAATAGGCTACAAAAGAAGTGATTGGAATTTGTAGCGGATTCATGCAGAATTATAGTGTTTTACTGCATATAAGACGCACTTTTAGTCTAATCACTGTCTTGAGAAATGAGCACTCAATCAGTTGTTTACCAACATGACCACGCCATGCAAATAATGTAAACATCTAGTCACTGTCGAGGGTTAATTTACATTTGAATAGATAGGAGCAACTAAGAGAACTCGATAGTGCTGGAAGCTATGAAGATCGGGGGATGTTTTCTGTTGTTTTTCTGAGAATATGCCTGGGAAAATTGGGTTGAACTTATCTGCCAGAAAATAAGGCACATCCCCAGACAATAGTGTTAGCAGAGATATGTGCTCTCTGAGTACTGTCTTCCTTAATTTGTTTTTGAAAATCTATGATATTCGTCCTTCACCTCGGAGAATATCAAAATTTAAAAATTCAACTAAATGCAAATGAAGGAGATGTATTTGGTGATGGGAAAATATCACGAGATAGTGATAGGCTGTGTTGCCATTTGAATAGAGCCGTGTGGCAAATTTTAATGGAAGATATGGAATCAAATAAACAAGATTTACATCCAAGGGAATATAACGTCTGCTACATGTATTGATAATATTTAAACCACTTGAGATTCGCACATGACGTTTCTATGACATCAGAAAAA
This sequence comes from Thysanoteuthis rhombus, assembly GCA_963457665.1. Lineage (NCBI taxonomy): Eukaryota > Metazoa > Mollusca > Cephalopoda > Oegopsida > Thysanoteuthidae > Thysanoteuthis > Thysanoteuthis major. The sequence goes on along the minus strand of OY735222.1, from coordinate 53,391,789 downwards.
TATCGAAATAATTACAAAACACATTGACTGATATAAACGGGGAGAGTAAAAAAAAAGTAGGCTTCAAAAGAAACAGGACAAAGAGAGAAATAATGTCCAACGATAAAGCCCTCGCCCCCCCCCGAAAAAAAAACAGAAGAATAGAAAATGAGGCTCTGTTGATGAATATATCTTCAGATAATAAAGTTGGAGAAAGACCATGAAAGCAAAAAAAAAAAATAAATAAATAAAAATAGCTCATAACGATCGGCTGGAAATCATTTGGTATGAATATACACATGTTAAAGAGCCATGCCAATGTGCTCAAAGTGTATAGTCACAATGAATACATAATACCAGCTATGACTTACGGGTGCAAAACATGAAAACTAACAAAACAAAATGAAAACCAAAACACATAGAGGCATAGAAAGAGCAACGCTGGGGATAAATTTAAAAGATGGAAAAAAAAATCATGGATCAGGGCAAAGACGAGAGTGAATGATATCATATAAATAATTAGGGAAGAAAAAAGATATGGGCGGGACACTTGGCAAGAAAGAAGGACAACAAATGGAGCAAAAGGCTTATTAATGCCCATGGGACCATAAACTCTGTGGCAAAAGACCAGGAACAAGATGGAGGGTTGAGATAGAAAGGTTTTCCGGTAAGACATGGCAGAGGTTTGTGCAATTGTGGTTGTCATGGAATGAAATGAAAAAGACCTTTGTCCAGCAGTGGACTTATAATGGATCTTGATTTAAATCTTGTTTATTTGATTCATTATCATGATGGCACGTCGGCTGCGTGGAAAAAATAGTCGGAACAAGCCTGGTTGCTGCGAGGGCAAACTCCACTCGTAGTTCTATTCCGACTGAAGATGATTACTGCAACTTTTGTATTGTATATAAAAAAAAGGAACATAAATTTTCATAGATATGTAAGACTTATCATTTTGGCTTAGTCGATAAGAGAGTCACCTACAGATTCCTTCGTCGTAATTCCGAATCACAGTAGGTAAATGTTAATTTCATGTATAGGTTTGGTTCAACATGGTGGGACAGACAAACAGTGAAGAGTTCCTACAACTCTAATCAAGTGAGGATTGTTCTTGTTCTTGATATTTTTGTTCTTCTTGTTACAATAGAAGAACAAAGTCGACTTTTGTCGCCGACTCAGAGTGGTGTCCATCTGTGTGTTTGTCTGTCACGCTATAGGAGCCACCGAGACGTGGGTGTGGCCAAACCGAACCAAACCAAAATTCAATGGGATCCCGAAGGCTGTGATGGCGATGAAAATCAAATAAGGATCTCTTATCGGGAGCCGTAGACCCTGTTCAGGCTTTCTACAGGAACTATCTAGGAATACCTCTTTACTGGTAGGTTTCCATCACATCTGAAATGTTCCAAAGCTTGCTCGCTCTCTCTCTTTTTCTCTCTCTCCCTCTCCCTCTCTTTCTCTCTCCCTCTCTCTCCCTCTCTCCCTCCTCTCTCTCTCGTTGCAAGATTTTCTCCTGCAGCCCCCAAGAAAAAAAAAAATTGCAACTCGGTAGCAATCGGCATACATACACAAGACGTGGAGACCTCTTCTAAATCTTTGTTCACAGAGCCAAGCCATGGTCATAATTATGAAATATAACATCATCAACCGTTATAAAAAAAATACGGGACAAAGCCCCTCGCAATACCATTGTGTTAATCTTCCATTCATCTCTTCATATTGTGTCTGGTCTGTTCCTACTGCGTTCACTATCCCAAGGGTACGTATCAGTCAGCTTTTTGCTCAATCCGATGCCCGTTCCTCTTGCTTTATGCCTTGCCCATCCCAATTTTTGTTGCCTAATTATCCATACGATATCCTTCATCTCAATCCTCTCTCAGATTCTTTTTTTTTCTATCGCTTCGAGTTTTGTACGGTTCCAGGTGTTGCGTCCTTACGACATAGCTGGTATTATGTTTTGATTATAAACTCCACGTTCTACACATATCGGCAATTTGCTTTTCATTGTGTCTCTATTCATACCAAATGCTCTCCAGACGATATTTCGAAAAGCAGACTGAGGAAACGTGGGAAAAATCATAGATGGAAAATACATATATGATACTTTTAAAGTGATATTCTTTAACCTTGAAAATTAGAGAATTACTTCATGTTTGGAAAATCTATTTCGGATAATTCAGTTCTAACGGTAACTTCAAGAGTAATTAGATTGGAACTAAAAGTTATCCATCACTGTTGAGTATTGGTTGAAGCAAGAAACACGTGTTGCGTAATTTCTCTCCTATATTTTAGTCTATTGCTCCATTTTATATTATCAATATACTATCGTATAATGATGATAATAATATATTGAGCGCTGTTCTAATAAGAGAAAAATAATTAAATTCAAAAATTCAACTGCTGTACTTGGTTTATCATAATTTTTTCACAATATTTTCAAAGAAAGTAGTATTTTTTATGATAATTACATATATATATACATATATATATATATATATATATATTATTTTCTGAGGATTGTGTTATCTATGAATGGAGAATGTTCCATATCGGCGATAGACCATAAGTAAATAGGTGTACATAGAAAGTCAGTGGATGTAATCGTCAGGTGGTCTGACGATTGCACCCACTGGAATGAAACGCAGTCCTCGCAAAGCACCGAATTTTCTGCACGCATACGTACACACACACACACACACACACACACACACACACACACACACACACAGAAAGAGAGAGACGGACAGAGACAGACAGATGTAAATTGACTGAGATAGATAGATATATTGAGACAGATAATGTGAATTCAGACAACCGCCTTTCATCAATACAAGTCTGATTAGGGGCGATATATAAGGAATGTTTTGTTTTTTTATTTAATTTTTCGTACAGCATTTTGTGTTTACCTACATGAGAACGCATGTCCGGATCTAATGAATGTCAAAATTGTTGAAACCTTCTCGATAATGATCTTCATAATGGCCAGCAGTGACGGTTGAAAGCACCAGATCAGAAGAGATTCAACAATGTTTCACATTCATTAGATCTAGACGTTCGTTCTCTTGCACGGAAACAAAAAAGGTTCACTAAAAAAATAAAAGGAAAAAGAATTATAATAAAGAGAAAGATCTAGTTCGCCACTCAATAGAAATCGTCATGTAACCAACCTCTTTTGGTAGCATGTCGTTTTGGGGGTGATCAATTAAACAATAGGGAAAAACGGGTGATCAATGAATAAGTTACTTCTCTCACATTTTGTTAGGGCGGCAATCACTAAAATGGTCCGAATTTTCCGAAAACAACAGTGGATACTGCCTGTTGAAAACTAAGCATCTCAAGCTTGTTGACCATTACTGAAATTTGGGGTGTCAGGAAGATACTGAACAAATTTCCATGAATTCCCCAGAAGAAGAAATCAAACGAAAAATCACCCTGGGGTGTTAAGCTTTCGGCAGAGTAAGCTCAATCTTCAAAAACAAGAAAATTCCATTCGTTGTAAAAAGAAGCGTCTGCAACGAATGCATCTCTCCGATTGTTACCTTTGGGGTTGGCCCTCAAACTAAGAACAATACAACTGGATATTACGCTTAAAATCACATGAAGGAATCACTAGACAGTACAATATATTAGAGAAAGAATAAGGGTCGGAGATATCATGAAATCCATAAGAAAACTCAAATGGCAATGGGCTGGTCACGTTGCAAGGATGTTAGACAACTGCTGGAAATCATTAGTTGTTTTTTTGTACATGGCTATCAATTCAAAAATTCTAAATGAAGAAGTTGCAATATAACAAGGGACTTCACCCCAATTGTCTGCGACAGTCCGTCGATAAACCATCAGGAGCAAATTACATAAAATCTATTTTATCAGTCTGTATATTCCCATCTCATTCGCATGTTACCCTTTCAGGAGTAACATAAGCTTGACGTCGGATAGTTCAATAAAAGGGTAGGAATAGAGAGGGCAGGAAAGGAGAAAATGTACGAGGGATAGGAAGTGTTTTGTATAACATAGAGCATGGACTGGTAACATATATTGTAAGGGATAAGAGAGAGAACGAGTAGATAGAGACAAAGAGGGAGAGAAGTGATTTATCTATTGATCCCTCTTTTTACGATTTTTTTGATTGATTATCCCAACATGGCACGCTGCCAAAAGACGTTTCTATCGAGTGACTAAATAGAACCTTTTGTATGAGATTTAAATAGAAACAGTGATGGGCAACAAAGATGGGAAGGGTTAAAGGACAAGAATATAGAGGCATGAGATAATAGATAATCCCTTTTGTCAACACCTGTTGAAGTGCCACAGGTTCAGCTACTCTAATATCTCTCAGCTCAACGCAAAGAAACTTTGTAGAAGGAAACTAGACTTGCCTACGGTTTGGATTTAGACCATTTGATATTTCATTGTTCAGAAATTGATATCACATGACAGAGTATGCCAATATCATCTTTCTTTGCATTTGCAGAGCGCAATTGGAGAAGGTCATAGAATGGATCTGCCGAGCATTTCAAATTTCGTGTTTTTATCGAAAATTTCTCCTCCCCCTAATCGATCAGTCAAAATGCAATAATCGAATTGTTACATCATGTTCGAACAACGCTTCGACCGATCCATTCTACGCCCTTCCTTGGGTTTACTATAGGAATGTAATGAGAGAGACTGTTTTTTTCTTACGGTAGTCTCAAGTAACGATAGCAAAGAAATAATTAAGTCAGTATGCTACCGTCATTTAACGCTTCTGGAGTCATAGAATGGACCGGACGAAAATTTGGCCCATATTTTGCCTGTCTCTAGTCAATCATCTGAAAAGCAATAATCGAATGAAGACATCACGTCCCAAATAGCATGGCTTCATTAGTTGAGTAGTTGATGCATTCATCAAGGAGATCGTCACAGAGCCATATGGAGTCCTTCATGACAACGCTAGGACAAAGTGAGTTACTTGCAGGTATCTATCTCGTCTCTAATCAACAAAGAGACGTGGTACTGACTTCATTATTGATATATATGTATGAGAATTATATGAAAATTGTTGAGAAAAATAGCAACCATCACATAACCAACCTCTTTTGGCAGTACACTGTGCTGGGGGTGATCAATTGAAAAAGTTAGGTACAAAAATGGGGATCGTTGAATAAGTCACTTCTCTCGCATTTTGATGGGGCAGCGATCACTAAATTGGCCCTAATTGGCTAATAAGCAAGAGTGAATACTTCCTGACTCAAATTAAAAGATCATTTTAGCATAAACACAAATTGTGAATTGAACCCCCACTAAAAACCTAGTTTCGGGGTGATTTTTTTCCTTTAAAGAGTGTTTTTCTGAACATAATAAGGTGTCAATGTTAAGTTTTCCAGACTTCAAGCTCTATTTGTGCGGTGTGACGTGCTACATAAACATAGCTAAACAGAAAATCGAGAGGGGCTGCACACTAAGTAAGAAGAGATGGCTACAGATGGATCAAGATACTAATCGGTTGATGTCAATGAGGCAGTAAACGTAGTAGGAAGATACCAGACTCAAGATGATTGAAGGTTTAAAAGTAAGACATGGCAGAGTTTAACACGATTGCAGTTGCCATGGTAGGAGTCTACTTTTAACGGCTGATGATACTTAGTCACCCATCGAGGTACTGACCAGGTTTGACATTGCTTACCATCGGTAATCTTACGAGAACCGGTATATCCGAAATCCATAGTTTTTTTTTCAGATGCTAAGATCAATAAGATATGACAGAGACAAACTTATCGAAAAGTCAGGTTAATCACTCACTAGAAACTATAATTCGACCAACGTCTTTTAATAGCATACCATGTTGGGGGAGATCAATTAATAGGGATCTTGTTGGGCACTGATCGCGAAAAAGCCCAGATTTAAAGTAGAAATATAGATATAGATATTAACGTGAACGCTGCCAGACACAAGCTTAGGATAAGCTTACATTGTAAACTGACTGCCCCCCTTCCAGAGACTTCTTCTGATTTAGGTTGGGGGAATCAAAATGTTTTTATTGGCTGAAAATCTAAGCATTCACTCCTTATAATGCGGAGAAGATGCATGATTATTCGGCACTCTAGCTCCATTGCCGCAACCTGTACGCATGACAAATACAAAGATAGATTAATAGATCGGCAAATAGTCAGCCAGGCAGAATCATTTGGAAACTGATGAAACCTATGTTGTCAGCTCAGGTTGACAGTTTCAATACACAGAGAGATTGAAGAAAAGCGATTCTAAATAGAGGCATCTGCGACAACCGAGTAGCCAGGTGCTAGATTTTGAATCTTCAATATTTTTGTGAATCTGACAGGGGCACACAGACAAACACACAGACACAGGCACCTACGCACACACACAGACACACGTACGCACCTATGCACACACACACACGCAGACGCACGTGCAGACACACAGTTGGACACACGCACACACATACACACACACTCGCAGATACACATGCAGGCATAAAGACGCGTACACACGCTCACACATGTAAATTTAATCTTATCAGATTAAACTGAGAGAGATAAGACGTATATATATATATATATATATATATATATATATATATATGTATAGAGAGAGAGAGAGAGAGAGAGAGAGATAGAGACATAACCAGATGGAAATAGATAGATAGATAAACAGATAGATAGAAACAAATTGAAATCGATTGATAGATAGATATAAATAGATAGATAGATAGATAGATAGATAGATAGATAGATAGACATGAACAGATTGAAATAGATATATAGATGGATAGATGGATGGATAAATTGATAGATATAAACAGATTGAGATAGATAGATAGATAGATAGATAGATAGATAGATATGAACAGTCCAATGGCAGGCTCGTGATTAGAGATAATTAGCTAGGTAGAATCACTTGAAAACCGAAGAAAATTATGCAATGTTGCCAGTTTCGGTTGACTGTCTTTTCATACACTGATAGATCGATAAAAAGAGTAGCTAAATATAGCCAACATTGGCAACAAAGACGAATTCGAAGAATAATCAATAGAAATCGATCTTATTGCTGTCATTGGCCAGCTGCAAGATTTTAAATGATCAATATTTTTGTGAATCACAAAGACAATCATACATTCACTCACATACACACAGTCACACGCACATGCACATAGACACACAGACACACGTACACATTATCCCATTTAGATAGATATATAGAAAAATTATGGTGTTCAATTTAGGGTAAAGTCCTTGATGGATCAATAATCTATCTATGGAACACACGAATTGACATATTTTTAAACATATTGTCCCGTGGGGGATGAACTTAAGGTCAGCAGGGTTCGTGTCGTGGCACTGTTCACAATACCTGAAAGACAGCCTTTAACCAGACCGGCATTGGTAGTTGGAAGTGTGCTTCTCTACCGCTTAAGCTAATTCGAGTAGTATTAAGTACTACATAGTAGAAACAATAACACCAACAACAACTATTGTCAATTGATTTATTTGTATTTAGTTATTATCTTCAAACAAATCGAAACAAAAATGGAAATCGACTCATACACGAGCCGAGCCGAGCCGAGCCGAATGTTATCATGGATGCGATCCAGGACTAGGCATATTATGAGGGTCCTTTCTATTTAGTCATTTTTTTCATAAAAATCAAAGCAAAGGTTAAAATCGACCTATACACGAGCAGTTGACATAAATGGGGACTGGTGCATAACATTTCCTGAGGGTTCCTTCTATTTTTGTATTTAACCATTATTTTGTACCAAAGCAAAACAAAAGTGAAATATTCATAAAGTTATGATGTTTAATTCAATGTAAAGTCCCGGATGAATCAAGAATAAATCTCCGATGTACTGTAATAAATCTTCAAACGAATTTAGAAAATCATTTAAAATAGAAAAAAATATTCTTAAAGTCATATTTCTTAGGGTGCCTCTATAAACTTAGGAGTCCCGGAAAGTTGTATTCTTTACAGCTGTTATTCCCACATTATTCTATGCATATGTGCACTCGTGTGTGTTTCTGTGCACACGCTCTTAGATTTCGATGCGTTTTTTGTTTCATTTTGTTTTTGTTTTGTTTTTTTTGCTTACGGGCCACGTGTTAGACACGTGCGTGATATTGTAAACAGTATTGTTACCGTCATTATTGTACTTCAGGGAAACGGAGAGAATTTAAAGCAATCATTCTGAACGGGGGCCCTTCCATTAGGGTTGGAAGTGATAGATTGCCACCAACAATCTCTTGACTTTGATATAGAATCTGTCGGTGATGACACCTATTGAGAACTTATGAAACTAAAATGCAATGATAAATCCAAATACTAATTAGAAAGAGCTGGAATAACTAAATTGTGTCTTTCAAATACAACTAAATATTCCTATCCAAATATGTGGCCAGAAATGGCTAATGTATATATATATATATATATATATATATATATGCAAGGAGACAAACGACTGAAAGTAACAAATATCCAATCCGTTTTTTTAAATCTAGCAGCAAAGCGTCAAACACAACAGGGCCGGTCGTAGGTACCAGCAACACAGTTAGTCGCCTAGGGAGCCAAGTGCCAGGGCGCCTCTTGTGTGGCTGAGACGTACTTAATACAAATGGAAAAATGAATGAATCATTGAAATAAGTGGTTATACCTATGTATGTCGTTTTTTCTTCTCTCTGAAAATCATAAAATAAACAGATGAGATAACGCTATTCTTTAAGGGGCACCGAAGTCCAGGAACCCCAGGGACGACTCTGAAGCACAAGCAATGGGTCACATATGTATCTTTGTAGGGGTTGCTTGTGAAAATAAGCAAAAGTGACCGAGAGGGGAAAAAAGTTTGGGAAACCCTTCAATGATGAATGCAAACACAAACTCGAAAGAGCTGGAATGACTGAATTGTGGTAGTTTCTTAGGTTGCCTCTATAAACGTACAACTAAAAAGTTAACTAAACATGGTCGGTAACGGTTAAATATGGCTTTAGTGCAATCAATAAAAATATTGACAATTGAGAAGTAAAATATGTGCATGCAAAGGAACATAAGTCAAAAATTCAAGAATATCACCTCAAATATTGAGAATCCATCAAACAAATAACGAATGTAAAATGTCATTTCAATTCCATGAAGAGGTTTTCGGAAAATTAGCAAAAGGGAGCCATAGGGTGGAATGGTTGAGAAACCGAGATTCAAGTCAAGAAAAAAGCACTCACCGTCATAAAAATCCTCATGTAGGAGAATCCGAGCATCAACATTGGTATTAATAAACAGCAGATTAATAACATTATAATATAGCTGACTGCGGCCGGGGTCTTACCCTGCCAGTCCACACTACAGGCGAGTCCGTTTATCTCTGTTACGTAGCCGTTCCAGCCCAACAATGGCATAACGGCCCAAAAAAGACCCCATGCAGCGCAGCCAACTACACAAACCACAGATATTCGTGTACTAATTGTCACTGTCCGCATCGTATGTACTATAAGTACATAGCGGTCAACAGATATGGCTGTAATTAAAGTTATAGAGGTCAACCCCAGAAAGGTCATGGTGAAGCCGTAGAAAATACAAACATTCCGCCCAAAATACCAATGGCGCATAACACTAGACACGATTGCAAACGGGTTTCCGAGGATGGCGATCAGGAAGTCACACACGGACAGTGTCATTATGAAAACGTTGGTCGGGGTGAGAAGTTCCTTACGAATGATGAAAACGCTAATAATTGTTCCGTTTAGCAGGAAAGCAGCCACCGAAAATATGGCCAGGACGAGGGCTACGGTCAGTCCGACCTCACGAGATACAGGACTATCCTGATGTCCATGCGTGACCACGGGGATGTTGTGGTGGAAACTCTGCGACACCAGATGGTAGCTTTCGGTGCTGTTGGTCAAGTCCGTAAAGTCCGTGACTTTGGCCACGGATACAGGAACGCTCATGTCGAACAGGGAATGTGGAAAAGTTCTCCCTCTAGTAAAGACATTGTTTTGTTTGTTTGTTTTTTTTCCTTTTTTTTTCCTTTTTTTTTTTTTCTTTTTTTTCACATTTCTGTCCAAATCTGTTCGGCAGTCTTTGTCTGCTATTCACTTCTCTCTTTCTTTCTTTCTTTCTTTCTTTTTTTTTTTAATTCTGTCGAAATTTTCGGCTCTCTCTGTCTGCTTATCGATCGCTTTCTCTTTCACTCTTTGTCTGTCTCTCTTTCTTTCTCTCTTTCTCAATTGATCAGTCTATCTGTCGATCTATCTATTTCATTTCTTGTTTCTGGAGGATTTCTATTCGACTAAAGAGAAAATAAAAAAGAAGGTATTTATAACTTGTATAAACAGAACTTCTAAAATGAAACAATTTAAAAATTATCTATCTATCTATCTATCTATCTATCTATCTATCTATCTATCTGTGCCTCGTCGTGCTGTAATGGCTAACAAGCTGGTCTGGTAGCTCATTCCTGCAAAGTAGTGATCTTCAGTGGGCGCCCCATACTTGTAGCCTTGAGCCAAAACATCGCAACGCATGGTAAATAATTATCTCTCAATCTAGATCTATCTATCTATCAATCTATCTATCTATCTATGTATCTATCTATCTGTCTGTCTGTCTGCATATAACTATCTTCCAATTAATCTCACTCTATTGATATCTATCCTAGTCAATTAATACGTATGTATCTATCTATCTCAAGCTATTGATATCTATCTATTTATCTCTGTCTATTAACATCTAGCAATCTATCAATCTATCTACATCAATCTCTTAATATGTATGTATGCACGTATGTATATATCCGTCTACATATTCAACTATCTGCGAGACTCTCAATCAATTCGCTACAGGTCTTCTAGTTTCTTAACTTTAACGTTCTATCTCACTCATTTAAATTTATCTCTAGTAAATTGAATATATCCATAAGAGAGAAACATATCCGATCATTACTCGATACGATTGCTATATTCAAAAGATTCATCCATAAGCCGATATCTCTTTCTATCGATAAATCTATGATAACAAAATCAATAATTCTCTTTTGGTGTTTTCCGAATGTTGTTTCTTTGTGTACATAGACCAGTGAACTTTGGTATATACATGTGACCGAAAATCGACGTACACTCAAATAATGATTTATCAAGTAGCGATGTATTTCGACACTTGGAAATAACTACCGGATGAGATAGACATCAGTAATCCATTCCATCTTATTGAAGCTCAACAACGACATCATATATTTTAAGATAGTAAGAATGACCCTGACCATAATACCGATAAAATCAATACGTTCTCGCTTTGTGTTCTCTAAATGTCACTTCTTATTTTCTGTGTATACAGGTCTGCTTGTACTTATATAATAATCAGTTTCCTGCCTTTTCTACGTCTGATTGTCTTTCTAACCAAACCTGCCTAGTTCGCTTGCAGTCTCTCCAACTATCCGCATCCTCTTCTTATATCAGATCCACTACGCCTGGTCTTTTTTCTCTCTCTTCTTCTTCTTTCTTCACTTCGCCTTTCAGATTAACAGTACCCCCTGAAATCCTTTTCTACGAATAAGCAAGCTTTTCAGCTATAAGCAATCGCTGCAACTCTCTAATCAGCTCAACTAATACATCCAGAAGAAAAAAAATATATATATATATATATGTATATATACCTCGGTGTGCGTATATGTATGTGTGTGCGTATATGACCCAGATAGTTGTACGTATACTCTGACACAATCGCTACAACTCTCTAATCAGCTAATCAACTAATACATCAAAAACTATATATATATATATATATATATATATATATATATATATATATATATATATATGTGTGTATGTGTGCATTTTTGTGTACGTATGCGACCCAGATAGTTATACACATGCTCTAACACAAGAGTCCAACTTTGTATATGCAAATTCATATACACATATGTATACACAACGTATGAAAATCCAGTCTTTCATGAGTAAATCTACATACATACACACACTCATATATATACAAAACGTACAAGCGAAATGCGTATATGTGTGTGTGTTGGTTTGTGTGTGTGTTTGTGTGTGTTTGTGTGTGTGTGTGTTTCTGCTTGCGAGATAGAGAAAGTGTGAATGTATTTAGATAACTGTCAATTTTTTTATATTAATCCATATACATATATAAACACCCACAGCGTATAGAAGTCAAACCTTTTATAGGTAAATTCATATATATATATATATATATATATATATATATATATATATATATATATATATATATATATATATATATATGAACGAACTTGTTAAACTTACACCGACACACCGACACTCCTACACACGCTTACTTTGACATGCCAATATATATATATATATATATATATATATATATATATATGCTTGTATATAAAATTGACATTTCGTTTGAAAAAAAAGATGCAACTATCCTACCACGTCCAATGTGCAGGTATAATGACTGGCAGGAGGCGGCCACCGAAGCTTGGTATGGACAGTTATGGGGGCTTGGATGAGTTGCAGTGAACAATGGTCCTCCAAATACCTTCGTAAACCGATGGTCTAGCATATATATATATATATATATATATATATATATATATATATATATATATATATATATATATATATATGCAGTTGGATATACAGATGATCTTCAGAGTGATACGAGGGGAGGTCCGATGCAATTCATTAAGTTAACACTACCTCTATTAAACCTGGGAGTCTACTCGAGACTTGATGTCACTTGATCCTCCTGCACAATTCTTTTTTTATCGAATCATTAATGATGAGAAGAACTGCGCACAGTTCGGGTACTTGAAAGCACACGCTATTACTTCCTGGACAATTAGCGAAAAAAACTTTGTCCGGTGTCGTTTCATGCTATAGTATAAAAAAAATACGTGCGTATTCCCCCCTGGAACTTAAACTTCTTGCGGTTTTGATGATTGGTTTTCCCAGGAGATAATCACCTTTTTTTTTTAATCAAACCCTCATATTTTTTTTCTCTCTTTTGGTATGATATTCTTTACTCTCTCTCTCTCTCTCTCTCTCTCTCTCCAAATCACTTTTGTTTTTATCTACTTTTCAATCTCCACCCTCCCTCCGTCTCTCTCTCTCTCCGTCTCTCTCTCTCTCTGTTGAATAACTTTATAGTAAATAATTTCTCCCTTTCAAGACTTAGGGAATACACATTTTCTTCATCTTCCTTTCTTTCTTGTATTATTTCTTTTCTTTCTCTTGTCTCTCTCTCTCTCTCTCTCTTTCTTCCTTTCTTTTTCCTTTTCTTTCTTTTCCTTTCTTTCTTTTTTCTTCCTTTCTCTCTCTTTCTTTCTTTTTTCTTTCTTTTCCCCTTCTTTCTTTCTTTCTTACTTTCTTGTTTTCCTTTCTTTCGTTCTTTCTTTTTTTCTTTCTTTCTTTCTTTTTTCTTTCTTTCTTTTTCTTTCTTTCTTTCCTTTTTTCTTTCCTTTCTTTTTTTGCTTCTTTCCTTTCTTTCTTTCTTTCTTTTTTCTTTCCTTTCTTTCTTCCTGTCTTGTTTCCCTTTCTTTTGTCCTTTCTTCTTCTCCCTCAACTTCAAACTGCAGTATTTAATCCTTTTTTTTTTCCGATGAAATATAATTGTCTCTGATTTTATTTTACTTTTTCCCTTATTAAAATGTCTCTTTACGAACGTCGACCTCTCAACCACGATTCTCTCGAGTGTTCGTTTTTCTATTCGACCGTTCCTCGATTCGTCCTTCCTTGATTCGTCTATTCCTACAATCGTTCTTTCCTTTATTCGTCTATTCAACTCTTCTTCTATTCTCGCCATTTATTTTTGCTTATGTTTCTGTTCGTTCATTCTAAAATTCATTGCACAATTTTTTTCTCTTTTTTCCTCCTTCCTCCTTTTTTTCTTCAATTCTACTCCCTTTTCCCTCCCTTCCCCTCTTTTTTCTTCCTTCCTCCCTTCCCTCCTCCTTTCTACTCTATTTCCCTCTCTTTCCTTATTTGTTCTTTCCTAACTACCTTTTTTCTTTTCTCCTTTTCTTCTTCCCTTCCTTACTGCCCCGCTCTCTGCCTCTGTTCCATCGGTCTTTCCTTCCTCCCTTCCTCCCTTCCTTTCTCTCTTCTTTTCACCCTTCCTTCCTTCCTCCCTTCCTTTCTTTCTTCCTTTCTCCTTTCTTTCCTCCCTTCCTTCCTCCTCCTTTCTCCCTTTCTTTCAATGCTATTCTCTTGATTAAATCGTATAATTCAATTTTAGTCAAAAACATTTTGGCGCAAACAATTGGAAACAATTAACGCTTTATCGAATCCAATTGATTATTAATTAATCAATTTTTCCAGTTTCCAATCGAGGAAAAAAAACTTCCCATTCGTTGCTTTAATAGAGAACAAATAAATGCTCAGAAAGGTTAATTAGTGCCTTCCCGTGTTAATGATTAATACGACATAATACGTAAGTTATAAAAGTAAGTACAAAGAAGTATATAAAAGAAAGACCACCAACTTTTATACCACATCTTAATCCGTCGATATTGAGAATCAATTTGAATTGAAGTGATTTTATCCCCGGTTCATCAAAGATCACGAGTTACTTCCCTTCATTGTTTTTAGTCATTTTCGTTTTGTCGGTGAACCCGGGGAAAAGAAAGATCATTTTATTGCTTCAAAAGTTTCGAGTTAAAATTCTTGTATTAACGGTGAACGACGGAATCTTCTGTCAATGCAGTTACAACTACATCATTGAAATTTCCGTTTTATTGCGGTTGATGTGATTGATTTTTTGGCAATAGATTATCTTGCAACAGACAAACACTTTAATCTTGCGATGAATAACTATCATAATCAACACCTTCTGCAGTCAATGGGTTAATGATGAGGGGCGCCCTGTGGTAGCATACTGGTTAGCAAGCTGGACCCTACAGATTTTAAGTAGCGAGTTCGATCCTCACTAGGTGCCTGGACTCGCGTACTTGTACTAAATCTGAGCCACACATAGTAAATAACTACCTATTATGGAACGGTTTAGCGGGTGAAGTGAGTGACGCCACTTCAGGTGCATGTCATCTCCGTGTCAATTTCACATATCGCAAATCTTGAAGAGACAGAAAAACCTGTAATATATGGAGTACAGACAGGGGGCAGCTGAAGCCGTTGCCATCGTGGGGGCACTATTTGATTTTGATTTAGACTAATGGTTTAATATTCAAGCTTCTAAAACAGACTTTTTCATGTTGGCGACAGACTTTTTAAGAATAATTTTGTTTGCCACACATTATCTGAGTTCTGTTAGCCAACTCAAGCATTTAATGTCGTCCCAGCAGCTCAACTGATCCAAGAAATAATTCTTATACTGAGAGATTAAGTGCGACAAACTAAAGACTGATATATTTGTTCCTTTACGAGCCTTAATATAAATTCACTTATGGAAAATGAAACCCTTTTCAAGTGTGGAGTCTTCTAATTACACTTTGAGAAAGTGTTTTGTTTTCATTCTTTACTATTTCCCTTCCTTTCATACTGTTTCTCCTTCTTTTTCTTTCTTCAGTTTTCTTCTATTCGTTACCCCCTTCCTTTCTGTTCTGTTTTCTTTCACCTTTTATTTTGTCTTCATTTTTTTCCTCCGCCGAATTTATTCTCTATTGATTTATCTTTCGTTTTTTTCTTTCTTTATTTTTTCTTCAAGAATCGTTCATTCCATTTTTTTCTTTCTCCCTTTTCACTTATTTTTTTTATTTCTCCACTCCTTATCCCTTTGTTCTTTTTCTCTTTTCCACTCCTTTTTTCGTTTGTTTCCCTCCTTTTATTCTCTCTCTCTCTCTCTCTCCCTCTCTCTCTCTCTCTATCTATCTATCTATCTATCTATCTCCTACCTTTTTAAATTTCTCCCTCTTTCCAGTTTTCCCCCAACTTTCTCTATTCCGTACAACCCTTCTCCATCTCGTCTTTCTTTCTTTCTTGGCTTATTTCTTTCTTCCTAAATTTCTTTCTTTCTTCTGTCTTTTCCTTTCTTTCTCTATTCCGCATTACCTTTCTCCATCTCGACTTCCTTTCTCTCTCTTTCTTTCTTTCTTTCTTTCTTTCTTTCTTTCTTTCTCCGGTAAGTTTTTAAGTTATTTTCTCTGGATTTAAAACGAGGACATCAAACCTAAAGCGATTTTGATAATTTTACCTTTTAAAACGTAATCCATTTGAGGAAAAAAAACCCAACCAGACGTAATTCACGTACATTAAGTAACTGCTCCCCCTTTGACGGGTCGTAAATTTGATATTTACGTTGAGTTACTGCGCAACTGTTCTAGTACTCTTGTGCGATGAAGACTAGTGTGTGTGTGTGCGCATGCGTCGTTCATTTACGTCCGGCAATTTCCGTTTGGAGTATCTAATTATTTGAACACGGATATACGAGTGGCCTTATAGTTAGCAGTGCGAGAATGGAATCGGCTAGCTGGGACAATTTGCCTTCACCCTGCACTAATGCCCTTGAGAAAGGTATTAATCCATCTTTTCTCCCCCAAATGAAGACAGGGTTCTTCAGCTTTGGTTGGCGAACCTGTGTAGGAGACGAAAGACTTCAAATAGGGAAGGTCCAATCCCCCTACCAGTGTCGTGAGAGGCTAGCAACGAACTGTGTCTTCCTGTGTCCCTGTGTTCCCGAAATATACGATAAACGGGGCTTTTGTGGAGTTTCGACGGTCCTTGTAAGCAGAAAATGGATTATAATTAAAAAAGAAAAAAAAACTCAAGTAAAATCATCCTAAGACACCATCATTGGTATAAGCAGATGGATGCTAAAAAGAAAATATTTCCGGAGTATCTGACTAATTTAAACAGAATCGACGAGATTTTTTGGTTACCCATGCCCAAAGGGCAGGGTCAATTCACGCCACTTTGGGTGCTTGTTGCCACTGAGTCTATTTCAGATGTAGCAAGTACCCCAAGTGAAAAGTAATGAAATATGTGGAGCCTGAGCAGGAACGGCTGAAGCCGTACCCAGCGTAAGGGCACTACTCACTTATTTCCAGAGATTATTATATTTATTTTTGGCCTAAAGAGATCTTTGTGTGCTGTGGTTGGGATATGTACCATTCTTGTATTCACTTATGTCTGTTGGTCTATCTGTCATGTCACGAAATAGATCCCTAAGTTCTAAATGAATACCAATGAAAACGGAAGAACTGATTAGATTTTGAGGGCGGATCAAGGAATCATTTCGTCCTCTACATTGTAGCTATATATCAACACCACACCATATCTATCTCCAAAAGTTCTAAATGAATTTCAACCACATTTTGTGGCAGGATAGGCCATAGACTATGGAAGAGTTGATTAAAGTTTTGGTGGATCCAGGAATCGTTACTGTTACTTACCCTGCATCATAGCTATGTATGGAGTGGTTTCCATTCAGGTTTTAATGACTATGGTGTTGGCTAAGGTATGTGCTGACTGATTTTTAGTTTACTTGTTGATTTCAGGAATTAGATGATCAATTTCAAAATGACTCGTGTAGGTATAATTATATACTTATAATAACCAGCCGAACGTCGTATCATTAATCAAAAATATTTTATCAGTATGCAAAACACAAATATACACAAGTTATTACGATATGGTAGTTTGTAGCTATATCAATAGTCAACATTCCTTGTATTTCAATAGGTTATTGCTTGTGTACTTGAGCGGTCGTATAAAGATATAAATGTATATCCAAGTGATATGAAAAACTATTTTTAGGAAATCTTGGAGAAATAAGTTTTTGATCTTGTTCTTGCTACCCGGGGTGGGCGTAATTTGGGTACAAATATCGGTTTATGGGTTTGTAGGGTCGTTATTAACTTTTCCTCTCTGCTTATTCTTTGTTAAAAGAACACATAAATATAGGTTTCTTTGTCTATCTCAGCATTATATCTTACTTGCACTGTGCAATGAATTTATATGTATATGAGAGTTCATATATATAAATGCCTGTGTTTTTTGTAATATTTAATACCTACATATGTTGATATATGTTTCACAGTAGAGTCAAAAATGAATTAACATTCAAATGATAATAACTGCAAACGAAGCATGAAAAAATACCAGGACCTCACCAGGGAACTAAGAAGCCTGTGTAACATGAAAGTTTTAGCTGTACCTCTAATAGTTTGCGTACTTAGAACCGTGCCATGAACACGATGAGCAATATTAGAAGAATTAAAATTCAGAGGAAGGATATTGAGACTGTCCCGACGATGTTTAGGTCTGCAAGGATATTGAGAAAGGTGCTGGAAATTTAACGAAAGAATCACCAGCTATAACTACCAGAAAACTGGTGGGTACATTCAGATGTATGAAAGAAGATTTGATATAGTTATCATGAACAACAATAAAAAGACGTGCCACTGGATTTTGCTGCCCGAGCAGACCACAGGTTGAAACCGACAGAAAGTGAAAAGATAAGTATATAGACCTTATCAAAAAACTGGAGAAATTATGGAACACGAAGGTGACAGTAGTACCAATCGTTGTCGGAGTCCTGGGAATAATCCCGAAAAGCTTAGAAAAGAGGTTGGATGATCTGGAAATACGGAGAAGAACCGAGAAAATCCAATCGATAGCACTACTGAAAACAGCTAGAATACTGTGGAGAATCTCGAAATATTGAGGAGACTTGGTATCACTTGATCTCCTGTAATAGTCATCAGTACATTTCGGCAAAAGTATGTAATGATGAATTCCTAACTTCGCACTCATCAGTGAAAGTTATTTTACTGATATAATAGAATTTTTAGGAATTTATATTGATAATTGTATAATCTGTACATATTTTGATAAATATGTGTTTACAAGCACGGTTGTGAGTGCTTGTGTATGTGTGTATGTGTGTGTGTGTGTGTGTGTGCCTTCACTTACATGTGTGCACTCGTGTGTGTGTATGTGTCTAGATCTGTGTATGTGTCTAGATCTGTGTGTGTCTCCTCTCTCTCTCTCTCTCTCTCTCCATATATATATATATATATATATATATATATATATACTGTAGAGTGCTACAAGTTTTTTCAAGTACTATGTTGTTTCCACCCACAAACAAATCTAGCTCAGTGAGTCTGAGCTACAGGGACAAAAGTAACTGTCAGAATCTCCCTGAACAATCTTTAAGAATTTTGTCCCTATCCTCTAACCATTCAGCTATAAAT
The DNA here is from genome assembly GCA_963457665.1 of Thysanoteuthis rhombus. NCBI lineage: Eukaryota > Metazoa > Mollusca > Cephalopoda > Oegopsida > Thysanoteuthidae > Thysanoteuthis > Thysanoteuthis major. The sequence continues at coordinate 53,372,690 of OY735222.1, read as the reverse complement.
GCGGATAAATACTGACAAAACAACGCCCGCCTGTTTTCCACGTGTATCACCAGATCCAGCCTGAGGGTTTGTCGAGACAGCTACTATTTAACGTGTCATGAACAAGGGCGTGGATCCATCTCTCCAGCTCCTGCCCCATTTATAGGTAAGATACCAGGGTAAAGTTGGGTCCCCAGTCTCTTGGGCGGCAATCAGTCTAGGAGAATGACAATCCTGTATTAAAAAATCAACGCACCAGAGAACAGTGGCAACGGACGAACTTGATGAGCCACTACCTTCTAAGATATGAAAAAAAGCTTTGATCCATCCGTGGACTTGAAATAACTGGTGATGATGATAAATAGAAACATAGATAGATAGACAGAAAGAAATCAATAGATAGATAGATAGGATCATATCCAGATATATAGATAGATAAATAAGAATGAACTATCTGGGACAGAGATAGCATGACCAAACTGAGATAGATAGAAAGATAAATAGGGGGAGGGAAGAAAGATACAGAATTATAATGATGTCTTTCAAAAAGATCTGATTCCTTTTACGAACGTATTCCTTCAATTCATCGATAGTTCATATTCACAACAGCACTTACCTTTTTATCTAGATAATTCTGTGAAATTAATACAATACGTCTAGTGCAAAAATTGTCAGACAGGGTGTCCTTATTCTAGGACCAGGAACACCAGACAAAAGCTGGAGATCTCACGGCCAGAACGATGTGAACACATAGACAATGAAAACAGTCTGAACACATTATACACGATGATTAATTTAAATGACATATCTAAAAAATATAACCTAATCACTCTGTGAACAAATGAAAAGTAGAGAAAAATGCTTAGCTATGTCGAGAGGCTCGAACCCAAATAAAGCAATTAAAAAACAAACAAACCCATAATCTTAACAAGACCGTTCAACTCTAACAAACATTCACATAAATCCGCGAATGCAGGCACAGTAAATTTATACAACTACTGATGTTATAACAGTAGCAGTACTTCCAACATAGTCTTCATCGAATGATGACCCCCCTGAGGTCAGGCTTAGTTTTGAAGCCAGCATAATTAATATCATATATATATATATATATATATATATATATATATATATATATATATATATATATGAAATTAGATTTATATCAAATTTATTATAAACAAGTACATTGATTATTGAATATTGTCATAAATATTCATTTAAATGATTTTTATTTATGTAAATAGCTTTGTTTAGATCCGTTGAAATTGTTGAGTGGCATTTGTACTCGACAAAATTTTACGCTTCTGAAAAGTGCAAGCGAACCAAACGGATAATTTTAGCTCTAAATGTAAATTTTGGAAACAGTTCAGGCAAGAATTGATGGTATATCTCTGAAGTTTGAGATGAGGTATTATTATTATTTCTATTATTATTCAGACCATCCTCATCTCTATTGTTTTTCATACAAAACAACCAAAATGAGGATGGTCAGAATGATAATAGAAATAAGAATTGATGGGTTTATACCTAAAAATATCTATATGACAGATAGATAGATAGATAGATAGATATGAAAAGACTGAGCTAGCTAGCAAGATAGATAGATTTTAACAGATAGATAGATTGATGAATAGATGGATAGATGGATACAAACAGACTATTATAGATGGATAGAAACAGAAATGTTTTGATAACTAGATAAATATCTATTAACAGAAAGGGAGAATGAATGGAAGAAAGAAAGAAATATTGAACAAAAGAACAAAAAGAATGAACGCTTGAAAAGAAGACAAAACTGAGATAGTAAGAATCTGGCAAACAATTGAATACATTCATGTGTGGTGTTCGTCTTTTACGTACGCGCTCATGTTCGTTACTTAAAAACATAAAGTAAGTGTATGTATCTACTCTAAACTCTTGTTCTAACAGTTATAATCATTGTCAAGATAATACTCCTCCAATTAACAAATCAAAAAGTAGTAAAAACAGCGAATTCGAAAGATGTTATATGTGGGTCTACAATAGTTATGTATGTATTAAAATAAATATGTATGGGGTAATTACAAGTTCATGTATATTAGTGTGTGGCTATATGGCTGTTTCTTGTACATGTATGTGAGTCTGTGTTTATATGACTGCATCTTGTAGATGTGAGTGTGTGGTCATGTGGCTGTATCGTGTATATGTATGTGAGAATGTTATCATATAGCTGGATAATCGTCGGGGTCTTGGTACTATCGTATACGTATTTCCAATGGTTAACAATGTCGTCTGGTCAGTAGTTACAATGCCTTCGAATACCAGGTGCCATAAGCGAAAATGGTGAAGTGAGTGAGTTATGTCACTTCTAGAGCTTGTTGCCTCTAGGTTTATTTCTCATATTGCAAACTGAGACGAGAGAAAATTTCAATATTGGGAAGCCCCGGCAAGGACAGCTGTAATCGTGGGCTGCGTGAGGGCACTAATTGTACGTATCATCAAAACCGTCTCAAAAACTGAAGTTTCTTCAATTTTCAAGTCAGCTTGGCTAGCTGTGTTAACAAGAATATATGTATGTAAGCATAACGAATATATGCTGCGCCATTGGAGCTAGGGGGCTGAAAATTCAAACATTAATTCATTATGCCCGAAAAAAAAAACCGTTTTTCATTTTTTTTTAAAATATTCCCCTCTAAATGGGTTTCAGGTTGGGGTTCAACTCACGCTGAATGTAAGTTTATGCTAAATTGGTCCTTTAGTTTGTGTCAGGTAGGATTCATGCTTGTTTTTGGAAATTTGGACGTTTTTAAGGATCACTGCCAAACAAAACGCGAGCATTATGTCTACAAAAATGCGTTATTTTTGTCCCCCCCCCTTACTAGGTGTTTAGTGAAGGGCTTCAGATTGCAAAAGTTTTGGCTAAATTGGTCCCAGTTCATGACCGTTCATTTTTTGAAAATTGAGACTTTTTAGTGATTACTGCCACACAAAAGTCAAGAGAAGTGAATCATTTATTGATCACCCCGTTTTCCAATTTTGTGTCTATCACCCTCACATGGTATGCTGCCAAAGACGAATGTTTCAATTGAGTGACTAACAAGACTTATCTTTGTGAATGGTTTCTAAGTAGCCTCACAGGGTTAAGTTTCTAAATATATCGTTGCTACTACTTTTGATTCTCTGTGTGTGTGTGCCTGATAAGAAAATTTTCATCTTTCTTTCTTGAATAATTCTACGCAAATTTCCGAAATTATTCTTGGGTATTTTTCAACTCAGAGATCTGTATTTCTTCGACTCGTTACGCATGTCCATCCAACCATATAATTCTCTCCTATCTCTCCCTGTAATGTATAGCTCAACTGCCCCCGGACCCTGTTTTTGCCCATGGTATGAAGATCCCTGGCTGCGTTACTCTGTGTGTGTGTGTGTGTTTGGTGACGATGTTTACGGGGTGGGGCCGGTAAAGGTGTGTCAGTTTCCAAGCAAGTGTGAGCACACAGACTTAATTCTCAGACTCTCGACGAGATGATTGAATGAGTTTCAGTAAACTCTCAATCTATCGGTATTTTTCTAACGGCACTATCTGAAGACACACACCTCCTCACGGTACGTTTGTTTTTATAATCTAACAAAACTTCCGTCGATAATAATACCTTTTCCCAAATAAAAAGTGAATAATTTGCTTGCCGTATTTATTAATTTGTAAGCAGTTATTTCGAATCTATCTGTTATGACAACAGATTCATTATAATGGCTCTCCCTGGGGAGGCGTTACAACGGGAATCTAAGTTGAACTTCGTTATGTAACATCTCATGTTTGTAAGGTTCCCCTTATTTTGCTTGCTTGAGGCAATCAGTCGATTTTATCGATGAAGACCTAAATTCCTCTTCTTACAAGTAGACTTGAGGAAAAAGAGGAAACCTGGGGGCTGGGGCTGGGGGCGAGGGGCAAGATTTCCCTCTTTTGTTGTGTGTGTTTGGGTTTAGGCTGGACTGGTGCAAATTCGTTGAATTCTAACTATTTCCTATTCAGTTTGAAGTGCGCCCTTACGAATTGTGCGCCTTAGGCGACCGCCTAGGTTTTCCTTATGGATGCAGGTCAGCCCACGGTTTGAGAGGCTAAATTTTTGTGCTCTGATCAATTTGAATCAAGCTGAAATTCCCAAATCCCCAAAGGTTCGCCAAGGGTGTAAAAACCTTGTTTAAGCACATCTAGTAACCTGCTGGGCGGTCACATGTTCCATTTCTGGATCGCATTGGGCAGTGAAGTCACATACTCTGATTAAGGCAGACAATCAGCATTGCAAGCATAAATTAACTGGGAAGCATTATCTGATACGAGATTCTGACGGGGATAGTGAAATGAGAACAATCTAACCTCGTAGATTTAACAAATGGTTCAACTGGAATTTCCCAGAAGGTTACACACTACGAGAGATAACTGGAGAAGTCTGGAGGGTACAAAAGCCAAAACGTTGCTACTATAATAACCAAGATGAAGACACTAGTCTAAGTAAATCAGTAAATAATAATTCTTTTTTTTTTCGCAGATTGCCACAATGTTGAACACACACACACAACCTCTCTCTCTCTCTCTCTCTCTCTCTCTCTCTCTCTCTCCTCTTCCTCCTGTCTTCCTCTCTGTCTCTCCCTTTGTTACACACTCACTGGAACCTCTATTTCAAACACAGTTTTTCCATTTATTCCAGGCAGACCACGTGTTTTTTTCTCACCTTTTTTCGGGATGAAATAATCGAAGTTCCAAAATCAGATTCTGTACATCGAAATTCTGTGAAGGAGTTGGTGAAAATTGGTCTCCCTTCTTGATCGATAGATTTAAACATTTTTAAAGTATTTTTTCCAGGATTTTTTCCAAGATTTTTTGCTCTTTTTTCGAATCTTGAACCTTAAGATCCGTTAAAATGAAACCGGTATTTGTGCTCGTTTACCTCTGTCAAGATGTTGGAAAAGATTAATGTGTTCACACATTCTCTGTTCCCCCCTCTCTCTCTCTCTTTCTCTCTGTTTGTTCTCATAGTATCTCCAGAAATTCCCAGGGATTTTCAACGGATCTTGGTGGAAGGATGGGCCATGATCTACGAAACAAATGTTTGGGTTTTGGAGCAGATCAAGTAATTCGTTCGCGATTGAGCGATATTTTATCACATGTTAAGGAGAGATAAACAAATGTCCGAATTATGGGGAAATCGAAACACTGTTACCTTCCCTGCATCGGAACCATATATTAACTGATTTTCATTCAGTTTTAATCGGCAATAGCGTTGGTAGGAGTATCCGCTCTCCGACTGCTTTTTGGATTAATATTGGAACGATCGTTAAGGGGAATCACCCATTTCTATTTTCTCGTTGAAAAATGTCTTTGTTTTTAAATTAGTTTTTGGTGATGATCGTTACCGACTTAACACATTTTTTACTTCGCAGTCTCCAGCTCAATACTCTTCCACAGTTCACTCAATTGTTTCAGTAGTAATCCAGGAATGTTCTTTTTTTTTCTCTCACATGAAAATCCGCATATATATATATATATATATATATATATATATATATATATATATATATATATATATATATATATATATATACTTTGCTGATGTCCCTACAATACCTCCTCGATCAACTTTTGTGGACCGTTGGGCAATGTGCTAGGGAAGAAAGAATTAAATTTTAGGGTGGATCGAGGATTTTGTACAATAACCTACCCTGCATCGTAGCTACGTATAATCGAATTTTTCCTTTAGATTTTAATGATAATGCGCTCTCTGTGTAGTTTCTAGTCAAGTAAGTATCCACTTGCGTTCTTTGTTCTCTCTAAATACTCCCAAAAGAAATGGATACCTTTATATCTATTTATCTATATACAGACCTTGCAACTGCTTGATACACAATGAATATGGGGACGCAATATATCTAATTAACCCTTAAGAAATCTAAGGAATGATCTAAAAAATATAAAATGTAATGAAAAAGTGTAAAAATGAATCTAAAAGAAATTTACCGGGTCTGGTGTACTTGTAGGACCTAGGACCGCCACTGGTATATGTAAATAACTATAAACGTATATTATACTGTATAAACTGAGTTGTATCGGCGTGGGGAATTCTCGTTAATAAACTAGATCAAAGAGCTAGAGCAGTGAGCTTGATAGTCAATCTGTGTTCCATCCTGGTATCAGATTTAAAAAATGCTTAGTAAGTAATTACGATTATTTATTTCTATTATTGTATGAGGTATTCTAAACCATTATGTTTCCCAAGATAAAGGTAAATAGTCATCAATACGAAGACAATGGCTTGGTAAATATAATGGAAAATTGTCTTTCGTTCATTCAAGATAACACAGAGCGCTACCGAGATTGAACCATGCAAAGTTGTGTAGTTCTTGAACCAGTGGGAAAATAGGCGCTGTGACAACCAGATGAGCAAATACCGATTTCAAGCGTTACGTCAGAGAAAAAAGGTGGTAATTTCATTCTTCCTTTCTTTTAAAGAATATAAATGACAAAATAGACCGCTGCCAACATTGGGGCACGGAAAATTTGGGAATTCCTGCTAGTATCGAACCAGAGAGAAGGGATGGAAGAATAGGTACTAATACTACCAGATGAGCAAATACCAATTTTTCCAGTGTTGAATAAGAAAAAAGGTGATATCTTTCTTTTAAAAAAATACCAACGATAAGACAGACCGCTACCGGTATTGAGCCATGAAATGGTCCGGTAATTCCAGTTAGGATCGAACCAGCGAGAATTGATGGCAGAATAGGTGCCGTTGCAATCAGATGAGCCAACTCCGATTTTGCAATGTTATGCGAGAAGAAAAGAAATGAAAGGATGCAGTTTCCAGCACGTGGTGTTATGTTGCAGCTCTCCTCAAAGTGGCATGGAAACTGCTGTTCTTAGAAACCGTCAACCAAAACTGTCAACATAGGTTTCTTCAGTCTTTAAGCAGGTCTGTCTGCTTTAACTGGTCATGTAAGTATCTCATGCACAGGCTGTACCAATGGAGTGCTGAAAATATCAGCATTTACTTCTTGTTATGTCTACAAAATCCCCCGAAATTTGTTTTTAGGGAGGGGGTCAATTTGCTAAGTGATTTTTTGCTAAATCGAACCCTTGCTTCTCGTGTGCCCGCTTGTTTTGTTTGTTTGTTTTGGGGGGGAAACTCAGACTTTTATTGATTATTGCCCCAAACAAAAGTCGAGGTTAGTAATTCATTTATTGATCACCACTTTTTCCAATTTTAATTGATCACCCCCGAATACAGCATGCTGCCAAAAGACGTTGGTCATGTTACGTTTCCTCATGATTGACTAACCAGAACTTTTTTTTTTCTTTTTGAAATTAGTCAGTTTTCTTCTCAGTTTCAAAACTCAATTTTTTCATCTGATATTTTTGTGCGGAACAAAAAATAGCTCCAAAATTCGTCTTTGTCTCCTCGGTTTATATATATATATATTTATATATATATATATATATATATATATGTGTGTGTGTGTGTGTGTGTGTGTGTGTGTGTGTGTGTGTGTGTGTATATACTAATTAATTCCCACAAAAAGAATGTATTTAAATTTCCATGAGATGTTTCTTTTTAGAAAAGAAACTATTGAATTTGTTTCAGTGGAAGAGTCCATTGTTGAGAATAATGGGTATGATTTATTTTTGTCGGCAAAATTATTATTTTTAAGAGGAAGAGTCCATTGTTCCGAACAAAGAAACCGAAAAAAATCACATCGTTCATCATATAAGTAGATAGCTACAAATGTATGTATACAGATACATTGAGTTGTTTGTGTGTATGCATGCATGTGTGCGTGTGTGTATGCATGCATGTGTGCGTGTGTGTGTGTGTGTGCATGCAAAATCGCCTTCCGTGGTGCAGTAGGTAGCAATTTCGTCTCTTAGATTCATTCTCTACGGTAGTAAGATCGTCCCACACACTGGCCTTTCATCAGACTCAACTGACCCCACAGTAAACTAGTAAAAGGTTTTTGTAATATATATATATATATATATATATATATATATATATATATATATATATATATATATATATATATATATATATATATAAGAGCAAATAGATGTACTGTGTTTTTGTTTATCCAAAAGAGAGGCTGGTTGTATATAAACAAACGTAGTAAGGTATTCACTTCACAGCAGGTGAGTTCGTTGCTCACTGAGTGCCTTGTGCCAGGCTCAGATAAATAAGAACAAATAAATCTGCTGAGTTTGAGATTATCCAAAGGAAAACCGGGTTACTTCCAAAAAAGCAGGTAATCCCTTGCATCGTTTCAAAGATTGTTTGGGTGTGATATCATTTTGATATGTTAGTGTGCACTGTGAAATGCAACGATGTCGACTGAGACTCTTCCTTTTCTTCCTTTCTTTTCTCATCCTCTCCTTATAAATATTTTGTTCCCCCTATCTTTTAACGATCAATTTCCCGCTTTCTTTTCTCCTCATATCATCGCTCTTACACTTCTCTTTCTTTTGCATCACCATGTCTAACGAGTTATATGTATTTACTTATGTCCGTACCCTGTGTGTCAACACAGTATCTCCAAAAGTTCTCAACGAATTTCCTTGATGCTGAGAAGGTAAGTCTTGGGATGAGGAAAAAAACTGGTTCAATTTTGGATTAAGATCCAGATATTTTTTTCTTATTGAGATATATTCTCCATTTTCTAAAAATGCATTTATGTGTTTACTCATGTTTGTCCGCACAATATCTCCAAAAGTTCTCAACGAACTTTAATTTCATCTCTTGGAAGATTGGGTGTGGGAACGATTGATTTAATATGGTGGTAGATCCCAGAATAATTTTACAGTTACCCCACCCCCACATCGTAGCACTGATTTTTCATACAGTTTTTGATGACAATGGGGTGAGCAAAGATATGCGCTCTCTGAGTGCCCGCTAGATTTCATTCGCTCTCCTATCTTCCTTCCTCTCCGCGCTACACGTTTCGTACCACGAAGCCTATTGAACGGACTCCACTAATACGCCGACTACACAGATTCCCCCAACACACCACCGCAGCCCATGCCTCCTTCGTGCTTATTAGTATTCTTCACAACAACGATGACGACGACGGCTCTACTAATAAATAAACGAGAAAGGATTGTATTTTTCCCTCTCTCCCTATGGACGCGATGGGGGAAGGGGCTCGCTTTATGTCGATTCAATCTGTAGCAGGTTATCGCCTAGGGCTGGAGAAACCGGCTGTTCCGTACGGGCGGTGCCCGATTTGCAAAGATTACCATGATTTTTTTAACATCACTGGATGTCCCACTATTGCGACCTTGTGTCACACTAAGCAAAACTACGTAAATAACGTCTTGAATAATGTTGGCAAGCTGGTGTAGTAGACCCGCAGCCAGATAAAGTATGTTAAAAAAGTAGCATTTGCTACGGACCCCGCATTTTTAAGGACCCCGCTGTAAATGCCTAAAACGACTCATAACGACCGACTGAAGATCAGTTGGTGTGAATAGTGCTTCACCAATGCGCTTAGAGCGTAAAAACACAAACAGTGTCCATGTGACGGATACAAAAAACAGAAATTACCAAAATAAGCTGAGAACCCTCTTAGAATTGCACAGAGAGCTATGGAGAGAGTAATGCTAGGGATAACGCTATGAGATAGATGAACAACAACATTCACCCAATAGAGGGACTAGAATGAAACATAATTTTCGTACATTTATGTATACGGTCATGCCTGTCTACACGATATATTTGGTTGCACAATTACTTCCCCTCTGTCGTAGTTATGTCCACACCATATAATCTCCTTGGATATCACTTAGCTTCTTGAGAGCAGTTTTCGTTCCATCTGATGAAAGTTGCCCCCCCCGTTCAATGATAACTGCAAACGAAGTCATCATCATCATCATCATCATCATCATCATCATCCTTTTCGCTAGACCTCTCTATTATGGACACCGCGGACCAAGTACTTTCTGAACTTGTTTAGTTCGTCACGACATCTCATTTTCTGCCAGAAAGTTTCGCATTTGATCTCTGGGGATCCACGTTGTGAGCCGCGACGTTCAGTGGTTCTCTGACATTATTACTACATGACCAGACCGCTGTCATTTGAGTGTTCATGTGGTTTATATAATATCTCTTACAGACTGAGCTTGTCTTGTAATCTCTCCATGTGATGTTGAACACGATTCTCTCGAATACAGGTTATATGGTTCTCAGTTTGATGGTCAATCTTCTTGCAAAGTTCCATGTTTCAGCTCCATAGGTGACTATCGGGAGGATGCATTGGTTGTAGATCTTTCTTTCTTATTTCTTGGAAAAAGACACAACAATAAAAACAAGAAACACAGAGCTGGATGAAGTTGACACCTACCTAGGTTGATGAACCTCCATGAAATCTCAAAATGAAGAAATTAAGCGAAGAATCACTCTAGATTGGCAGGCTATAGGTGAAGCAAGCTCAACCTTCTTGTATGGGAAAAAAAAAAAGGATTCACAATATCAAGTGCTTTCCACCGGTTGTTGAAAAAGGTACCAATTAACTGAGAAAGTAGCAAAAGTAAATGTCAGTACGTATATCGATTGTTTTATTACGAAAAAGAGAGAGAGAGATGAATAGAAGGGGGAGGGGAGAAAGGGATAGATAGAGAGAAATAAAGAAGAAAGAGAGACAGAGAGATACAGGAAGAGTCAGACCAAAGGGAAGAAATAAAGAAAAAGGGGAGGAAAGAGTGCAAAGAAAGAACGAAAGTGTGTGTGTGTGTGTGTGTGTGTGTGTGAGAGAGAGAGAGAGAGAGATTTGTGGATGGTACGACAGAGAAAAAAAGAGTGAGAAAAAAATGAAAAAGAGAGAAAGGGGGACATTGAGAAAGAATCAGAGAGTGATAGAAAGAGAGAAAGAAACGGTTAGATAGAAATAAAGATAAGGGAAGAAGCAAAGAGAGAAAATCAGAAATAGAGGGAGAGACAAGGAGAAAAAGAATGAATGGGCCAAAAGATGGAGAAAAGAGATGTAGATAAAGAAATAGAAAGTGAGAGTCAGAGATTATAAAAAGAGGTAAACATGCTTGGCTTTGCTAAAGTCAAACTCCCTTGTTTCTATGAAATCTAAAAGGTAATCAAAACAGACTTACTTTCTCCAAACAATATCATTCTGGAACTACGTGTCCCATTTGAACAGCTTTATTACTAGTTCCTGTAAATGGGATTTGCAATTTTACCAAAACAAGTCGACCTGTGTTTGGCCTGCAAGTGGCGGTGAATTCATCATCAGTTTTTGCGTACGTCACTATGTCGTACTTATTCGCACATGGCGACACTGGTTTTTGGTTTGGTCATTGTCAGCCGTCATTGTTGTTACATTCCAAAATAAAGTCAAAATTCATAGTAGGAGATTAGCAATATATATATATATATATATATATATATATATATATATATATATATATATATATATAAGCTCTACTCTAAATCAACTTGATGTTTAATGTTGTATCGAGCATTTTATGAAATAAACCCATCATACATCAGATATTGTATTATATCATATTATATTGAATCTCTCATTTGTATTGTGCGATATATATATATATATATATATATGTGTATATATATATATATATATATATATATATATATATATATATAGAGAGAGAGAGAGAGAGAGAGAGAGAGAGGAGGGAGAGGGGGGCAGGGGATGTCCATGTCTGTAGATCTTCCATTTCAATTACAGGTTCCTGATGATTCCTCCCTGGGGACAATGAAATGTATTATTCTATTAGTAGAGGTGAATAATAGATTAATTGAATATATTGCACAACTGTTGTCATTATAAACAACAGCGTCGTGAAGAGATGCCACGGTTGCAATTTTGTCCTTTTCTTCTATGACGTTTTTGAAGAAACATTCGGCCATGAACCTTTTGGTTTTGTCATCAGAGTTGCGACAAAAACAAATGAAAAATCAAGACGAAGGTAAATAGTACGTAGAATGATGAGAAATATGTTCGCTGGTGTGTCTAGCATCCTTACGTCCATATTTCAAAGGGTTTACAGAAGAAGTAGAAGTAGGAGTAGGAGCAGTAATAGTAGAATAAAGTGAAAGGGGGAAAGGAAGATGAGGATGGTTAGGTCTGGACCAAATTTCATATCAATCCAACTTGACACGGCTGAGAAAATCGATTTTTAACATTACTAGTAGTGGCTGTGTTAGGAGGAGGAGGAGGAGGAGGAGGAGAAAAGAGAAGAAGGAGGAGAAGGAGGGACATGGGGATGGTTCACCCGGAGGTCAGGACTGAATTTCATATCAATCCAGCATGATACAGCTGAGAAAATCGATGTTCAACATTACTAGTAATGGCAGCAGTAGCAGCAGAAGTAGAAAGAGAAGAAGGAAGAGGAGATGGAGGAAGATGAGGTAGGGTTCACCCAGAAGTCTAGACCAAATTTCATATCAATCCAGCATGATACGGCAGAGAAAATCATTTGTGGCAGTAGCTAGAGGAGGAGGAAGAGTGAGAGTAAAAACAAACATGAACCTCAATATTATGATGATTCTTTCTGCTTGTTTGGTTGAAGCTAGGAGTGATTTCTTCTTCCTTTGTGGATTTCATAGAGATTCGTTGTCGTGGGCAGCGACATATGGTGCTTTGTACCTGCTACAGATGCACAAAAATATGAAAATGTTTTAGTGTCAGCATTGGATTGTTGAAGCCTTTTTGACACAATTTAGGAAAGGTGGTCCCGATTGTAGAAATAAGAGAATTAATGAAGGACATAATTTAAATCAGACACTACTATCAGCGGATATTAGTGTCCATTCCAAATTTTCTCCTCTTTAATTAATTCACTTATTTCTTTTTATCTGTCTGCCGTTTGTAACACCGAATGTGAAAAGGTGTTGAACTTCACAATTTGCAATCGGGACCGCCTTCCCTACATTTTACCAAAAAGGGCTTTTATTGTTCGTTGCTAAAACATTTGCGTGTTTTCGTGTATCCGTAGCCCACGACACAACCAAGATACAAAGCACCATATGTCACAGGTAGGCCTAGGTAGATGCTGTGGTCTACATTCTTTAGATCTCCCTTTTCAATTATGATAGTTGTATCAGTGTCTACAATATGCTTGTTCTACTTGACATCTGTTTTACTGAGGTTCATGTAAAGACCAGCTCAGGGGCGAATAGGGGCAAAAGATCTATTTGAAAACACCGAAAACACCGAAAACATGAATTACAATGAAAATATAATAACCAAGGAAAGTGAAGGGAATTCTATACAGATTTCATAGAATTAAATAAGGGTAGGATTTGCTGCAATCGTTTGTGCGGGCAGAAAGGGATTAAATCAATCACTTCCTTCTGATGAAAATGTGTGTTGTCCCCCTTTGATTGCTCTTATTAAAATTTGTAACTTTGAAAATAGTTTTGGATGGAGTATTGTATCATCATCATCATCATCATCATTATTAATAATAATAATAATGATAATAATAATAATAATAGTGATAATAATAATAATAATTCTTACTTTTTAAAGAAATAAGAAAGTTAATCAATAAACAAGATTTAAAATGAACTCAATTCTCTACTGATAATAATACCCAATCCAAATTCGGTTTTTCATTGAATCTCTAATTTATACGATTGGGACCACTTTTCCTTTTCATGACCTGACTGTTATTTGTGACTCCTTTCATCTTTTTTTTTTTTATTTTCAAAGAGCAAACCCAGATGAGGAAGTGTGAGTTCAGTTCTCATCCTTCGTTTGGTCTTTACTATTTATTATTCATTTTCCGATTCCGCCGTTCAATCGTTGCCATAGGATAAGAGTCCGATATAAAATTGTGAAAGAAAGTCAAGACGAAGATGAAATAGTCGAATGATTTAGGTTTAAAATGTGAAATCAGCTGGTATTTCTGTTGTATATATATATAGATATTTTAGTCGTTTCTCTTTTTTGTGAGAAAAAGTGCTACTAATGATGTCATTAAAACGGTTAACATAATAACAGGACTATTAAACAATAAGGGATTTTAAAAAGGCTGTATATTCGTCCGTGATTATAAGTTATTGTCCGACCAATATATTTTGTTAATTATCCCGAATAAATTCTATATGTTCCTCAGTGTTTTCGTGGCTCAGTTACAGACTATTGTTAGGGAGCGGGGGCGGAGGCAATTGTGCATGGATCCACTCAAACTTGTTCAATTCTTTCGTTGCCCATCGTTCAACCTTCTACAGAATATCATTTAAATTCATTGAGAACTTTGAGTGATATCCTGTGGACAAGCATAAAGTTTGACGATATTATGTGATTTGGACATACAACTACAACATAGGGAAGATAATTGTGTATGGATATGCTTCAAAATGTAATCAGTTCCGCCGGAGTCTGTTGTCTTTCTTTGCACAAAATGTTATTAAAATTTGTCATCAACTTTTGGAGGTATCATGTGAATAGTCATGACCGTACACATATATGTAATCGAGAAAAAATCGAAGAAATATCTCTCAATCAGGAAAAATTCCTGGATCCGCCCCCCAAATCTACTTCCCCCTTTCTTACCGTATTGCTGACCCTTCCACAAAATTTCATAGAAATTCATCCATTATTTTCAGAGAAATCGGATGGATAGACATGACATTATATTCTTTGGACATGAGGTCACGATTTGGGGTCTGATTGTGCATTGATCCGCTCCAAAAAGTCAGTCAGTTCTCTCTTAGTCCATTGTTCACCTTGACACAAAATTTGATTGAAATTCTTGAAGACATCGCATGGCCAGGGAAAGAATTGACAGCATTTTGAGGTTTGGACATATAACTGCGTCGTAGGGGAGATAATTGAGCAAGGATCCGCTCAAAAATATATCCATTGCTCCGTTGCCAATAGTCCAGCCTTCCACAAATTGCCACAGAAATTCATGTGGGACATTTAGAGACATATGGAAAGACATGTGATGATGGCGATATCATATTGTTTGGACATAGAATTAGGACACGGGGGAAGTGATTGAAAGTGATCAAAAACTCAACCAGTCCTCTTTCAGGCCATTGTCCAACTCCCCATTGAATTTCATTGGGATTTATTGAGAACGTTTTGAGATATCGTATGAAGTGACATGAACGTATGCATAAATGTAATTGAAAAATAAAAACAAAATATCTCTAAATCAGAGAATAATCCCTGGATCCGCCCCAAACTTTACCACACATTTCTTACCCCATTGACCAGCCTTCCGCAATAATAATAAGTGAAATTCATCATTGTTTTGTGGGGTATCGTGTGGACAGAGGAACCAACAGACGAAGTAATTGTAATCACATTTAAAATTATTTCCAAAATTGGCAGTGGGAACTTCATGAATTAATTTCGTCCGTGACAAATAATTAAGCACCGAATATTATGTTAGCATATTCTTTTATGTACAAAAGTAAGTAGAGTATTAAAAAATCTTTTTTAGTATACAAAGAAAAAGAAATTATGAAGAAAAAGCAATCACTTATTTACGCTATGCTTTACTTATACGTTTAAAAACACTTTCGTACTCCCTTCCGAGAATTTCCGAAAATTGACGTCGGTGATAAATGATAGGTTTCCCGTCGCGAAACACATTCGTCAAATTCAATAACCTCACTTTACTTCATTACCCAAGGGTGAGAGTGAAAAAAAAAGCAGGATGACTGATAGAAAAAACAAAAGAAAAAGAACCAAAGAAAATAAATAAAAAGATTACCTTTTTTTTGTCAATTTGATTTTTTCGAAAGTGTCGTGATGCCACTATCATTGCTGTTGAGGTCACCATCGGAATAAATCTTTTACGACGTTTGGTTCGAGTTAACTGAGTCTCTATCGGAATTCGCCCGATGCAGCTTTTAGTCAAAGCCAGACTTTCACTAAGTTCTTTCATGAATCATACATCCAGACTTCAGATTTAATTACGGTCAATCTCACTCTCCTTGCACATCCAGAAACTTCCGTTCACAAAATGACACTTTGTAAACAAATAGACAATATATCTCTCAGAAACTGAAAACGTAATAAATCCGACTATTTCGATCCTAATGTGTTAAGATCGTATTTTCTATTGTGATTCGAATACATCGACCTTTCCATCTTCCTACTCTAAGACAAAACGAAAATTAATATTGAAATATGATTTATGAACCTGATACATTGTTTTTTTTTGTTTTTTTTTTCGGGTATGGTTTTGTACGGCGCTTTTGGTTCAATCTTAATCTATGTGGAGCCTTCAATCGGACATAAATCGGTCGAATAAGGATGTCTGATTTATTCAAATTTTAGTCGGACGTATAGGATTGAAAAGAGACAAAATGTCCAAAATTGGTTACAAGTGACAACATTGGTAGAGATCAGCATTGGTGTCAACGCTACAGGTAAAAGTAGCCCACGTAGGGCCAGAAAAGGAGTGACAGAGGGACACTTGCTACGTCTAGTTCAATATTTTTGTGTCGACTCTAAAAAAGAATTAGTCTGCGTCAGGAAGTGAAAGAACATTAACTCCTAAAAAAAGAATTTCTTTATTGTTGGTCTTTTCTTTCTTTAAAGGGGAATAATTAAGTGCAAGAATAGTGAAGCGTCGGTTGAATGAAGACACACAGCCATGAAGCTGAATTTTTTGTTAGTGATCAGGTGCAGAATTTATTTAACAAGCATGGAAGCTTTACAATTATGAAAAGCTTTTGCAGAATGCACCAAGAGCTCTGGCAGACCGCACGCAGTCCGCGGGCTGTATGTTGTGCACACCTGGTCTTGACGTTGTCCATGAAAGACGAACACTAAAAATATGGGATGCGAGTCCGAGTCTCGCCCGAACCGGTTACCTTGTTTCGAATAACTGCAATTTAACGACCGTACATCAATCACATAAGAAAAGTTCTTTTAAACATCCACTTCACCCGGGAAAAAACTTATCAAAAGCTAATTATAAAAACAGGTCTGGTTAGTCACTCAAAAATAACTGTCATGTGACCTACGTCTTTCAGCAGAATGTCCTGTTAAGGGCAATCGATCAAATAATTGGAAAAAAAGGGGTGATCAATGAATTAGTTACTTTTCCAGCATTTTGTTGGGCAGTGATCAATAAAAAATCAGGATTTTTCAAAATTTAAGCTTAAATGCTGTCAGACATAAACTAAGAGACCAATTTAGCATGAGAATTCACTGCAAACTGGCCTCCTTTTGAAAAATTATTTAGAAGTTGAATTTTCAGAAAACAAAAAAAATAACATTTTTCCAAGGCATATTGAGGAGAAAATGTTGAGGATCTTAGCCGTTCAGCTAATATATGCATAACCAGCCTAACAGACAGTCATCGAGTCAGATCAACTTAAAACTGAAGAAACCTATGCTAGTTTTAATGACAGTTTTGCTTTCTATAAACGGATGTAAAAAAAAAAAAATGATAAGCCAGCGGCTTTTCTAGTCAATATAACATAATCATCTTTCGTTTACATGTCATTGGAATAAGTCAATTGATCTGTGAAGTATCGTCTGCTTCTTGGAGTGCAATAACAAATGCACATTAAACACAGACACATACAGAGGCGTCTCCGTTCTGTGGACCAGCACTCAACAGAAGGTAGGCCATTATCCTCAATCTCGAAGGATAGCCACGGCGACGACTACTGGTGGAATAAAAACAAGTACAAAACAATAACAAATCTTAGCCAGAAAAAAAAAAAAACTGACGTGATTATTATGATTAAATGTGATGATTTATTTTTTGGTATTTGACAATCAAAGGAAATGGACGTCATATTTGAAGCTCTTAAGAAAACAACAGTTCTTGCAATCAAAATGTGATTATTTTGTTCGTTTTTTTTTTCTCATATATTTATTGGGGATCTGAGAATTGAAGAAACTTGACGGCATTTTTAAAGCTCTGAGAAAAAAGAAGGTGTTTTTAATTGATGCGATAAAAGAACAAGAAAGAGAACAGATTCTGTTCAAAACCTGCGACGTTGTTTACACAATTTTGACTGCATTTGACATTTGTTTCTGTTGGAAAAAAACATTTGTTCCAATTGATTTTTTAAAATTAATCCCCGCTAAAACAACAGAAACGAAAATGAGTGCATCAAAGATAAGTCCGGAATACGAAATAATTCATTGGCCAAAAAAAGCCGTATATATATATATATATATATATATATATATATATATATATATATATATATATATATATATATATATATATATGTATGTAAAGTCGATACATTAGTTAGAGACTCTTCTTCTATATTCTTCTATTTTTTCTATCACGAAAATTGAGTAAAACAAAACAAATGATACAGCGTATTGAGAAACAAGGAAGAAATAATTTCTTTTATTTTCTGTCTTATTACCCAAATCTCCTATTTCTTTTTTGGTTACAAATACTCTCTCTCTCTCTCTCTCTCTCTCTAACTGCTCCCTCTTCAGGACGCCCAATCTACTACGTTAACCTATTCAAAAATAGTCTTAACATGAAATTTTCCCCATTCTTAGAACTCTCGAATTACGCTGCAGTTAAAAACGAGCAGCTTTTCAAAAAAGTTAAAATAACAAATCCATCATCTTCCATCGTCTTGTTTTCCTTGTTTTTGAAATCAGTCGGTTGATTTGTGGAGTAAAGTAGGATTCTTTCCTATAATCCGTGAAAACCTTATTCTGTTGGAGTCAATTTTGAGAAAACGAGAGAAAACGTTTAGGTCTCGGGATTGAGCCAATATTTTCTGAACCTGTCCAATCCGTCTCACCATCTCATATTCTGCCAGTCTCAGTTCCACATCTAAGGATTGCCATTTGAGTTTTCTAATGTTTTCTGTGACGTATCGGACTTCTATTTCCCTCTAATATATTGTGCTGTCTTGTGATCTCTCCATGTGATGTTGAGCATGATTCTCACATGTGCACGTTGCATGCTTTTTCATTTTGAAGGTCTGTCTTTCGGTTAGGTTCCATGTTTCAGCTCCATAAGTGACTATCGGGAGGATGCATTGGTTGTATTCTCTTCTCTTTAGGACTAGTGTGATTTATTCGTTCTTGAAGTTTGAGCTTGCTCTACTGAAAGCTCGCTATCCTTGAGCGATTCTTTGTTCGATTTCTTCTTCTTTTGAGGATTCCATGTATTAGGTGGATACAGTGGTCTACTTGGTTCAGCTTTGCATTTTCGATTTTGATCCTTGTGCTTTTATTTCCGACATGTTTGATATGCATGATATTCGTCATGCTGAGGTTCAAATGAAGGCCAACTTTCTTCGTTCAGTTGATTTAGTATTACTTAAAGGATGTGGAGGTTCCCAGCCAAAAGGACGATGTCGTCTGCTAATCTGAGATTACTCAGGTATTCGCCGTCGATTCTGATTCCTTTATTTCCCCAGTATAGGTTTCTAAAGATCATCTCAAAACAGTTGAGCAGTGATTCGTAGGCTAAAATTCATGGTTTTTCAATAGAGCTCGTGGTTAAAGCCTTTGGAAAAAAATGGGGGGACCAAGTTCATACTCAAACAGGATAAGTTTTTTTCTTTCCTTCCAATTGTATATTCTTTCAAATCATTCGACCTTTGAAGCACGTTCATTTTCTGTCAGTTTGATTAAAATACACTTTTTTCAGCTTTTAGTGGGGGTTGCTATACACATTGTCGTTATGATGCTAAAGTGAACCCTCACTTTAGGCATATCAAAATTCAGTAGGTTACAATATGCTTACAGCATACATATAAAATTTTACAAAAACAACTTCATCGATTCCTGTGGGGTCAGCGTTCACGCTCCCAGAAAACAAATCAGTTAAATTTCTTTTACTTTTTGTGTCTTTTACATCTGGAATTTATTTTCTCAGAAACTATTAGAGTTAGATACATGAAATCAAACTACACATATATTTTAAGCAGTCTCATTCGATAAAAGTTTTTCTATCATTTATTTAAATCTATTCACGGGTTATTTTTGGTTTCTATTTACCTATTCATTCTTTCCCCTTCTCCCTTTTTCTTTTTATTCTTTTTTCTTCATTTTTCTTTCAATTTTTCTCGGCTTTCTACGTTCTTTTTTTTCTTCTTTTTCAGTCCCCTTACCCGTTTTCTTATTTCCTTCTTTTACTTTCCTACCCTTCGTCTTCTTCATTTTTATGTTTCTTCATTCTTGTTCTTTTTCGACTTTTTCTCTTCTTCTTTACCTTCTTTTTCATTCTTTGTCTTCTTCATCTTTTTAATTCGTCGTCGTTGTTGTGGTGGTGATGGTGGTAATCGTTCTTGCTGTTCTGGAACTGACTTTATTTTCATTGTCCGTCGATCGCAGTGGCTACGTTAAACGGATCAGTAGCAACACGATTACAACTATTTATTTAGCTCTATTGAAAAAATGTTTTCAAATATTGAATTCTATAAGCATAAATAAAGCAACACTTAAAACAACACACACGCACGCACACACCATACATATATATATATATATATATATATATATATATATATATATATATATATATATATATATATATATATGTGTGTGTGTGTGTGTGTGTGTGTGTGTGTGTGTGTGTGTGAACGGTAAAATCGAAACATGACCTCACTCGAAGCCCATAGCCGATGCCAACCATCCTCAAACAATAAGACGCCATCAATAGAATTGTTTAGCATAATGGGACAAACATTCAGTCGGAGCACGAATTATGGCTGTCCTATCATTGAACCTTTTATTGTAGATATGAAGTATACAATGCTTGAAAAGATAGTAATATATTGGAGAAATGTCAAGTGAATATGAAGAACTCTATGAGACATTATATTCCAATTCTCGAATCTATGACACTGACAACTGAGATATATCCTCTCATGGTGTACATAATTCAGTTCATGTGGGACCTATTTTTCCAGCCTTTTAACTTTCCCTATAGTGTTGAGATGGCGTGATGAGGTGACTTTTGAAGTCTGAAAGTCTCCAGAAATTGCTCGAACCATTGTTCATGTGTCATTGGCAATCGATGATCATATTATAATAACATTAAGAAGAGGTTTGGGCCTAGCTCGAAGTTTATTATTGGTAGCAATATTTTCAAACTTAAACCGACAGAACAAATGCTAGAGTTTGTGCTCCAGTAGCTGTCACCCCAAATGATTTGTTGATATTATTGGTAGCTTGAGAAACCTTTTTCGTTCCAATTTGAAATCGCATTTAGAAATTAATCGAACTTGTCGGGCGAACATCATTGATGTTAAGGATTAGCCCGATGTTATTTCTGTTTGCATAGAATCTTTAAAAAATGAAAATAATTTAGTGGATCTTTCACTTTTAGCATTATCCTCTACAAACTGAATACCAGCCTTACAGGTCAGTTTTTCGCCAGACAATTGGCTATGGATTTGAACTAAGTATCCATCGAATCACACCATTACCGCCATGAACTTTTCGAGCACCTTTAATTTGAATGTCTTTAAGCTTTTTAAGTATCCATATTTTTTTTTAAATTCTGAATTAGTTATTTCATCTTTTGCAATGATTTTGTTATCTGATGACTGATTGACGGACTGACAGACACCTGGTGAATTATACGAATATAGATGGAATCAGATCATTAATATAATGGGAAGTTGGTGCTGAATTATGAGTCATACCGAATGTCTTATACGATTAAGATGAGGGAATAAAGCCTGCAACCATATTTAATTTTTTCTGGAAGAGATTGTTTGTGCTTTAAATCAACGAGATCTTTGTTACCTTTGGTAAAGAGCCAGCTTTGAAAAAAAATCTCCTTGGGTTTTAGAGGGGGGCTCTTTTCATAATGTAACTAAAATGCTAAACTGGGCACTCACTTTCCGCTTTTTTACGGAAGTACTACTTACATGAATCATTTCCTTTTTTCCCTATTTTATTTCTCTTATAGATTGTTTCATTCCTCTTTATTTTTTATTTAAAGGATTGCAATTTTTTTAACATGGGGCCCAAGAGTCCTAACAATTTTTACAATACTAGGCCAACCTGCTTAGGCCTCTTGTAGGAAATGGCGCAAGGCCCATGGTATTAAAATGAAACAAAATAGAATCAAACCTTCACATTGTAAATAGAACCCTCTTGTAAAACTTTAAAAACTAATTCCCTCAAAACTAACAAATTTGTGGGTGACTTAAAGGTGTATTGCACGTATGGACGAGCGTAAATTTCCAAGTTATTTTTCTCAGAAAGTAATTTTTATAACTTATTTTGAAAATTACTATCGTTTTGACTTCAGAAATCAATGATATGATGATTGTAATTCATATATTTGTCTAAAATAGAAATTAATTACGCTTAAGTAGGATATTTTTAAAATGAATAAAGATGAAACTGTCTTATGTAGCCTGCTAAATCACAAGATTTGCCCTCAAACTGGTTGAATGGGTTGAAAGGAACCTAAAATTGAAAGATGCTCCTCCCTTCTACGAGAACAATGTTGCGTGTGAGACCGAATCTTTACTGCAATGAATTATTCTTGAATTTAGATGAAATGCTCATAGATTAGTTCACTCGACTTTGTATCGCAACAATAAGCAAAGGCATGACACCGACTAGTCATCGTGTCTTTCTACTGATGATCCCAATTAAGTTATCACTACTAAGAAACTATATGACCATTCACCCCTGGAGACGCACACGTTCATGATCCAACGTTAACTTACTCCTGTAATGTACATATAGGTAACTGGAATAATCGTTGGCTCAGGATTACATGTAGGTTGAGAATGTAAGCTTTTGCATTTGTAATTTGAATGAAGTAAATGAACGCTCGAATGTCAAATATTGATTATCTTCAAGAATGTTTCCAATTCCTACTTTAATTTTCGGCAAAATGTTAGAAAACATCAACAAAAACAGAGGCTTCGACTGGCTATACTTAGCCCTATTCTCTCTCTCTCAAGACCATAATAGATGCTGAAGCCGAAGCAGAAGTTAAGCCATACATTTACCTCAGCCAGTCGATGAAGCTTGAGAAAGACCACGAAAATGAAATAAGACGGTGCCAACGATTGGATGGGCAGCATTTGGTTTGAATAGACATACTTAATATCAAATTGCTGATATGCCTAAAAAGATGGGTATATCGATGATAAATCATTCCTGCTATTACGTACAGCCACGAAACCTGAAAATTTACAAAACTCCTCGATACGTTTACAAAAATGTGACTCTAACTATCGGACCATCATAGCTATCAATGATGTTTTAGAGAAATGAAGGAATCTCTAGATATAAACTTAAAAAATAAGACTGAAAAAGTAGTTTTAACCATAAATTGACCGGTGCTCATCTCTGTTGTCAGTACCACCAACCCAATATTAATCCTGGGGTCACATTACCCATGTACTTGGATTTGCAGCCGTAAGGTACAGCCGTCTCCCTTAGATTTGAAAATACCAAAATTGGCCAGACTCTAAATCGACTTTAGGGGTCCCTAGAGGCCAGCATCACCTATCCTATGTTCATCTTGGGTGAAGTCATCCATATAACAAAATTTTCAGCCTATAGGGTGCAGCAATTTAGGAGTCTATGAAAATTAGAAACAACGCGACAAAATTACAAAGAAACAAACATTCGTCTTCTTCATAATATTAAATTCTACCACGAGCCGTAATACAGAATAGAATCCATTGATAATCCCGTTATGGCACTGATATTCCGATCTATTTTAGTCAGGACAAAAAGGGCGCTTGAAATTTCTGTGAATGTCTGAGTAATTTATCAGAGGTCATTGATATTACTTTACTGATCATAAATTCTGGGAAATGTCTTGTTCATTTCTTTGACTTAACTCAGGAAATTGTTTATAAAAGAGTCAAATTTTCCATTGTAATTCCGTTTACCGTCCAAACTTTTGTTATTTCGCCTGGTGCCATCTTTTCTCTAGAGTCTAAACAAAAGGAGGCACTAGACTCTGAATCAGGGTTTCTCAACCTGGGCGACATCGCCCCACGATTGTTGATTTCCACTCTCAGGGGCCGCTGAGCAAATGTGCAGAAAATGGTTGGCGTTAACAGCAACATTTTCCATTATCAATCTACCGAGCAGCATTGTGATGTTGCACATAATGCAGATACATCGAGAAATGTTTAAATGTTTGTGTAAGGTTGCACACGTCTGTAAAACACTCTCTGTGGGTAAGTTCATAGTAGATGTATACACGAAATGGATCCAGTATGTGGGTGCCAAACATTTGATTTTATTATTTTACATTAGTTGCATTAAAGAATCTTGAAACTTCATTTTATTGTTTTGCAAGAGTTAAAATGTTCCGGTACCAGTTAAAATATCTACTGTGCAGTTGGGCGGTGGAAAGATGTTCTATATGAGAGTGGGCGGTGATTCCAGATAGGTTGAGGACCTCTGCTCTAGACGAGAATAGAGGGCAATAGTTCATTATGCTGACATGACATTTTAAGAATTGCTCATGTATGAGATGCAGGTGTAGTTATTAGTGCCAACCGTGTACTCGTCCTGACACCAATCGAGGACAGAGATGAACTGCCAGAGAGATGAACCCTTCTATCTCCCGGGTAAATACCATGAGATGATACATTTGATTTATAATAGTTTCTACAAGAGTCAAACCCCGCTCCAACTTTTTATTCCGACTGGAGATGATTTCTGCAACTTTTCAATTGTGAATATAATGAATGAAAAAAATGAATTTTTTTTTTTGGGGGGGGGGTTAAGAATGCATTTATTTCTAAGAATATTATTATACTCTTTTCGTGTCTGTATTGTAATTTGCCGGTAACATCTAAGACTAATCAATTTAGCTCAATCAGTAAGAGAGTCTCCTGGCTATTGATTGGTCGTGATTTCAAAGGTGAGGGGATCTGGAGGGGAATCGATTTGCACTCCTAATTTTGGTGAGGATTGTTCTTGTCGTTCATGTTGTTGCTATGGTAGGTTAACCAAGTCAACCCGAGACTATGTCATCATATCATCATCATCATCATCATTCTCTCAACATCCGTCGTTGGACATAGACCTTCTCCAGGAATCGCCACTCTTCTTTATCGTGGGCGTCGCGGAGTCAGTACTTTCTGAATTTGTCTAGCTCGTCTCTCTATCTAATACTCAGCCGGCCTCGGTTGTACATGTGATTTCTAGGGATCCACATCGTAAGTCGTGATGTCCATTGGTTGTATACCATTCTTGCAACATGGCCAGCCCACTACCATTTGAGATTTTTAATGGATTTATCTTGCAAGCTAGTCAGAGTGGGCTCGATTTACACTGGATGTTTTAAAAATAGGATCTTCAACCTAACCTGGGCTTATTCAGCAAATATCTGTTGGTTTGTCAACTGTTATTTTTAAAAGATTTCTTCAGATTAATTATTGTCAATCATTATTTTCATTTTTTTTTACGATTTTCTTTCATATTCAATTTCCGTTTTCTTGCTTTTGCAATTAAACACAGACCAGTTTCCCTTCGACAGTGATTAAATAAATTAACTGCGCCGATCGGAATAGATGATAAGGCGAGGATCCAAGTCATGACCCTCTATGCCCACCTACTCACTGCCGAAGGGAAACCGTCCTGGGTAAAGTTCGGATAGAGAGTAACGAAAATTGAGAAGATAAATTTTTGCAAAACATTTCACAATAGATTAACGATGATCATTTGGTCGCTGTATGTTGCTGGTATACGAGTAGTTCGTATGGTTTCCAATTATTGTTACATAACTCCTGATTATATGTAATAAAAACATTATCAGTTATTTGTCTGTTTGCATGTTTTTCAATCCGTTAGTTTATGTCATGCAAGAACTTGTAGAAAGTAGAAGACAATGGATGCACCCAGTTGGGGACTCAGTCGGATGTCTAACAATGTCGGCTGAGACAGAATTAGATCATTGTCGAGTGTCAGTCCATGGCACAGCTGCTGAAAGTTGTAGTTGAATGCAATGCAGCTCCACGGTGGAGCTCGTTTCTCCTCCACAATGGTGATGTCCTCTTGTCTCCTCGCTGTGTGTCCAGGCAGATATTAGCAGTCAATCATTTCAAGAGGAAATCTAGCTTGCGCAGAAGTTAAGAAAGATCTGTCTGGTTATACACACAATAGAGACCACCACTTGACAAACGTCTTCTGGCAACAGGCTGTCTTGGGGTTGATCAATTAAAAGGGTAGGAAGAGGGGTGATCAATGAATCAGTTACTTTCCTCACTCTCTGTTGGGCAGTGATCACTGAAAATGTCTGATTCAAAGCAACAAAACAAGCGTGAATGCTGCGGGACACAAACTTAGGGACCAATTTAGCATAAAAATTACATAGTAAATTGAATCCCCCACTAAAAACCTTTGGGGTATTTTCATAAAATAGACATAAGGAGTAAATGTATAAATTTTCAGCCCTCTAGCCCCTTTGCTACAGCGTGTAGGCATTATGCATGCGTACATAGCAAACCAGCCAGGCCAAAACGAAAGGGACAGTCAACAGATTTTGAGACAGTTTCAGTTGACTGTTTCTAATTACTGGGAATGATTGAATAGTTATCCCAAAACGATTATCGGATTAGGATTTGCTTGATCTGGTCTGACGAAATCGTCCATCCATTTAGTCTTTAAGATATCTTTGAACTCCGTGATAAAAGTTTCAATAGTAGGGAATCCATAATTCGTGCTCTCATTGAATTCGTGACCACTTTACCCAAAGTGTTTCGGAGAAATGGGATATTATCATTAGAGGAACTTTTGAAAAATGTTATTGCTTCAAGTTGGTCATGATTTAGATTCAATTTAGCAGCAGGCTAATTGGTCAATTGAAACAACCCAGGGACTTTTTTGTTTGAGTTTGAAACGATACATTTTTGGAAAGCTTATCTTATGAGAGAATTTATTGAGAAATTATTTAATCGGGGAGGGTGCTCCCAGATAATGCACAATGTATGAAAAGAATTGAAAAAAATAGCGTTCAATCAAAAATGAATACATGGATCCATCTAAAAATGTGATCACATCTTCCATAATTCGTATATAACTATTCCACCAAACTCCACAGGAATTAATCGAGAATTTTAGGAGATACACGAAGACAGACAGGAAAGGATACAGGAATGTATGGAAGAATGCAAAAGATATTTCTCGATCAGAAAAAAATTTCCTGAATCCACCACAAAAGGAAATCACTCCTTCTGTAGAGCATGGCCAACATTTCTACGAAATAACATTGGCATTTGTAGGGAACATTAGAAATATCGTAGGCACAGACAGAAACGAAAACGAAATATGTAGCAAGAGAAAACGGAAGAATACCTCTCAATCAAAGTCCCTAGACTTATTTCAAAACTCGATCACATCCTCTTTATTATGTCTCTTGGTTTCTATAGAAATTCAGTGGAATCATCCAAGAACTTTGGAGATATCGTAAGGAGAGACAGGAGCAAATACAGGAATGTATTCAAAAATGCAAAAATATCTTCTAATCAAAAACAAATTCCTGGATCGACGCCTAAACCTAATCATTTCTTCCATATACTGCAGGCGACCTTTCTATAAGATTCTATTGAAATTCCAGAACCTTCGTAGTTATTGCGAAGACATGTGTGAATTCAGAAATACATATAAAAAAGGGGAAAATATCCTTCAATCAAAAATGAATCCCTAGATCTTCCCCAAGATCTAATCACTTTTTTCTTACCCTCTTGCATGATTCCAGTAATATTCATTCAGAACTCCTGGAGTTATCGTTTGGATGGACTAAAGTGAATGTATTTGAAAACAAAACAAAGCAAAAACAAAACGTGATAGTGTCTCTCGATCAGAAAGAAATCCCAAGTTCGAACCCTAAATTCAATTACGTTTTCCTTGCCCTGTTCCAAACTCTTTCACGAAATTTCATATCATATGGATAGACATCAATGCAGGAATAAATTTTTTAAAGAACAACGTAAAAATACCTTCCAAACAGAGACAGATACCTGGATCCACCCCCATACTGAATCACTATTTTTTATCTTCCATAATACTTCATTGAAATTATTGGACAACTTTTGAAGATACCATGTGGATAGACTGGACCCTTTCCAAATTTTAACCACTTCCTCTTTACCTCGTTACTTACCCTCCCCCCAAATTTCATTAAATTCCATCGAGAACTCCGGGAAAATTCCTCTGGACAAACAAGAGCGATTATAAAGAACAAAAACAAAACTATATTCTTTAAATCAAAAACAAATTCGTAGATCCACCCCAAAACTTAATCACCAATGTCTATCCACACGATATCTCCATGAGTTCTCCATGAATTTCGATGTAATTTTGCGAGGGAGCGAAACGGGCCCGGAAAGAAGTGTCTAAATCTAAAGTTAGATCCAGGAATATGTTTCTGATTGATAGGTATTTTTCCGTTTCAATATTTTATGGATCTCTATAGTCGCCCCTGCCGGTCTACACGATATCTACAAAAGTTATAAAATACTTTTAATGAAATTTGGAAGAAGCGTGAGCTACATGGCTAGAAAGAAGTGATTACATTTTAGGGTGGATCAACTGCCTCGTTTCTGATTGAGAGATATTTCCTGTTTTTTTTTTCTTCCTTCATTTTTATATTTGCTCCTTTCTGACCATACTGATTCCCGCAAAGTTTTCATGAATATCAATTTGATTTTGTGGAAAGGTGGGCTGCGGGGTTAAGAAGAAGTGATTACATTTTGGGTTCATTCCAGGAATTCGTTTTTCATTGAAAGATATTTTTACATGTTATTTATACATTTCTGTGTCCGTTCCTGTCTGTCACCACTATATCACAAATTGAATTCAAACAGTCTTGGCCGGAATTTGAACTCGGTTCGCTGATTCCATGGTCCATCCTCTTGCCACTGTCGCCTCCTTAGTGAACCGTATAAACAAATCGATGGGCCATTCCTTGGAAACAGCTTCACTCCGCTCTATTGAATCGTAAATCAGGAAGGATTATTGTATTAGGATTCATTTGATCTGGTTTGACACATTCGTTAATCTGTTCAGTCTTTTGAACCACGGACGCTTCATGTGTGACAACCTAATGTAACTTCTACATAAATCGCATGTTCCTCTTTGGTAGCTTTGAATCATTCATGATGATGAAGATGTAAACATATTTAAGGGAGGGGGGTCATTCAGTACATAAAAACTGTTCTTTAAAAACATTTTAGCTTGGTCTGACTGAAATGTTATGTGGGGTTAGGACCAGCGGTTAAGGCAGGAGTTGGAGGTTAACCTGTTACCAAGAACTTATGTCTGAAGAAAACTGCAACATTTCACGTGTTAGTTATTTTTCTTTTAGCTATACGCAAGATATTCACCGTAAATGGCTTTCTTTCCCAGCTTTGTTGAGGCAGAACCTCCCACAGGTAGGACAAGTTAGTTCGCAGCGGTCGCTTTGGTGAGCGGGAAGATCAAAGTCTTTTCCGGGCATTTCTCTTCAATTTCTGATTTTTCAATGCGAAATTCCTCGAATGCAACTTTTCCCGATGAATTAGTTTCTTGTAAGAATCATGGTCACTCGCCTATCATAATCCATACATACATCCATAAAACGTCGGCAAAACTGATTCAGCTCTGATTGTACAACTGAAAAAGTGGAAATCGTCAGTGACGAGAAACGAAATACAGGTATTCTCTGTTTTTTGAAAGCACCATTTTACAAAAAATGGCAAAGATTGGGCTCAGCATCTGCTTTGAAACTGGTTGTTTAAGAGACAGCGCATACCCTTTTATTTTTCCCCTACACCTAAGTCTCCGATACCCCACACCCAAACATCATCATTTTTGCATTTTAAAAGACGTTTCCCATTTAAATTAATGACAATCGCTTCTTCGTTTTACGTCATTTCGGGTTACGAAAGGTTTTTATTGGAATACTCTACATCCATCAAAATCACACTAGTTCCACGTGATGGGATTGTGAAACTACTGATTTGGGATAATCGACACGGATTTTTGTTTCAATCCAAGCTGAACTGTTGAGAGTATATACTCTGAATATACAGCCAAACTGCCTTGAATCCATCTGTTCTTATACGATCACCGAAGTTAAGTGAGGTCGAGCTTGGTCACTTCCGAGGTGGGTGACCGTCTATGAATATCAGGTGCCGTATACTGCAAGAACACTGTTCTGTGCCCGCTCAGCCTATGCTCTGCCGCTGAGCAAGGACCGAACTATTCAACCCGGTTCTTTCCGACGCATACGAATGACATTGTGCACTCTGAGGAGCCAACATACCATTGGAGGGTGATGATCATCACTTTTAGTTCAGCTCAGTTTGACACTAGGCCGTAGTAGTGGGACAACCAGTGCAGATCGAACTTATTACAGCAGTAATCGTCAGCATCACAAGCTTGTTCACCATTACAACAATTATTCATGAAAGAAGGGATTTCATGAAAATATTAAAACTTTTCCCAAAATCACGGTAGTTCCATAATCATGAAGTAACAATGATGGAAACGGTGTAGATATTAAATGATGCTCCCTTTGTGAACAAGACAACAAGTCTTGATAACAACCCAGAGGCTATTTTCTATAGAATAAACAAACGCATAAAAAAGAAAGTATACATTGCGTAATCATACTATCAATACGCTCGTCACATATAAGTCCGTTACCTTTTAATGGGTCAAAAGTGGAAAGTGAATTTATGAATCGACTAGGCATACTATCCTCACCATTTGGGGGATCGAGGAACACTGAAAGATTTTTCCCATGTACATTAGTAGTCAACACTTTTTCACTTTATGCCATTTCGCCTCCGGAAAAGTTTTTAATTATAACTCTTTACTTTCGAAACCTTCTCTTAATATAAACAATAATACATTTTTCTGGTATAAAACTACCAAATAAATAATAATCCAGAGTTTAAAAAAACTACTTAAAAAAAGGGAAGAATATACATTAAATAATCGTACTAGCTATCCGTACTTCACATAAATGAATCAATGTAGTGTGTGCCAAAACGAATTATTTAATACATTACCTAGAATTATCAAAAAAAAAGATCTTTTATTTAAAATCATCTTGCCCGAGATTTGGACATTGTTGAACCAAAATGACCACAGAGATCAAAAAGAAAAAAAAGCAGTCTGCGAAGAAAAAAAAACTCTTCCAGTGGTGCTAAATGATGTACGCTTGCAATTTTTCAATGTTGTAGCCTCAAAAATATGATCAGGGGCGCCTGGAGATACACACTCATCCACAAACATACGGACAACCAGAGAGAAAAAGCTGTACCCCCTTGTCTGGTTAGTCGGGAAGGCCATTTACAGTAATTCGATACACTTGTCATGTTTACATCTGTTATGTTCCGATTGGTTGAAAGAGGATAGAGAGAATTTATGACTCATCCAGGTATATCATCTTAGCTATTTTGGGATCTGGGAACGCTGGAAATACTTTCTCATGCTTCTTCGCCTTACATCATTTCGGCTTACGAAATATTTCAATTGAAACGCACTATTTCTGGGGTGCAGGAAAATCTATGTAGATATCAAATGATTTATTTTCTTCGTTTATTGTAAGCAGGGGGACAGTTTTTGGTATGAAAATTTCTGAATCTCAAAAACATCATTTTCCATAAAACTAATGAATACATAAGGAGCAAGAATATATATATATATGTATGTATATATATATATATATATATATATATATATATATATATATATATATATATATGTATATATATATATATATATGTATATATATATATATATACATATATATATATATATATATATATATATATACATACATATATATATATATATATACATATATATATATATTTATATATATATATATACATATATATATATATATATATATATATATATATATATATATATATATATACATATTCATATTTTCTAGAAAGCTTTAAACACGGAACATTAAAAAGAATTTTCATTATATATATATATATATATATATATATATATATATATATATATATATATATATATGTATATATATATATATATACATATATATATATATATATATATATGTATATATATATTCTAGAAAGCTTTAAACACATAACATTAAAAGAAATTTTCATTATATATATATATATATGTATATATACATATATATATATGTATATATATATATATATGTATGTATGTATGTATATATATATATATATGTATATATATATATAGATAGATAGATAGATAGATAGATAGATATTCTAGAAAGCTTTAAACACGGAACATAAAAAGAAATTTTCATTATATATATATATATATTTATATATATATATATATATATATATATATATATATATATATATATATATATATATATATTATTTAAATCCGATCAGATGACTGTACTGACTGTGAACAGCATTATCGAAACTACGATAGTATATGAGAAATGTATTTTTTAATCGTTTCGCGAAATTATCAAATTTCTAAACCTCTAAACATTGGTGCGACCTAGTTTTGCTTTCGAATGGCCTTGTTTTCAATTGTTTATTAATAACATCAAGATTCTCAATGTCTGGTGCTTCCAGCGTTGTATGTGAGCCAAGAAATAAACATCTGGAAACCAACATCTACCGATGCTGTTTGAGTCTATGATTCGGAGTGCATGCCAATTACAACTTGAAATGTGCGCGAACCGATATTGGTCCCCGTTTAAGATATAAAAACTGAAATAGTCTATGTTGACGGTTTGGATTGACGGATTTTAATTGGAATGACAGAAAATTTAATAAACGATGCAAAGAAGGAAATTTGGTTCCTCAAAAGATTAGTAAGAATACTTGAAAGGTCTGGACAGTCACTCAATAGAAAGCAACCAATGTCTTTTGGCAGCAAGCTGCGTTGAGGATAATCAATTAGAAAATCAGAAAAAAGGGATGATCAATAAATAAGTTACTTCTCTCACTTTTGGGGGGCAGTGATCACTAAAAAGTGATCTCAGCAAAGATTTTCAGCAGGAAATTAAAATCGTAAGTTGAAAAATAGTTTTTTGCTGAATCAATTTGTCCTGAGAATAGAATTAGTCCATTTTATTTTTTTTCTGAGAATGTTTTACTGATCATACAAAAACTTCAAGGGTGTCGATTATAGTAGTCAGAACTGTGAGGCTCTCTTATTTCAAAATTCAAAAGTATATTCAAAGACAAAACACCTGTGTAATAATATTCTCTACACAACGGAGTTGTATGTTATCAACAGAAAAGCTATTTATTTCATATAAGTAAAACTTCCCAGCAAAGACTACGAAATATTCATGCATAAAATTTCTGTTCCAAAGCTACACACTTCCCTTCGAATGATTTATCAGATCATGATTAATATTTAACAGAAACATCATTTGTCTGAAGTCAATTATGATAACTTGATGCAAGTTATGACTTAGAGTAGAATTTATCATATGGCATTCTTCATGAACAAACCGTTCTAATTTAATCAAATTGGGTTGTAATGTCTGATGCACCGATAGTTGAATTCTGATGAAGGTTTCAAATCTAGCCTTTGACTTATCCTCAGTTCTACCTTGGTTTCATTTTATAATATTTCCGGCAACATAACTCCTCAGTCACTGATGTGTGCTATAGTGTAGTTTCATTTGAAACATTCTTACGAGGGGTCGGTGGAGTACGGATGACAATTTTCAAGTCTGTAGACAAAACGCTATGACCAAGAGCGCTGGAACACACAGACAAACACACGAACAAACAAAGAGAAATGATAGAACCCTCAGCCATCCTTGATGGCTATAGTTGTTTAAAAGGCATACACACACACACACACGCACACACACACACACACACACACACACACATATATATATATATATTGTATGATTGTTTCCGTTTATACGTAATAGTTAGAAATACACAGTGCTCAAAATCTCAGAAAAGGATCATCAAAAATAAACCAATAACAATGATTCAATGAAATAGAGTGCAATTGATTTTATTATATGGATTACTATGATTACAATTATAAATTGATTTTAATACATGGATTACTCTGATCAGCCGATATGTTCCTATCCGGTAAGTCACTACACAAAAACATATCGACCGATTGTAATAATCCGTACATTGAAATTAATTATTGATTGTTATACATATATGTATATATATACATACTGCTGATTGAAATTATTGACACGGACTGATTTTTGGAAATTTATTGGAAATGGTTACATATCATATTTGAGTAGTAAAGACTTTCTTAAGAACTGAAGTAGCTATAGGTATCAACTTAGTTGATATCAGATAATATATAAACAAGAGAAAAAATTGTTTGCCCAATATTAATAGCTCGAGAAAATTTGTCAATCGTTCATCCTTTTAGGTTATAACTTTTAGGTAACCCTTTACTGATTTAGCTCAAGTATCTGAAATGATTGTTTGCCACAAAGTGCCTAATCTTCAAGCTGTTGCTGATTCCTTGGTTCTCTTGCTCTAAGACGTCTTTTCAATCCATCCCATAAGCTTTCAATTGGATTCAGGTCGGGACTCTGTGAAGGCCGAAATAAAACTTCAATATTTTTATCCTGAACATTTTGGTGGACTTGAAAGTATGTTTTCGATCATTATCGTACATAAACGTCCAATCACGTTTCAGTTTCAGATTTCTAACGGATGCTCTCAAGTTGACATCCGATATTTCACAAAAAACTTTTTTCCATACAACTCTTAACCAGCTTCCTGTTCGTTTTGCAGAGAAACACCCTAAAAAAATGATACAGACTCCTCTATGTTTCGTAGATTCGATATCCTTTGAATAAAAAGCTTCACCTTGATGTGTTCAAACAGATTTTCAGTCATGTCCAAAAATTATAGTTTTGTCTCATCTGAACATACTGTATTCTCCCAGAATTAAATAGGCTTATCAATATATTCATTTGCAAATGCTGGACAAGATTTCAAATGACTGGTCTCTAGAAAAAGAGGTCTTACTAGGTCGGTATATTTATAGGCCTGCTGTGTGTAGGGTTCGAGTGGTAATATTTCTTGTTACTTCCATTCCAACGGCTTTCAAAATTTTCCTGAGATCATTAATCGTGGTATTTGTGCTAATTTCAACAATTCTTAAAAGGTTACGTTCTGTTCTGGTGAACAATTTCTTTTTCCTACCTCCTCCAGATTCATTTGCAACAGTATTTTCTCTCTTGGACTTAAGAAAGAATTTTCGAACAGTTGAATTAAGGATCATAAATCGTTTATAAATAACATAAAAAACGAATTTAATAAAAATGAAAGACCCGTTTTCAGAAGATGTCTACTGTTCTACGCATGTATATTTTCAAGGCTCTATACCAAAGAATATCACAAGAGCACGGACGGGTGGTCAGACAAGTTGGAAAAGAAGAATATCTCAGGCCTATGTTTTTGTTGTTTGGTCGGGTCTGTGATTGTGGGTACAATGATTCAATATCCATATCAATGAAGTTGCACGAGGTAGGAATTCACACATAATCATTAGCCGTGTGTAGGTGTTTTCTGGCACGCTGAGAGACGGATGCTGTAAAAATAATTTTATTCAGGTAAAATAGGTGGTAAATTAGAATTTCATTGACTTTCTAAATATGCAGTAAAAATGCTGAACAAAAAAATATATTAAAATCTGTTTGTAGTCAACAAAATGCTATTCTCACAGTTCATTGCAATGCAGCTCTCAATAATTCACGTCTATAAAATACAATGTGTATAGAAAGCTATTCTCTATTATTCACGTACATGAAATGCAATTTTTATGGAAGGCTATTCTAACTGCAAAGGAAATCCTTATTATCCATGTATATAAAATACAATGTGAACTTATATATATTTCATATAAGCATCATTTCGACAACATGAGTAAACTGGTAGACGTGATAAGAGTCGTATCATTTTTAACAGCCGAGTTAAAATAGTCAGAGAATACCAAGCGAAACGGAAAACATATATATATACAAATATAGTTTTGTAGAATTTTAAAGTTCGTCTGGGCAGACTATCTATTAGCAATTTGACTCTGTACTAAATTGATCTGCTTCTTTCTCTGATCAGTTACCAATAATTTCGGGGAGAAGCAACTAATTCATTGCTCATCCCTTTTTCCAATGTTTTTATTGATCACACCAACACAGCATGCTCTCATGTGACGATTTCTATTGGATGACCAACCAGACCTTGATATGATATTTCAATAACTACTGTAAAATATGCTGGCAGATGTTACCGAAGCCTCAGTTGTGTTGAACATTTTTCTTCTGTACAAAAAGAATGAATAATGTCTTCAGATTCATGGGAATCATTAACACATCTGGCACTGTATACATGCAATGAATATCATTTCAAAGGAGAAAAAAGTTATTATAGAGGAAGATTGACTAGAGTAAAGTTACTCGCAGATGGTGCAGAGGTTTTTACGTCATTACAAATGCTAATTGTGATGCGATTCCAAACTTCTACTAATTCATACAATTATTATTATTATTATTATTATTATTATTATTATTATTATTATTATTATTATTATTATTATTATTATTATTATTATTATTATTATTATTATTATTATTATTATTATTATTATTATTATTATTATTATTAAAAGATTGTGTTGTTGCTGTTCTTGTTGTATATAAAAAGTCAGGGAGTAATTTTTGGTTTCTATGTTCCAGGGTTGTCTCCGGTTTCTGCTGTTGCCAGTTGTCCACATTGTCGAATCCAAGTTGTTTGATCAGTTCCCAGTGTATAACTATTGCTACCCTGTCGTGTTTGCTTTGTACCCCTGCTAGGCTAGTTGTCCACATTCGCTGGTTATGTGTTTCATGGTCTTGTCTTTGTCTCCATATAAGCAACATTTGCTATTTGTTTGAGTTCTGTCGACTTTCACTTTTACATAGATTTTTTTCTCTTTGTTTTTGGCTGTCATGATGAGCGATTTTGTTCCTCTCTGGAGGTTTCCTTTCGCATCGGTGAGATCTGTCTTTTGAATTTTCCATGTACTTTTTTCTGTTCCCATGTTCCTTTCTTTGTTGTTTGCTGTGCTTCTCCTATTTTTCCCCACTTTTGTTGCGGTTCAAAGCACTACTGCGTGCGCTCTCTATAGACCTGTGTACAATTCATTTCCTTTTTACCTGGTCTCTAATATCTTTCTCATTCTCCGAAGTTATTCTTTTTTATTTTCTGATTATTATTATTATCATCATAATTATTACTATTGTTATTATTATCATCATCATCATCATCATCATCATCATCATCATCATCATTGTTATTATTATTATTATTATCATTATTATTATTATCTGATGTAACGTAACCATTTTCTTTTATTTTGACTACTTTTTCAATAAATTAAAGTTTAATTGCAAAGCAGAGATGATGGAGGGTTATATACCCCCCACTTTAAAAAAATAAATATGAATGTGTTTGTGCGTTCGTTCTTGCTCTAGAAAATTGGCATCAGTACTCCACTATACCGCTCGAAACAAAAAGTAAAATAGATTTTGTCTACTACATCGAAAATTCACTGCAAACATTTTTTTTTTCGAAATATTGTGGAGTGAGACAAAAGGAGAAGTACAGACGGAATTCTTATACCCATTTAAAGTTTGTTTGTGGTGTTAAAACAAAATGTGATATAAATTTAGTCTATTATAACGATGATTCTCTATAAACCTTTTTTTTCTCGAAATATTGTGTAGACAGACGATGAGAGAGTTACGATGGAAATACGTATTTATACTTTGTTGGCAGAGTTGAAACAAGATGTATCATAGATTTTGTCTACTGAATCCAAGATTCACTGCTATCCCTTTTCCGAAATATTGTGTAGACAGATTGAGAGAGAAATACGCGGGGAATACATATACCCATTTAGACTTCGTTGGCAGAGTTGAAACAAAATATATAATAGCATAGTAATTTTGTCTGCTATGTCGTGTATTCACAGCAAACCTTTTTTTGTTCGAAATATTGTGTAGACAGCGGTGAGAGAAATACGTAGGGAATACATGTCCTCATGTAAACTTCATTAGCATGTGCGGAAATATGATAAATGTTATCTACTCAATCATACACACAGATGTTGCAGGATTTGTCACGGAAAGAAAGTTTGTTGCAATCCTGAACTCCTGCAAATCTATGCATAATAAATGATGTTAGAAAATTGTGATTGAAAGAAAACTTTGAATATAGACCGATACAATTTGTTCTCAATAGCTTTGCGAACGGTCGTTAATATTCACAGAGTTTTCAGATCATTTATCACGTCTTTGATGCTTATGCTATCTACATGACTTTTCTTCTGATCTATTCTACGGTATACATCTTGGTGAATACGATGTTTATCTATAGTTTAAAGAAGGGTCATTAAGATTCAAAGGGTTTTCCAGACGATTGATTTCCTTTTTATTGTTTTTGTCGTTAACACGACGTTCCTCTAGGTCCTCTCTACGACTTTTCCAAGAGTAAAATCTGAAAGTGATGGAGATAAAATGCCAACTATACCTATTGTTTAGAGAAAGGTCATTAGCATTCAAATAATTTTCCAGACGATTGATCTCCGACTTGATATCTGTGTTGTTAAAAAAAGTTCCGGTTGATCCATACTAGGGCTTTCTTCGGGAGTACTATCCTAACGTAATAGTTGTAAAAACGGATTTCATACCCCTTGTGACTACTGCTACCCAACAGTGAGAAATTATGAAAATCAGGGCGGAATAAAAGAAGAAAAAGATATATCATCCACATCCATTGTTATGAGCGTTGCTACCATCCGGATGAGGGGATTTCAGTCTACAACCATCACATTCTGATAATCCAGGATTCGATGGAACGCCAGTTAAATAACACAAACATAAGAAGGAGATCAATCTCCTGAAAGAAAAACTCTTTAAACGACAGTCTATTAGCTCCTCAATAGAAGACATTGGCCAGCCGTAAATTTGTAAGATCCACCTCAAAACTCAAATTCTGTGAGGCCTATTGCCAGGATATAAACTTCCGTCGGTCGTGTTGCAAGATTCTTCCTGGTTCTCCTCGTAAAGTCTGAGATGTTTCCAAACTTATTTGCCTTCCAGACGCTAACTTGCTTGAAAAAGGAAAAAAAAAACACTCCAATTTCACGAAAATATTTCATATATTACGCAATGAATATCATATTGCACGAAAAAAAGGTTTAAGAGATTAAAAGCTTTTTGAGATATTGAGTAGCCAGACTGATAGTCAGATATTAGAGAATACTTCAAACTTCAATGGCAGAGGCAAAAAAAAAAAGAAGTGTCAGATTTCATCAATGATTCACTGAAAACTTTCGGTGTTATTGAGTTCAAAATTTAATCAGCTCTTCCTTGCCTCATAGGTACCCTTTCAGAAAATTTCTTTGAGGATTTTTAGAAATATTGTGTGGAAATTCTGCTACGATGCACGGTATCCGCCCCAAAATGGGAAACGGTTCCTTGATCCCAGTCCTTGTTGAATATTCAGTGGAGAGGCATTGAGTACCATTTTTTTAAAAGTCTCTGGTATGACACTGCAATGGATTGAACCTCGGCCTACTGCAACAAATGAGAGCTCTCAACCATTTGGACGCAGTGATTGGTATATTTTCTGGTTCGAATCCACCTAGGCTTGTTCCCTAGGGAAGTCAATTTAGTATGCAGTGCTGAGTGCTAAAACAACACGTTCATCAGCCGCTGGAGAATAGGGTTATATGGTCACAATAGTCTCTGAAAATTAATTACATACTTAATCCTTGTTTCAATCGTCAATTGTTGACCAAAGATATTAATCTGCTATAATGATAGACTAATTTCTCCCTGTTTTTTGACTGCATCAATAAACTCGTCTACATAAATGTAACAATTTTGCAGACTAAAATATCCTCTACCAACCATTTGAAGCAGTGAACAATACCACCTAAACAATTGAGGTACTTTTTAATAAAACCCCAGGGGAAATGTATAAAGGGTGAGCATTTTTACACTATTAACCACTTTGCAGTAGTGTTCTGCTCACTCTTGAAATAAGTATATAGCTAGTCTTAAAATAAGTATATAGTTAGTCACAATCGTATGGAATGGTTACATGAGGCCCTGCAAGTTAATGACATACATGATGCATCAGTCCATATTCTCCGGAGACGGAGGTATGCTGACCAAGGAGAAAAATTTACAATGATAATAAACATAGCGATTAATCTTCATAACCTAACACCAATGACAAGTTCAGATGTCCGGTTGGTACCAAAAAACGAAAAGTTGAAAATGATTGATGGAGAGAAAATAAAAGAGAGAGAGAAAGGGAGAGATGGAGAGAGAGAGGGGGGGAGAGAGAGGGAGAGGGATAGAGAGGGAGAGAGAGGGATAGAGAGGGAGAGAGAGAGAGATAGTGGTAGAGAGAATGGGATAGAGAAAAATAGAAAAAGGAGAGAGACATAGAGAGAAGAAGAAACCAGAAAGCTACGATGCAAGATTGAATTATCTGGTGCCGCTAAACAGATTCTTTTGATTCTAATTCATTTTCATTTTTCTCTCTTTTTATATTTACCATATTTCTTCTTTTTTCCCCTCTACTATTCTAAGCCCTAATCGTCCTTAGAGAAAAAAAAAAACAAAACAAAAAAAAAAAAAAAAAATAAACAAAAAAGCAAAACAAGAAAAAACACTCCTATTGGTTAGGGAAATATTTTTATAGCTGAATAGCTGGATTTTGAGTGAAATTTGACCCTGGAGCAACTAGTTTTGTCTGTTTCAAAAATGCACCCTTCCATTTGAAGGTAACAATTTTTCCGGTAAAAGTTTCTCCAATCCACCATTTGAACGAATTCAGTTACTTTTTGATGAATCCACTGACTAAATCGATAAGACATAAACATTTCGTTATACTATCGACGATTTTGTCGTAGTTATCATATTATGTCAAGGTAAGAGAGAGACTGGTGAATCTTCATAAGTGGAAAGATTTTCCCAACAATGTGTATATCATTGATTTGACGATTTAGAAAAGAAACTTCAATGCATGCTACCAAAAGACATTGATCCCATGAAGGTTTCTGCTGAGTGACTAACCAGACCTATACAAAAAAACCTCACCTCGTAGTTACAGCGATACCTTCAAACGTTAATATGAAAGATCAGAGGAATAAGCTCGACCTGTCAGGAGAAAACCGCATTAATCCTAACGAGGTGGGTCAACAACCAATGTATCATCCAAGTAGTCACCCATAGAGCTGAAACATGGAATCTAAGCAGAAGTTTACCCTAGACTGAGAACTATGCAACGTGTACAAGACGGAAACATGTTCAAGATTCCATTATATTAAAAAACAAACAGGAGTCAGATATATCATAGAAACTATAAGAAAACAAATGGCAATGGGCTAGTAATGTTACAAGAATGCCAGTTAACTGCTGGACATCACGACTTACATCATTGATTCACGGATATTATACGCACAACTGTGACCAGCAAAAAATATAATGGTGTAAAGGACTCGACAAATTCCAAAAGTTTTAACTCCACGACGCCTGTGATAGATAGGTGTGGCCAATCTCGGGGAAGATCCATTTCCCCAAAACGGACGTAAAAAGCTGCTGCTGACGACGATGATGAATCAAAATTGAATAATGGTTGACAATGCTTCATCTAAGAAAAATCTAGGTAATAATAACTAGATAATCCCCATGAAAAGAAATTTATGGACATACAGGTTAATCCTATTATCCGAAAGTAGATCGCTCGTACGGAAGCCTTCTGTAAGTCAAGATCAAACGAATGAACACTTACCATTGATTCATACAGCGAAAAAGGTTAGAATGGAGTGTCAGACTGAGTATTCGAATAATTAGTGGTAATAGTGGTACAAGAGAATGGAAGCTATGAGAGAGAGAGTGTGCTGCTTCTATCATGGATCACTGCACAACAAGCCGTAAAATCCAATATCGAACAGAAGGAAAGTGACCTAGAGCGAACTTCCGAAAGCAGAATTTGAATTTGTTTCAATAATCGTCTTTTATTCGATAATCTTCTTTTATTTGATAATCTTCTTTACAAAATTAACTAAAAAACTTGCTTCAGTGCAAAGAATTTAAAATCGTGGGTAGGAGATATTTTCATCAGCCATTTTCCAAACGCATGAATTTTGAAAACAGGTGGATAACACCCGACAGTATCACGGAAATGAAGTAATTATTTTCCTAAATTCGAGTCTCCAGTATTTTCTACAAAATTCATCATACGTGTAATATATATATATATATATATATATATATATATATATATATATATATATATATATATATAATGCTGATGAAAATGACAATTGAAATGCAAACAGAAAAAATCTTGAGAGAAAAGCAGGTGTTACATTTCGAAAACTTTTACACCTTCCAATCGTCACTTTCATCAACATGCTCCACAAAACATACACACTCACACACATTCACAAACATATATATATATATATATATATATATATATATATATATATGTATGAAATTAACCAATCTCATATTGAATTACATATTTGTACATTCGTATATATATATATATATATATATATATATATATGTGTGTGTGTGTGTGTGTGTGTGTGTGTATAGATATACAAATGTCCCGGGTTATTAAGCAATATAGAATAATCCTTCAATACGAAATTTATAAAAGTGTATGACTATGGTCATTTACATTTTTAAAGTTAATCCTTTTAAGTTATTTCTTAAATGAAACCCAATCAATGAATTCTGGTGCCATGGACACATTTTGATTTTTTTTGCATCAATACCACATAGTATTTCATTCGAAACTGAACAGTCTCTCAAAGACGGTAACGGAATCAAAATATAAGATGATTGAGAAACCCTCAGTAAGAGTACAAAGGATTGTTCTGCGAACCAGAAAATGAAGGCTAGAACAAGTGGAAATGTTTTTGTAAAATGGAAACAATACTCATGAGAGTAAATCAAGCGATAGTGTCAAGATTTCACAGCAGATCTGGCAATATTCTGACTTCAAAAGGAATGCCCCCCGAAATGTCATGACAAGTTCAGAGAATATTGGCGCCCACTTTCGAGGAGACTGACGATCTTTGGCAAGGTCCAACGACGAAGGTTTGAAGTCTCATGTTGATAATCATGTCGATACTCAAGAGGGTAAATCAGCTGAAAGTTTCGTGATTTTTGAAAGATATTTTTACCCCAATAAAATTTGCCTGGGAATGTCATGACAACGATGTCTACTAGAAGTTTCATCGCTAGAGATACCAGGTTCGACGACCTTCTGTTCGGACAATCTTATCTTTTCTTCCCATCTTCGATGATCACACAATTCATTCTACGCCCTTAACTAAGAAAAATTCATATATAAGAACCTGATATTGTTTATAACGTTGAGTTGAGTCATTAACCCATACATACCCGAAGTCAAATTTTTCACCTTTTTTTATTTAATTTGACATAAGGGGTAAATGAAAGGATATTGGCTGGATAATGCAAATTGATTAGTGAAAAACAACTAAAAGTCAGTTTCTCACCTCGTTGGGATTGTCCATGTTTAATTTGATTCGCATTTTCTTATAAGTATATTTTCTATGATGATGTTTAAAGTGGACTGAATATTGGCCTTCAGGCGTATATTCATTAACATATCGCCCTTTCATCTGACGATGTAAAATCTTTTTCCAAGCTTTAATTTTCAGTCGATTCATTCTACGGCTTTCTGTAGATGTGATAAGTACTACACATAAGGAGAGAGAGAGAGAGTATGTTTAAGCAGTGTCTCTCTCCACTGGTGCTAAGCAGAAAATAAAAATTAGAAATTAAAAAAACTTTAAGAATTTTTAAAAACGAGTCAAACGGAAAAATTGAATATTAATCGCAACGCTTTAAATAAGTGTATTCTATCTTGC
Source organism: Thysanoteuthis rhombus (assembly GCA_963457665.1). Lineage (NCBI taxonomy): Eukaryota > Metazoa > Mollusca > Cephalopoda > Oegopsida > Thysanoteuthidae > Thysanoteuthis > Thysanoteuthis major. The sequence goes on along the minus strand of OY735222.1, from coordinate 53,328,860 downwards.
ACCACTTGGAGAAGTTCGTGGAATGAATCAGCTGAAACGTAGTGTGGTCGTCTAAAACGGGAAGAAGAGATTGGATTGTCTGAACAACAACTGTGTCCCCAGAGTTATTGAAAATATTAGGTTCTAACATACGTGTCCATTCAGATGGTCTGCACGTCTGCCACATCCAGAAAAGGATCCTGGTTATTGGGACAAATGTCCCTGTGCACTGGACAGCTAACAGTGTGATTGGGGGTGATAAGAAAATTGGAGACGGGGTCGCTCCTTCCCTTGGAAAAAAGATAATGCCCAACGAAAGACTTTTGTAAACTTGCTTTCATGAGGAATACCGCTTTTGAATAGTAATATCAAGGATGATATAAACAACAATATAACTATAATTATCGGATTAAAATAGGGATTTATCAAGTAAATCATTACATCTACCTAGGACAACGAACCCCCAATGAAATAATCAAAAGAGGAAATCAAGCGAAGAATCACTCTAGCAAGCTTTGGTTAGAGCAAGTATAAGCCTATGAAAATTAAGATATGAACTTTTGAAGTGTCCACAAAATTCACCAGACAAATCTGCAACAGATTATAATATTTTCTTGACTCCATATTCATAATGAAAGGTTCAGTAATTGTGGAGCAATGATTCATGCTTTTACTGAATTTTTGACAACTGACAAAGATAAGAAAATCCCATTTGTCTTGGGAAATATTAGTTGGAAGGACAAACATGATTGAATGCATATATCCCTTCAGTTCTGTTGGTAGAGATGAAAAATGTCCAATTTGAAATTGTGAAGCAATCGAAACTAATAATTCAGTTTGATAATCATCTGACGGATGATCATCATCATCATCATCTTTGCCATCATCAATTATCAATACAAAAGTCTAACATGCAAATTCTTTCAGTAGAGACAGATCAGCCTCCTAGAACAAGAAAATCCAATTACTCTTGAAAAGAAAAGTATAAAACCAATGCACTTCATCCTGATAGACACTGATGGAGCTGAAACATGAAACCTAACCAAAAGATTGGCATTCAGAACTACACAGCGTACACGGGAGAGAATGATTTTCAAAAATCACATGGAGAGATCTCAAGACAGCAAAGTATATCAGAGTAAAGAACAGTAGTCAGATATATCATAGAATCCATTAAAAAATCAAAATAGCAACGGGTTGGTTATGTAGCAAGAACCTCTGGTAACCGCTGGACATCATGACTCACGACATAGATAGATACAAAATAAGATGGTGTGGTGAATTAGACAGGTTCAGAAAGTACTGGCTCCGTGAAGTCTACGATAGAGAAGTCAAGCGAATCCTGGGAAGGTCTATTGCCGACAATGATGCTAATGATGATAAATTTTCTTCAGATTCAGTTGTCAAAAATTCAGTAAAAGCATGAATTATGGTTTCACAGTTACTGAGCCTTTCATTATGGATATAAAGTTAAGAAAATATTACAAAGTGCATATCTCGAGTTTCGTAAGCTCACACATAGTCATTGGATGAATCTAGCTTTCTTATTGAGCATTTGATCCAGTTCATTCGGGATTCACTTCAAACTATTTTAATTCTTCTATTCCCTTGAAATGATGTGATATAGTCGCTGTGGGAGACCTAGAGTTTCCATTGAGCGCCCGAATCTGGTATGGCAGGGTTATATACACATGGGCAATCAATTGTTAGTAAGACCAACTCCTGGCTGGCCAGACCAATCAAAACCTTTTTCAGCTTACAACAACTGGTATCCCCAATGGTCACCCATCTAAGTAATGACAAGATTCGATGTTGCTTCACATAGGTGATCTCTCGATAAACATGTATCTCCTAATTGTCGGGCAAAGATTCGTCAATAGTAGTTCTTGTACTTAGTGCAGAGGCATTGAGTACCATGTGAATCACGTCTAACACATACTTACTATTTCTTACACTAACATTTGGATGAATCGTAAACAATGTTCTTTTGAATGAATTGTGTTTTTTTTTCACGATAATTATTATTCTTTAGTATACCCTGTCTTTCGTTCGAGAAGCACAAATCTATGTTTTTTTTTATCAATAGGTGATGACTTCAATATGCACACTTGCGTTCAAATTATAAATCTTTAATATTAAGTCAGTATTGGAGTAGTGAAAATGTTGCTTTGTTTGATCACAGTCAAACTTTGTTTTACCACGAACAGACTCATGATTGGTTTGAACCATGTAAGGATCCGATAGAAACTTAATACTATTTATTTCGTGTCGATCATAGATAATGGTCTCCGAGATAGATTGCTGGTTTTGGGTGGAAACTATTATCTTTTTATCATTATCTATCTTTTGGAAGAATTTTTTTTTATTAATATTATTTCGAGAATCGTATATTGCGTTCGAATTGTAAATCTTCTGTATGCCGCCATTGCAAAGGTAGGAGAAATGTCTTTCATTACGCTCAGTCAATTTCATATGATCTAATAAAAGAACTTCTTCGTCTGCAAGTTCTTTCTGTCCTTCTCTCTCAAAAAGCCATTTCTTGGAGCAGAAAAAAGATTGCTGCTGGTTGTGAAAAGGCCGAACAATATCAGAAAAGCCGAATGGTCATGTATTAGTGAAGAAGTTTCTGGAAGGTTATGGACAACAAAACGAGTGAATCGAACTTGAAAATTGATTTTGTCTTATGAAACATCGATGCAATACGAGTGAGTATCAACAAACCTGGGAGGCAGATCATAGATGCACAAGTTCTCTCTTGTAGTACCAAAAATACCTAGATCTAGCTCCATGAGTGCCATATCGACAAATTTTGTTTCGGCATGTCAGCCCGCCAGTCAATCAATCCGTAAGTCTGCCATTCGGTACTAGATACGCTCGTGTATCTAAAATATAATTCATTTTATTATAAAGAATTGAACAAATATATTATGATTACAAATACTCTAAACAGGTCTGGTTAGTCACTCAGTCCTATGTTGGGGATGATCAATCAAAACATTGGAAGAAGGGGTCATCAATGAATAAGTTGTTTGTTGGGCAGTAATTGATGAAAAGTTTTAAATTCAAAAAAATGAGTGGGCACTATTTGGGAACCAATTTAGCATAAACTTACATTTCAAAATTTGTCCACAAAATCTGCAGTTTTGTTGACATAACATAGAGTAAATGTTTAAATTTTTAGCCCCCTAGCTCTAATGATGCGTCCTGTCAACTTAAAAACTGAGAGAAACCTAAATTGACTGTTTCTAATAGCCAATTCTAACATGTAGACGCAACCAAAAATATCTCGATCTAAACGAAAAATATCTAGATTTGGCGAAGCACGGATAAGTGAGGCTGCATCTGATGATTCAGCGGATAGTGAGAGCCTACTGTATATGAAAATTCTTTCTTGCACAAACATATCTGCGTACAGGCGTACTTAAATACTTGTTCAGGGATGAATACGTCTGTGATTATGTAATATTCAACACATCTATCTATTGATTGTACTAAGATCTATCGATCTTACCCACTCTGAAAGAGAATCCATTTCCTTACTGTTTACAAAACCAACTCACTGGCGCCCACAGGGCATCGATCCCAAGGTCGTCGCTGTCAGCTTATGTTCTGGGAGTTCGGAATCAGACTGTCTGGTAGATTATCAGCTCTTGTAACCTGGCCTGAAATGACTGTATTTTACGATTAGGCAGATCTTGGGCGAAGGCCAATGATACCAATTTAACGCTTTTTAGTTTCTTGTTTTGGAAGTGCACAAATCATCAAATTAGCACAGGCATTTTGTCCATTTTAAGTCAGAATGGTGACGTCTACGGGCTTCTAAACATATACTAGCTGAAGTAATGGTCTAAGCTGGGTAAAATTTTTGAGGATTAAACGCAAGAGCTTTGAGACAAAATAAAAAGTTTACCTTTACTTTTGACCTTTTTAAGCGGAAGGAAGATTCACTTGCTTGTTTTAAATTAAAGGCGAAAAAGGTTTCTTTTTACTTTTGAATCCGTAAGAGGTGGGAAGGGAAATCTCCCTTTACTTTTGACACTTCATAGAGATGAAAAATTCTCTGTTCACTTTTGACTCCTTAAATGGGGGAAAAGTCTCCTTTCACTTTTAAAAACTTGAAAGAGGAGAGGTTTCCCTTCATTTTTTACCACTGATAGAAAGGAAACGTTTCCCTTATACATTTGACTCCCTAGAGGAAAATGTCTCCCTTAACGGGGAGGATAATTTCCATTTACTACTAACCTCTTGAAGAGAGGTAAAAGTCTTTTTTTTACTTTTGAACCCTTAAAAAGAGGAATAGTTTACCTCCACCTTCGACCCCTCAAAGAATCATATATATATATATATATATATATATATATATATATATATATATATATATATATATATATATGAAAAAAAGAGGGTTCGTATATGTATATTGAACAGGAAGTCGAATTTCAACTCAGAATTATAGTTACATTGTAATAGATCACAAAATTGATCACAAAATTGAAGATCCTTGAAAAAATTTCTCGAAACGTGTTTACTTTCCCTTTGGTCTATAGAGTCTGCATGGCAAATGTCGTTGCGCTGCCTCCAAGTTTACGTGGTTTCTATAGTGTGACAGACAAACAGACGCACATAAAGACGGCATTAGAATTTTCGCTTATACAGATAGATAGATAGATAGATAGATAGATAGATAGATAAATACCCACATAGATCCAAAGAAAAATATACGTACAGTGTGTGGGAAAAGTATTCGATATATTGTTCATTTTAAGATTAATCGAAATGAAAGGTCGCATCAGAATTGATTGGAAGTCATTTGGTACGCATAGAGACGTATTAAAGAGACCCCTGCCAATATAACAGCCTAATACCAGTTATTAAGGATTCAAAACATAGACGCTGAGAGAGAGCCAAGGATGAATGTATATCAGACGTTGGGCTAGAGTGAAGGACGAATGATGAATTGTACTAATGATTGAACAACAAGAGATGACAACAGATCATTAATGATGATCTAAATGATGATGATATTGATGATGATGTTGATGATGTTGATGATGTTTTTGATGATCTTAATGATTATGATGTTGATGATACTAATGCTGATGTTGGTGATGTCAAAGATTATGTTGATGTTGATGATATTAATGTAATTGATGATGATGATGATGATGATGATGATGATGATGACGATGATGATGGTGTTAATGGTGATAAAGATACAGCTTCACAATTGACAACATTTGTATTTTGGTTATTCAGCAAAAACATTGCACCTTCCGATTTTTTCATTCAAACTCATTTGAGGACCCGTCGCTTCGCGAACGGTCATCATAGATGTACAAATCAAAATTCCTGAAGTATCCGTATTTCGAATAGATGAATCAACGTAGAATAATTTATCGAAAAATGTAATCTCTTATCTAAAATTATCTTTTCAATAATGAATCTTTTATCATATATTATCTGAAAAAAATGGACTCTTTTATCTAAGATTATCTTTTGAATTATAAGTCTTTTATCAAATATCATCTAAAAGAAGAGGCAGCACAGATTTGGAAATTGTTGGTCCAAGATTACCAGTGAGACCACCGCCCCTTCAACACTTTTGAGAGAAACAAAATGTATTTAGATCGTACCTTTTGATGTATTCATGTAAATTTTCAAAGTTGTAGCCCGGAAAATGAGATAAGGGGCGCCAGGACACGGAAACACGCTTACATACATACATATACAAAGATATACGCAGACACACACTTAGACACAGATATGCATAAAGGAAAGAATGTATAGCATATTTGGCAGGTTGGTTGGCTATTTTTGGAGCTAAAGTGGTTTGCTATTAGATGAAATTTTGCCAAAAGTGAAATATTATCAAAGAAATTTAAGGAGAACTCTACCCTCCAAAACACTTAAATATCATCATGTCACTTTGGATTCGTGTATCTTTTATCAGCACTAGCGCAGGGCCTGTTCCAAATGTGCATATTTGGAAGAGGCCTGACTTTAAGATAATTTTCTGTCCGTTGTTCAAAACTACGGCTTTGAAGTATTTCGGTTACTTCCTTTAGTGTTGCCAGTTTAGATATTTTATATTTATTTTTGAATTTATATTTTAGATAAAAGATGTACAATTTCTATTTTTCAAATTTATTTTCATTAGATTTCTCGAGAACTGTTGATCCAAAGATATCCAAACAGACGACTCACTTTCGTGTGAGCTGGCTTCTTATGAACAGCTAAGCCAAACAACTTCAAACTTCGACATTTTAATGCCTAGCGTGCTGACTAATATATACGGCGAATATCAATTTCATAGCCTAGCCAGTTGTCGAATTATTTCAGTGAATACACATATATTATCAGGGATGTCCTCAATTATAGTTAGATATATAGGTTTAATGCTATTTACTTATAGATTTTTGACGTTAATTACGACTAACAATTATCACCAGACATTAACCCCAGCTGAAATTAGATAGTGGGGTACCTCCCAGACGATCGCTGAGAGATACCCCACTCACCCACCGTGTCGATGGCCAGAAATACACCTATCCTCACCTGGAGACGGCCAGAGAGCACATGACCGAAACGTCGTGCTCAAGAAATGAAATAAGTTAAGGGCAAACGTCTGAACAAAACTTTACATATTGAAGAAACTTATACTGATTGCTTTGGTGACAGTTTTGGTTGATGGTTTCAAATTATTGGAATTTTCTTGGTTAATTGGATTTGCATTGCCTCAAAGCTTGTTTTTCACCGTTACTTTCGTTCTTCATTTTATAACATTGTTTATTGGACAAAACGTTTTCGAAACGCTGTTAACGCACTCCAAATCTGGTTAATCTGAATAAAATTTATCACGCATTGTTACAATCCACAGTTGGTAGCGTTCGTTAATTAAATTCTGATTTTTAATTCAATTATTCTTTCCAAAATTAGTTTATTCAATTAATATTGACTTGCTGAACCCGTAAGAATTCGGGTGCTCACGTGGGCTTGGCTGATAGAGCGAGAGAAGCAGGACTATTTGAAAACGGCCCTCCAGTCCACGATGGAGGGGGGTACCTAAAACCATAATAGATTATAGTTCAATTACTGGATTTTTATAAACGATAACGAGGATATATTTGTACATATATCAATTTCATAAATGATAATTCAGCCGTTGGAGTTTTTTCACTAATTAGCGATGGTTGCATGTCTATTTAATGCAATTTTTTCTTTTTCTTCAGACCTAACTAAATGTTTTAGGAGGCCCTCAAGCAGACATGCATTCCAGGGCCTCCAAATCTCGTAATCTCTACCTATGTTAGTTAGTGTTGACAGCTAATATTATCTATTATCTCATGCCTCTTTTCTTTTCTCAATTTATGCCTGTACTTCCTCATTCCCTCCCTAATCCCTTGAAATATTTGTTATCCGTCCATGATTTTATTTAAATGTTATATAAAGGTAGATTAGTTTCATACCCGAGAATCTTTGTAAATCACCAAACTTTTTTCTCCCCTCTTCCTTCCTATTCTCTCATTTAACTACCTAATTTTCTCCTCTGTCATCTCTCTTCCCATTCTCTAAATAAACTACCCAATTTTTGCTGCCCTCTCCCTTCTTACCATTTTTGTACCACTCAACTTATCCCTTATTTTACTACTGAAGGTGTAACATTCGAATGGTTGGGGCAAGCAGAATAATATAATAGACAAAGGATTCCTGAAAATGGGTGCTACCATTCTCTGGGGGCATTGGAACCGAAGGGGGCGCCGGAAGACAAGGGTGATAAGGTGCGTTGGAAAACGGGATGAAGCAGTAATGGGCAAAAACTTCAAATCAAATACCTATGCCTGGATATTAGGAACCGTCAGCTAAACTGTCAACGTAGGCTTCTCTCAGTTTTTAAGTTGGTCTGGCTTACTGACCATGTATACATTATGCGTATACACCTCACTCTATAGAGATAGAGGGCTTAAATTGTCAACATTTACTACTTATTATGTCTTCATCCAACCTAAATAGGTTTGGGGGGTTCAATTTGCAATTCAAGTTAATGCTAATTTGATCCTTTAGTTTATGTCCAGCAGCATTACGCTTTTTTTTTCGGTGATTACAAAAGGCGAGAGAAATAACTTATCCGTTGATCACCCTTCTATCCAATTTTTCCTGATCACCCCTAACATGGCATACTGCAAAAAATGTCGGCCATGCGACGGTCTCTCTTGAGTCATTGATCAAACCTGTTCTATAATGATTATCCAAGTACGTTTAAATACATTTGGGCAATTTTTAGTTATCATCCGTAACCGACTTCACAACTGCGGTGATATATATATATATATATATATATATATATATATATATATATATATATATATATATATATATATATAAATATATATATATATATATATATATAATATATATATATATATATATAATATATATATATATATATATAATATATATATATATATATATATGTGAGTGTGTGTGTGTGTGTGTGTGTGTGTGCGTGTGTGTATGTATTGTAAATATATAGGTGTATGTATCTTGTTTCTGTTTGATGTTGATTTGCTAGTTACGGGTATTTTAAAGTTCGGTAACATCTAAAACGTTAAGATTTAATTGAATAAGTGGTGTCTTCAGAGTAAGATTCAGCAAACTTGACAACTGAAACTTTCTGAAGATCTACTTGTCTCCAGATCACGTGAGATATCTGATGCTCTTCAAGTGTATGAAGACATTAAGCTCAGTTGCTTCAGGGTCAAACTCCACTCTTACGGGACCTTATAAGTTTTTGAAATATTTCGTAAAACATTTTTCTTTTAACTGAGAGAGGTCTTCAAATTTGACTATGGAAGGGAACTTGATAAAATAGAATCTAGTTATTTTTCCAGGTAAATGGCATGAAAATCTGGATGATTCTAGATATAATTCGAGGCAATTCAAATATTAATTTCCCATTTCCTCTTTCTCTGTTTACTCCTATCTTTCTTCCTCTCGTTTTCTCTTTCTTTATCATCTTTTCTTTTCTCTTTCTCTCTCTCTTTCTTTCCCACTTTCTTCCTTTCGATGATTGATGACGTAGGATTTGAATCCGTCTCCCCCTCTTTTATATCTCTATCCATTATTTCAGACTTTTCACTCTTTAGTCTCACCCGGAAACCTGAAATCGTCATTGTTATTAGGTGAGGGAAATGAAGTCGAAACTCAGTCGGAGTTCGACGACAATAGCCCAGAATCAAGCCAGGATACACATGGCGTTTATTGGAGAGATTCTTGGTGAGATTGTCACGGTGTTGTCCGTTATGACTTTCTATTTCAATTGTTTGCATCTAATGTCAACAATTGGAGTGATTTACTGATTAGAAAGAATCGAGACCAAGATTTTAAAATCACAAAAGTATGGTGTTCCATTATGATAACAATACATCGCACGCCTGAAAAGATTGAAGACTTCGACTGGGAAGAACAATTCAGGCCATCCATATTCTCTACATATTGTTCTATAAACTACTTATTCCAGAGATACCAGAACTACCTTGATGGACAATTGAAAAACGGTAGCAATCAAAGACAAGAGAGAAATCTGTCTTGCTCACTATTCGCGTGAGTCCGCGTGTTTGTTTATAGGTTTCGTGTATTCCAGTGCTCCTCACCATATCGTTTTGTCCACAGACTTGAAAACTGGCATCAGCACCCAGTTGGGAAAAAAATTATTAAAAAAAAAAACAAAACAAACTCTTGGGGCTTTACTCTGACGGGCTTATTAGTAGCATCTAGGTTCTCTGAAATTTAGATATTTTTTATATTGTATGTTAGATGTTTTCCATCGGAAAACACCTGGGATGTCATAAATAGAATTTATTCTGATCATATTTATTTTTCGATTGACTTTTTTTTACATGACTTGAAAATTTGATACTACGGTTGTTCAATTATTGACAGCGATGGTGGGTTTTCACTATGTTTAACATATTTTGACACTAAAATATGATCCCAATAATCCTAGAAAGAAGAGTATAAAACCAATGCATTCTCCCAATAGTCACTTATGGAGCTGAAACATGGAACCTAACCAAGAGACAGACCTACAAACTGAGAAGTATGCAACGTGTGCATGAGAGAATCATGCTCAACCTCACGTGGAGAGATCACAAGATAGCACAGTATATAAGGAAGAAAATGGGTGTCCGTGACATCAAAGAAACTATTGAAAAATTGAAATGGCAATGGGCAGGGCATGTTGCAAGAATGAAAGACAACCAATGAACATCACATCTCAAAGCATGGATCTTCAGAGATCACATGTGAAACCAAGGCCGACAGAACAAAAGATGGAGAGATGAACTGGACAGATTCAGGAAATACTGTCTCCTTGACGCCCATGATAGAGAATTGTGGCGAATCCTGGGGAAGGTCTATGTCCAACGACGGGCGTTAAAAGACTGATGATGATGATGATGATGATGATAATGATGATGATGATGATGATGATGATGATGATGATGATGATGATATCATATTCCCTTTTTTTCCCCAAATCAATTCTCTAGATAAATGAAGATAAGTAAAAGGAAGAAAGAAAGAAAGGGAGAGAAAATAGAGAAATAGGAAGAAGGGAAGTTATTTATAAATCTTGGTCTCAATTCTTTCTAATCAGTAAATCACCCCAACTATTGACACTAGACGCCAACAATTGAAATAGAAACTCATAAAGGACAACACCGTAGCAATCTCACCAAGAATCACTCCAATAAACATCATGTGTATTCTGGCTTGATTCTCGGGTGTTTTCATTCTCAATATGATAATTGCACGTATAAACATTTCACAAAAATCATCAACCGGATTATTAAAACACTACACAAGAATCAACCACGAGAACAGGCTGGATTTAGAAGAAGTTACTCGATCATGGACCATCTTCATTCAATAAATCAGCTGAAAGAGAAGGCAGCAGAATACAAAATGCCACTCGCTGTAGCATTTATAGACTTCAAGAAGGCATTCGACTCTGTAGAAATTCCCATGGTCATGAAGGCCATCACACTACAAAGGTGTAGACCCTGTATACGTTAAAGTACAGCAACACATATACAACCACAGCAACTCCTATCTCAGGCTACATAAGGACTCTGAATTGTTCCAATTCCAAAAAGGAGTAAGACAAGGTGATACCAGCTCACCCAAACTCTTTACAGCCTGCCTTGAGATGTTCTTCCGAAACATGGACTGGGAAAATAGAGGAATCAAAATAGACGGCGAATACTTGAGCAACCTTAGATTTGTAGCCGACATCGTCCTTTTCGCAGAGAACCTACACGACCTCCAACTAATGCTAGATGATCTAAACGAAGAAAGCAAAAAAGTCGGCCTACACATGAACTTCAGTAAAATGAAAATCATGCAAATATGATGTCGTATGATATGAAAAGAATATTCCTCTTCCTTTAGCCACTCTCTGTATTGTATCTTTCTGTTTTAACCAGTGCCACTGGCCAGTTTAAAAAAGCAAAAACAAACTGTATTTCCCTCTTTGACCACTCTCTCTTTGGGTTACGTAATTCCTTACTAATGCTCTTGACTGATTTGAAACTTAGTCTTAACATGATATCCCTCCTGTAAGAACTGTCTCTTTCGCTGCACTTAATAAAGGTGGACATCAATGAATATTGAGAATGATTGATTGAACAAGATTCTGTCATGAAAACAACGTCCAATATAACAAGGAGATAAATTATCATTCTTGTCCAACAAATCATTCAGATTAATAATTCATATTTTTTAGTGTTAGGGTATTACTCATTTATCAGTTCAGTCATATCTGACAAGAAGTAGTTGAAATAAAACAGAGAACAAGTCTGGAAAAAGCAATTCGTGATTCGTAGCAGCTGAAAGCTCATGTTTCCTTATTTGTGGAACAGAACCGATGTCCGGCGAGCGAGGTCATTATTTGTTACCCGTTCACCCAGTCTGTGAAAGCATAAAATATTCAACGACTTTTAAAAGCTTCAACGAGAACTTTTCAACTGCAACGTAAGACAAAAGTTCTAAAAACAGTAGAATTACATGACAATAAGAGATGTAAATTGATTAACAGTGTTTGTATGCAGTTCAGTGACCCAAAGAGAGAGTAGTTAAAGAGAACTAGACAGCGTTCCAAGCAAAGACAGAAAGCTGTCATCATTATAAGGAGGGGAGGATAACAGCGAGAAATCATTCGTAAAGATAAAAAGAAATATATGATATGGAAAGTGGGAATAGAAAGAAGAATATATTTCCTTTTCTACGTCACACATACGTCATATTAATCCTTTACAAAAATCAAATCTTGTGATGAAAAGTAGGGAGTACAAGAATGAAATCATCGAGAAATCTTGTAATGTTCCTTGTTCGGTTTGAAAACGGCGCTGGCTAGCTAGGCTGAATTATCACAAATAAAAAACACATTAAATCAAGTACTGTGTTTGCCGAAAAGAAACACAGACAGACACATGCACACGCATAAATACACAGACACACACAGACACAGACACACACACACATATATATATATATATATATATATATATATATATATATATGTATGTATATATATATATATATATATATATATATATATATATATATATATATATGTATATGTATATATATATATATATATCTTTTTAAATACGTAATGAATTATATTGCATTTCATTAGAATATTTTCGTTTTTTTCCATTTTGATGCTGTGGTTATTAATTTTTATTTCGGATGTTTGAACGGGGATCGACTCGAAAAGTCAACCGGAAACAAATAGTTTTATTACAGAAATTCATGTTGACAAATAATGTAAAATGCTGTCAAAAAGATTAGCGATTTATGAGGAAATATTTAGCCACAAGGACAAATATCGAATAAACGCATAATTGATCGACAAAAAAGAACAAATACAGTATGACTGCATCGTCCGCGTCATTGTAAACTAAGATTTCACTCATCCATGGTTGACTCAATTCAATGTGTGTCTGTGAGTGTGAGTGTGTGTGAGTGTGTGCGTGTGTGTGTGCACGGGTGTGTGTGTGTGTTTGTGTACATGTGTGCGTGCGTGTGTGTGTGTGTGTGTGTGTGTGTGTGTGTGTGTACTCATGCGTATTCAATGCCACGGTATTGATTGAGCACAAAAAATCGGTTATTCAAGAAACTTCTTGGAAAGCCATAAGCGTTTCAGGAAAGGATTTTTTTTTAAATTCTGGTAAAACTGAATGTCCATTTTGCTCTTCATTGTAAAGCGACAAAAACCGTCTGGCATATTATTGAATAAAAAGAATTGAATATTTCAGGAGCAAATAAATAAATCGATTCAAAGCTCAATGAATTGAATTTGTAATTCCATAAAAGCCATTTCAAGTAATTTATTTAAAAAAGATAGACGGGAATTTGGAATCAGCGTATAAGCAGAAAAAATGCAACGTTTTTTTTTTTGAGGGAATGTCAGGTCCACACATTTCTACAAGACCCTCATCTCCGGAAATACCCAAAGGATTTCGATTAAATATTTTGGAAATACGAGCCAAAGTGTAAGGATAATTGGTTGAATCTGGGGTCGATTCTAAGAATTTTTTTTTTATTGATAGCCAAAAATTTCTCCATTTTTTTTGTATACATTTATCTATATGCTAATCTCCAAGAGTTCTCCATGGATATTTATGACATTTTGCAGAGAGGTGGACAATAGGATACGTAAGAATTGATTCAATTTTGGGATGAATCCATGTAAAATCATCTCCCCTACTTAGTAGTTATATGTCAACACAGCATAATATCTCCAGAATTGTACGTCTGCCAACACAATAACTCCAAAAGGCCTCCATGAAATTCAATGATATTTTATTGCAGGGTTGGCTATGGGACATTGGATAAGTGATTACATCTTTGAGCAGATTCATGCAAAATTATTTCCTCTGACAATGGTGTTTGAAAAGGTTTATGTTATGTGATTGCTAACCATTTTTCCAGAAAGGTTTTCAAAAAATATCTTTATCCCACCCAAGTTTCAACCTGATAAAAAAAAGAACTTGTAAGTACTGCAAAGAATACGACGAGACTGAAGGACATTTTACACTGGGTTTTGCAAAGTCATTAACTACAAATGCACTTAAATACATTATCCTGAATACGGACCATATAGATATGCTTCTAAAATCTCGGTTTGAACGATAGTGCTTTTCTAGAATTATTTATTCATTTTGCTTTTTTTTACATATTTCTGTGATGCGTCAGTTACATCTGTAAGTAACTTAAAATAAGAGAGAGCTCGCAATTGCAATATATATGCATCCATAGGAAATTACGAATCACTCCCACCCACTGAAAACTTGGGGGAAAATTGAAAAAAAAAAATAAACAACAATTCCATTCCTCACTGAGAAGAGTATATGTGTGCAGAATTTACAGTTTCTACACTGAATGCTTAGAGCTGGGCGAAGTCCAAATGTATATGTATGACTTTAACCCAGCAAAAGTGTTTGAACCGGTTAGTTGATGGTAATGGTAATTAATAACAACAGCACTGATAACAATTACATGCATAACAGATGCGAGATAAGAGAAAATGGTGCTTTTTTTTTCTCTACCTCCCGGTGACCAATGTCTTTTGGCAACATATCGTGTTGAAGGTGATCAATTGAAAAATTCAAAAATAGGTGGATCAGTGAATGAGTTACCTCCCTTACTTCTAGTTGGATACTAAAATATCCAAATTTCCAAAAAGTAAGGGCCGACACAAAAAAAAAGAAGACGAATTTAGCACAAATTTATATTGGAAAAAAACTCATTTTGGACCGGAATTTTGAAAAAAAAAAGTACATTTCCTTACTCATTGAAGGGAACGTGTGTACCAAATTTTAAGTTTCTACTATGAATGGTCAGGGCTGAGCGAAGTCGTGACAAAAGGATACAAATAAATTTCAGAACACATGAATGAGCCAATATCTAAACCAGCGTTGTGGGAACCGTTAGTTGATTAATCGATGTCAGATAGTACAGATCTGACTGAAACAAGATAACAACTTCTATTGTGTGTGTATCAGCAGCTACTTGATTAGCAATTATGGCCATGACAATGTTATTCATATGTCATTGTTTTCCTTACTTTATGTGATTAAAAAGTGGAAACACGCCCGTTGTCCAATTGATTTCGAATCTTCACTGTCCTGGTTACAAAAGCGAAGTTTGAAGGAAGTAATTGGCATTTTTTGTACTTTGTAAACATGATCAGTTAGAAAATAACACATATTATCCAGGAACAAAAAGTAGAAAATATTTATGTTGCACAGTGTTATCTGAGTAGTCAATACGAGTGGAACGTTCTCGGGTTCAGCCATGGGAGAGAGTTGTTGAAATGCAGGGAACTCTAACAAAATAATACATATAATTAATCTACAACAGACTGTACAAATTTGATGGAGACGAAAAGAAAAGCTTTGCTGGATGTCCATTCACTGTTACAATATTTGCTTTCGTTACTCTAATCAGTATAACAATGACATAACTGACACTGGTATGCAATGGTGTCTCTCAGAAACTGTGCCAAGAATTGAGATACCCGTTACCCATTTCATTAAAACGTTCACCTAAATAAATTCACCAAAACATTGAGTGAATATTTTAACCAGGGAAGAAACTTGTCAGCAGACACGATCAGCTGTTTCTGCTGTTTAACTATTATGAAACAAAGAAACTGTAAACATGTGAAAACGTATTTTAATGATATTTTATTACTCAAATATAAAGGGTTAGTGTCAGAGTTGGTATTTAGGGTAAAAGTTAGGGTTAGGGTTCGTTTTTGTGATGAATAGAAAGATAGAGCTATAATGAAATGTATCATAGTGAAAATATCATCATTATCATCATCATCAGCAGCAGCAGCAGCAGCAGCAGTGGTAGCAGCATCAGTCTTTTATTGTCAGTCGTATGACATAAACCTTCCCCAGGATTCATTATATCCCTCTTTCATGGGCGTCGTCAGCCAATATTTTCTTAACCTCTCCAGTTCATCTCTCCATCTCATATTCTGCCGTCGTCAGTTTCGTATTTGATCTCTTATGATTCATGTTGTGAGTCGTGATGTCCAACAATTGTCTACCATTCGTACAATATGACCAGCCCATTGAGATTTTTAATGGTTTTTATGATGTCTTGGACTACTGTTTTCTCCCTGCTATATTGTGCTGTCTCGTGATCTCTCCATGTGAGGTTGAGCATGATTCTTTCATGTGCGCGATACATGTTTCTCAGTCTGAGGATCAGACTCTTTGTTAGGTTTCATGTTTTAGTGACTATCGAGAGGTTGCATTGGCCGTATAATCTTCTTCTTTATAATAATGGGATTTACTTATTCTTGAAGACTGAGCTTGTTCTATGGAAGATTTTCTATCCTAGATTGATTCTTCGATTGATTTCTTCTTCTTTTGAGGATTTCATGGATATTTGTTGTTCTTGATAGATTTTGATTGTTGTGCGTTTACTTCTGACATGTTCGTTATACATGACTTTTGTCTTGATGAAGTTCATGTGAAGGCCAATTTTCTCACTTTATTTTTTTCAGCTCATCTAGCATTCTTTTTGAAATGATTAAATAATTACGTTTATTTCCGTCATATTATACATAGCATCTATCCGAGTCATCTTGATTATAATATCTTTGTGAACCTATTCCAGCCAGACAATTAACAAATTAATCGCGAATACTACATGTCTTTTGTATGTTATAGTGTTCCATACATTTCACGATATGGATGCACCAACGTACCAGAGAGAATGAATGGGTGTGCTACAAGAAAACGTTTTTTTTTGAGGTTATGCTTTGAATGTTGATGCATTTCAAAGATCCATTTATCTTATTTAGTTCTCTTTTTAGAGCATCCTGATTTGAACGATAATGCTCTCCAATAATGATTTCATCATTTTGTTTCCTTTTTAACAAATATCTGTGACACGCCTGGTAGATCTGCTCGTATGTTATTTTAATAACTGAGGGAAGAAACCGTAGCGATGTTTGCAATCGGCAATCGGCAATATATATGATGATTCAATGGCACACACTGTTCAGTTTTTGCAGAGATCAAAACTGGAACTTCTAGTGGATATACATCTGCTGCTAATTGATTATTATGTTCAATATAATAATGTTCATCCGGGAAATATAAAGGAAATTTGGTGAACTGAGTTCTATTTACACAAATTGACCAAACATTTAAGCAGTCAGGCGTATATCTGATGAGAAATGGAGCTTCATTAGACTGCCAGTGGATGGATGATGTTTGCTGCCAAATTATTGGATTTGTCTCTATGAGGATTCGTTAATAAATCTCCTTTTGTTGGTGGGATTTGGTTGAATAGAAGTTAATCATTCTTTACGATATCTGAACGACATTGTTGTACGTGGAAACAAGAACGAGGACAGTACGCATGCGCTGCAGATGCAATGGATACAATGACGTTGGTTAGAACAGAAAAAGACACGGATCCAAGAGAGAGAGAGAGAGAGAGAGAAGGAAGGGATTGAGAGGGGATAGGGAGGATAAGGGACAGAGAGAAGGAGGGCAAGGGAGAGAGAGGGAGGGCAAGAGAGAGAGAGAGAGAGGAAGGACAGAGAAAAGAGAGATGGACAGAGATATAGAGACATAAAGAGACAAAAACAGAGAAAGAGAAAAGATATTAATCTATATATATATATATATATATATATATATATATATATATATATACAGATATTTATCTATCTATCTATATGTGTGTGTGTGTGCGTGTGTGTTAACTATTGAGAATGAGACAAACTCAGGCGTAAAAGTATATGGAGACTTCAATCATTGATTAATTAATTTACAAACTTATGAAGTAGTATGCTCCATATGTTCGGGAAAGGTTCTCATTTTCAGTAGCACGTGTAAACCTTTTGGTGGTTAAATGCTTAAATTTCCATGGAAAACAAATTTAGACGTTTTGCTTTGAGAACAAAAATAGAAATCAAGAATGAAAATATATGGGAAGCCATTGAGGTGAATCTGGCCTTTTTCTTGAATGCAAAGGAATATATGGTGGTTTGGCTGGATTTTAGTCTGAAGAGGTGAAATTATCCTTATATATGAAGAAATGAATATATATGATACGACAGAATAATTATAAATCGCATTATATCATATTGAAACTCTTATATGAAATGATCTACTGTCGTTACACGGTTAATGTATCACTTGCACTTGCTAGCGTAAATAGAATAAACAATTACACGGTTAATGTATTTGATTTCTGCAGCAGACCCATTTCCTTTAATTGTTTATTCTAATCAAGCAGTCTAGTTTGAGTGATACATCAAGTGTGTTTCAACAGGAGATCGTTTCAAATAAGAGTTCCTATATGATATATATATATATATATATATATATATATATATATATATATATATATATATATATATATATATATATATATGTATATATATATATATATATATATATATATATATATATATATATATATATATATATATATAATACATATATATATATATATATATATAGCGAAGTATGGGATTGTGAGCCATGGGCCAGGGAAAAAATGAATGAATTTCGAGGCAGATCTAGGGATTATTTAACTAACACACACATACATATATAAGAAAAACACAAATCAAAGAGAGAAAGAGAGAGGGGGGGAGGAAAGCAAAGGTTTGGGGAAAAGAGAGAGGAGAGCAGGGAAGTGAAAGTGACACAGAGACATAGAGACTGAGAGATAGAAAAAGATAAATATATAAATAGAGAGAAAGAGAGAGAGAGAGAGGGAGAGTAATTTAGTGAAATTTTGAGAGATATGGATTCAAGGGGAGATTTAGAAAGAGAGAGAGAGAGGCAGGAGAAACAAAGACCTAGTGATCTAGAGAGACTTGAAGAGCAAGGGATTCAAAGAGATATAGAAAAAAAGATTTAGAAAGAGAGGGAGAGAAAGATGTTTGCGGATGAGGAAGATTATTAGTGTCGGATGAATGTAAAATTGCTGAAGAAGATTTTGAAAAGTCACATCTGTGAGAATCTGGATAGAATTCAAAATTTAATGCTCTTAAATGTAAGATAAAGTAGTTTGAGATAATGAAGCTACAGATACATTTTAGGGAATCAACCATTACAAAAAGTATCGGGAGACAGAGACTTGGGTGTTGAATTTAATGAACAATCTAATTTTGGAGAAACTTATCTCTTCAGCGGTAATGACAACCCCCAACTTGGTTGGCTTGATAGAGTTATCTTATCAACAGATCCTTATTCTATTTTCATCGTTAAAAACATTTTCTACTGATTAAAGATTAGAGTAGTTCATAGAAAAATTATTTTGAGGGCAGATGTGGGAAAGACAATCCGTTGAAAAATATGAAAATTATTGAAGCATATATTTTAGTATAAATATATCTATAGTGGACAAAATGAAGATTTGATTTCTTCGAGGCTTCAAAGCTATAAACAAAGGTCTTAACTCAGGACGAAAGCAAATAACCAGCAAACTCGAGGAAAATGGAAACCTAACTACAGACAAAGACAGGATTGTCGAACGTACCAAAGAATTTTATCAAAAACTTTATTCATCCAAACAAGAACTACAAAACAATGCACAAGATATGCAAGACATGAGCTATCAACTCTAAGACTTCCCAGAAGTAACCCCATCGGAGGTGAAACAAGTCATCAAACAAACAAACAAAGGAACAGCTCTTGGACCGGACAACATCAGCATCGACCAAAATGTGGGTAAAATCATCACTAGGAATCTGGCCGTCCTTTCCAACTTGTGTCTAAAATAGAGTAAAGTACCAGATCATTGGAACACTGCAATCATAATGCTTTTATATGAAAAAAAAAAGGAAACCCGAAAGACCTCAACAACTACAGGCCTGTAAGCCTACTCAACTGCGTGTACAAACTTTTCATAAAAATCATCACCAACCGAATCACAAAAACACTTCATGAAAACCTACCACGAGAACAAGCTGGCTTTAGAAGAAGCTACTTGACCTTGACCACCTGCATTCGATAAATCTGCAGAAAGAAAAAGCAGCAGAATATAAACTACAATTCACCGTAGAATTTATCGACATCAGAAAGGCCTTCGAATCCGTGGAAATCTCCAGGGCAATGGAGGCCATCACTCGACAATGTGTAGATCCAGTATTTGTTGAAGTGCTGAAACATATATACAATCACAACAGCTCCTTTATCAGGCTGCATAAAGATTTTGACCCCTTTCAGCTCTAGAAAGGAGTAAGATTAGGTGATAACAGCTCACCAAAACTCTTCACAGCCTGCCTCGAGATGATCTTCAGAAGAGTAGACTGAGACAGTATAGGAATCAGAAAATACAGTGAATATCTGAGCAACCTAGGTTTGCAGACGACATTGCCCTTTCTGCACAGAACTTACACGACCATCAACTAATGATAGATGAACTAAATGAAGAGATCAAGAAAGTTGGCTAACACGTGAACTTCAGCAAGACGAAGATTATGTGCAACAACCACATTGGAGATAAAAACATTAAGATCAAAATCGAGGACACAGAATTGGAGAAAGTAGATCATTAAATCTACCTAGGACAACGAATCTCCATGAGATCCTAAAAAGAAGAAGAAATCAAGCGAAGAAGCACACTAGGATGGCAAGCCTTTGGCAGAGTTAGCTCAACCTTCAAAAACAAGGAGATCCCATTCATCCTAAAAAGAAGGGTGTACAACCAATGCATCCTCCCAACAGTTACTTATGGAGCTGAAACATGGAACCTAACGAAAAGACAGATCTGCAAATTGAGAACCATGCAATGTGCACATGAAAGAATTATGCTTCGCCTCACAAAGAGGGACCAAAAGATAAAATGCGAAACGGAGGCCCGCAGAATACAAAATGGAGAGACGAAATAGACAAATTCTGAAAGTATTGACTCAGCGACGCCCTCGATAGAGAAGTGTGGTGAATCCTGGAAAAGTTCTATGTCCAACGACGGACGATGAAATACTGATGATGATGATGATGATGATACACTGGCTTGGTAACAATGATATTCATATGTATAGGATCTGTGGATAAAAGCTCTTATTCGAAAATATGTCAATTAACTTTTGATATCTCACTGTAGATGTATGAATCAATATTTACAGAAAAAACAATACTTGTTTCATGTATATTATATCTCCATTCAACGTTATCGAAAATATATATTTTTCTTTGGATTCAAGATTAGAGTAGCTCATTAAAAAAACAACTGAGAAAAAGAGAAAAATCTGCTTGAAAAATCTGAAAATATTTTGACATTCCGATATTTTGTGATTTTTTTTTTCACAAAATGCCATAAGAGGAAAGGAAGTATAAAAATACCCGTTTGTTTCCTGGAAAAGATAGGTATCATCATATAATGTGAAAAATGAAATATTTCCTGACATCTTTTTTCAATTTTTTCTTTAAATTCTTAAAAATGACACACGTCCATAATACTGTCCAGAAACTTACAATCGCACACGGCACAATAGAAAGAGCAATGTTAGGACTCCAACAGATGAAAGATGGTGATGGGCTGGACAGAGAACGCCAGGGTCAAACACTACTGCAACTTCTATTCCGACTGAAGTAAATTACAGCAACTTATGGATTGTATGTATCAAACAAATAAAAGAATATAAATAAGCATAAATTTATCTGGTAAATGAATATATCAATTAGAATGAAATAAACCTATACGTATCTATGAATTTACAAAAAAATATAAGACCCGTCGATTTAGCTCAGTCAGTAAAACAGCCACCTGGCAATTCGTATGGATTTTACTTATTGGTTCACACGTCTCATTTTGATGACAATTGTTATTGTTGTTTGTGTCCGGTAGAAAAATAGATTCAACTCCAGTTTGGGAGTTTGACAAAACCTTACTTCTAGGGTTAGACCAAAAAAGGGACCAACATGCATTCCAAAACAGACCGAAGTAAAAGATATAGAAGTGAGTGGCCAAAATGGAGATGGGCTTGACAGAAAGCAAAAAAGCTGGATGACAGATGATGCAAAATGTTAATCATACTCTTAACGATAAGTGAGATTTTCCCTCCGGTTATCAAATAAACTTTTTAGTTTTGATTACAGTATAAGGAGGCGCTGTTGTCATAGACGGTAACAGCGCGGACAATGGCAATCGGCAATCCAAGTTCGAACTCCAGGCGGAAGCTGTTTATGCTCAGTTCGCATGAATACCCCTGGGAAAGACATGGATCCATATCTTCTTCCCTAGCTATGAGTAAAGTAGCAAGGCAGATTGGTCTCTGGTCTCTCTAGTCATGAGAAAGCTGCCAGTCTAGGAGAAGGACAATCCAGGTTTGATACCCAGTTTGACGTTCTTTCCAAACTGCAGCCAGGTGTATCGCTCGCTGCTTTCCATGAAAGGGTGATTTTTTATGATTGGTCATCCGAGGACCATCATACGCTTCGCCCAGGTATGCGCCCGGAGGGGATGTTTTATTGTCTGTATAGATGGAACGGAAGTCAAGCATTCCCAAATAAAAATACATTAACCAGCTTGAGCTTTCCAGGACATTTGACCTTCATTAGTTCAATCTCTGGGTCGGGAAGTGCAGGAAAGTAAAATACTCTGGTTCAGGAGGGAAACAAGCGACATTGCCAGGATTAATCAATCAGGATGTAATTAACTAGTAGTAACAGCTTTACTCTATCCACTTCTACGACCTTCCTCAGATGTTAAATGTAATATATATATATATATATATATATATATATATATATATATATATATATATATATATATATATATATATATATATATGATTTACTGTTCGATTCGAAAAGACTGCTTTTTTCCCTCAGATTCTGCTTTCCCATGATCATCATAACATCTCAGTCAATGAATGTTTTCAGGTTGAATTTTGTAGGTCCTGTCTTTTCACTTCCACTTTTATATTGGAACATACAAAGTTGGGAACCTACATGGCGTTTCATTTTGACACAACAGCTAAAAATAAAAGATATTGTTAAACCTGAAGTTTTGAAATGATCTGATGATAGAGAAGCTTTTACTGAATCCCTTAATATTGTAAATTCATATGCAGTGAACCACCAAAGCTACTAAAGGTAGCAAAGGGCTCTATCTCTAAAAAAAAGGTTTAGGGAAAAAAAAGCCCTTTTTTCACCTTTTGTAGGGTATTATTTTGATGGGTATAGTTTGTTTATAACATATAGATTCTGAAAGTCAGGATACTTTTTGACGTTTTTCACTCTATTATAGATGTTTTCCACTGAAAAGGACCAGTGATGTCATAAATAAAATTCATTCTGACCATATTTATATTTAGATCGATTTTTCTACTTTACTTTAAATTTTGACGGCGAGTTTTTATTATACAGTGGGGTAACGTAAGTAAATGTAGTCCAACTAGGTGCTGATAATTCGAAGCTTGATTCTGACTCGCTGAATGATCCGTTCCTGGGGTGGATGGATTTTTTGCAAGTCTTATGTTTCATCGAATTGTTCGTAATATTTCTCAAAATCCGAACCAAGAGAGGACCTTTGTTTCATTCAATACCCGGGTATCGCTGGGTTTATAGCTTGCACCAGTAACACGGATATTCATGAACTGAACGACCCCAAGTATTAGCCGGAAAGGTTTGTAAAAATTGATGGAATTAAATTAATATTTACTGGATTATACAAAAACGATTTGAAATCAAAATATCAGCTACGATACATTTTCATTTTTTATTTCCTTACATTGCCTACTGAAGCCCCTCATTTAAAAAAATATCTAAGGGGATTAAAAGAAAATTCCAAATGAATTTTCTGCTCTAATACTGTGGTGCTGTTGCGTGATCCATACATAGCCAGCCAGTTAGGCAGACAGAACAACCTGAAAAATTGATTTAAATTTGCAATTTGTTATTTTGTTTAAGAGTATGGATTGGTCTAGCGGTTAACGCCCTAAGGATGGGATCAACAATACAAGTTTAAAATCTAGCAGATTTGCACTAATGCTATTGGAGAAGGTATGACTGCGTCTTTTCTCGTCCCAACTTTTGGTGAATAGTAAGAAAAGACTTGGCTCTCTAGCCATGTTTGCAAACCAGTTTAGGAGATGGACTAGTCTGATTCAAAATCAGTCTGAAGAGCGGAGGTTCCCATCGGGCTATCGTACCCCTGCCAACCGATTATGAAATCACCCGTTGTGTCCCAATGTTGGCAGTTTATTCATTTATTCCAATAATTAGAAAAGCGGGTAGTATCCCTTGAAGTGTGAAACTTGGACTCTGTCGACTGTGTGTTGAACTCTTGTGTCGGACTAGTTAAGATTAAACTTTGCATACTACGGTGGCAGCATAGAACAGTGAAACATAATATTTCATACGGGATGAAACATCCAACGACCCAGCACATGAGATAAGTAATAGTAATTTCGTTCTGTTTGCGTGATACGTCAATGGGAAAATAAGTAATTTAAAAAATTATAGCCATCATTTCAAATCTCACTTTTTCCCCATGGAAATTTTCCTGTATCGTGATTCAAATCATCATTACCAAATAACTGATTGGTTTTCGTTTCTCTTACCAACTAAGCTAAATTAAGAAGTTTTTCATATCTACTTAAATTAGTGTAAAAAATTCGCAAGTTTTTATCACATCTTAATAAATAAAAACACTCATGAAATTGACATTTCCTGATTGCGATTTGAAATCAAAACCAAGTGATTAGTTGCCTGCACCCTCACCAACTGAGCCAAACTGACAAGTCTTACAAATCTAAATTTCATACGCAAGGTCGGATTCATTCTGTTAATTAAATACATTAATATTAACAAATAAATGCCATAATTTCTCATGATATATACAATAAAAATAGAAGTGTAGCTTGACCCTACTTTACTTATTCTGAGAATACACCTATGATCCTAACTGTAACCTTCACGTGAGTTAGTTGCATGATCCGACCAGTGTCAGTGGTTGGATTCTGAATGTTGACATTCAACATTAATATGCTTTTCTTTCCTGGAAGATTGGGAAAACGATTGTGCCTCCTTCCATACTTATTCACTTTATTTAGAAACTTTATAGAAAGGTGTTTCTTTATAAGATGCTTCTTATCTTTCACCTGGGGTTACGTGATCTGGCTATGATGGCATTCAGAGTTTATGTTTTGTAATCGATTCAAATAGATTTCAAGATAGATCTACTCTAAATTTGGTAAAAAAGTGTCTCTTGAGACGTTTCTTTCTCTCAGGGTCAGGCGATCAAGCAATGATGGCGTTAAAACTTGATGTTTTAAAATATCCTCGGCTGTTTTGACACTGATCAACTTGAAACTTAATAGAGAGGTGTTTCTTGATAAGATGCTTCCTACCTGAAATGACCTTCTACTTGGGGTTACGTAATCTGGCAATGATGGTGTTTAAACTTGATAGTGGATGCCTCATTGAACTTTCCTTTCTTGTTTGTTATTTTGAAACTTGGACAATTGGGAGAGAGCATTGTAACTCTGATTATAATGGAGATATCAACTTTTTAAATGGTGTGTTGGGCACTCATCATGTGCAGTCACTCATATGGAGTATATTTTGATCATTGGCCCCCAAAATTATGATTCGGCTCACACATCCTGCTTGAGCCAAGTTTGGGAAGGGCACATCATTTTAGTTCATTGATCCAAACAATTGAGAACGGATTTACATGGGATACACGCAGTGCGTTTTATATGTCACAAAATGGTAGTGTGTGTGTGTGTGAGTGTGAGTGTGTGTATAGGCAGGAATCAGTCTTTTTTAAGTTTTATTTCAGTCTTAGTTCTTATTGCTCTCGTGCAAGAGAATGTTTTCACCGTATGCACGTATTGTACAAACGATATATTAGACAAGGATCTTTCGACCATATATCTAGTCATTTTCAAGGATCGTGCATCAATTACCTCCTGACACACGTTTTCTTGGGCGTAAACAAGGAAAACCAAGAAAAGGATTGAAATAATTCCATTGTCAATCATATTTGACAAGATATATATATATATATATATATATATATATATATATATATATATGTGTGTGTGTGTGTGTGTGTGTGTGTGTACATCATTTATTAAGAATACAGATTTATATAATCTGTCAGAATGATTATAAATTGTATTTTATTATATTGAGACATTTATTTGAAATTATACACCGTCGCCACACAGTTAATGTATCACTTACCTTGGACAAGGTAAAATAGAATAAACGACTAAAGAAAATGGGGCAGTAGGAATCGAACGTGCGACTGATAAGGTAGCCATTTCAACGTAGTGATGCTCTTACCATGGAGTTAAACAGCCACCAGTGATGTCCAAATGACTGTCTTCACTCCAAATTCTCACATGATGATTCTCTGACCACCCTCGAGGATTTGAGTTCAATTTTCACTATGGGCTTGCTGTCTATTTTCCGATTTCGGTGTTTAATCGTTGCCATAGGATTACGATCCAATACAATGTTGTGATAAAAAGCAATTGAAAATTAGGATAGAGGGGGAAAATCTAATCAAAATTAATAATAATAAGATCGCAATATATCATCCACAATAATAACAAATAACAATATCGCAGTATTTATTTTTTTGATGAAATAAAGTGAAACACGAACAAGCATATGCACAAAAAGTGATAACAGTATCCATTTGTTTAAAGGGATTAGTGTGACAGACAGACATCTGCACAAAGATGTTATAAAGGTATCTATTTGTGTTGAGGAATAACATGATAGACAGTCATCTGAACAGGAAAGTGATAATGGTATCTATTCTTTTGGAGGGGATAGCATGACAGACAGACAGACAGACAGACAGACATCCAAACGAAAAAGTGATAATGATATCTATTTGTCCAGAGGGAGTACCATGCCAGACAGACAGACATAAAGAAGTGATAACGGTATCTATTTGTTTGGAGGAAATAGCATGACAGACAGACATCTGCACAAAAAGTGATAATATCTATTTGTTCTGAGGGAATAGCGTTACAGACATACATCTCTATAAATGAGTGATAATGGTGTGTATTTGTCCATAGGAAATAGCGTGACAGATGGACAGACATCTGGACGGAAAAAAGGATTATAGTATGTATACGTTTAGAGGAAATAGTGTTACGGTAAGTGTCCCTGAACTGATTGATGTATCTAAAATAGAATCACTAACGTAAAAAAAATATAGAAATACTGGAGAGAAAATCTCGGATACATTAGATTGTTTGGTAAATAATGGCCGATTCTAATTCCCAACTTTTAGTTGTGTCCTACAATAACACTATAGTGTATTAGTTCCATTGTGTCTCGAAAAAATACACCCAGCATGATGTAAAGGAACCACGTCCGGCGCATTGGTTTCAAGTTTCGTAATGGTGATTTAATGTTCGAAAGTCAAGAAGGCAAAAGACGTCCATATGCAATTGAAAATCAACAACTGATGATTTTGGTCAAACGAAACCCAAGCAAAACTGTCAAAGAAATATCGCAGATACTGGGTGTTGGAATTGTGACAATATTGGACCCCCCTTGACGAATAGGTAAAGTGAAGAAACTCGATAAGTGAGTACAACATGAACTCAACGAAAAACCATTCCCCAAAAAAGAAAAAAATGGTCATCATTTTCTGAACAACCCAATTATTGATTTCTGTCAGATGATTTTTTCTCGTTTCAGGGGAAGAGTCTGCTGTTTCAGATGGTGTGAGAGTAATTTTTATCAGCAAAATTGTTATCTTAAGTAGAAAAGCCCATTTGTTAAGGACTAAGAATCAGATAGATAGATTTCACTGTCAATTACGTAATTAGATTAGACGAGGGCATGCACGTTCAAAAGATGCCACTAGTTTCATGGAAATCTTCAGGAGCATCAAACCTGAAGTAATGAAACGCTCTTCTTTCTTTCTTTCTCTATAATGCTGCTAATAGCAACTATTAAAAACAAAAATGTTGTCGTTAATCATAATTACAATCAAAATAGAATTTTTTGAAAAGGCATCATCTTCTATTCGATTCAATCACGTTCTTTAAAAATTCTCTCTCCCTCTTTATCATACACACACACTCACTCAGAATTCTATTCCGAAATCACTTTGAAATGATTAGTAACGCACATTGCGTCATGAAAAAACATCATGTCATCGCTTAAATGTTTCATTGTAGATTTTTTTTTGTTGTGAATCGAGCAGCTGACTTGAATGACCCCAAACTTGACTCTGCAATGTCTGGTTCATAGGCCAATTTATCTGACGGATATCATACAATGGCAAGTTGTCAAGTAATCTCAGTGCTTATAAGAACGCATAGGGATCTTTCAAATAATTGTAAGGATCAACGTTAGATGGTTATAGACGGATAACTTCAATGTCATTGTTTTGGTGAGGTTATTGTTACTGTTGAGACAAACAAAAATCAAGTCAAAACTCGAATAGCAGGAGTTTGGCAATATTTTCAATAACAGAAATTCAATGTTTACAGAAAAGGAAATACCGAGAACTCGCAAACACGAGTTGACATGATATTACATCATGACATAACTCTTTCTTTTTTCTTCATCTCTCTGTTATTCACGTCGAAATTCGAAATTCCAATGTCTTATGAATACAAGAGATTGATAAATTGGTAGAGGGCCTACGCAAAACTCTTTATTTATCAAATACTTGGTTGGACTGTCTATTTGTTTAAGTTAAAAATTGGATTATTTAGCTTTTTCTAACGTTGAAGAAAATCTTTATTACTTTAATTAAGGTGCAAAATTTGATCAAAACATTCAACTGCGTTTTCTCTTGTTCAGCTTCGTTGTAATTGCGTCATTGAAATGCAAGGAAATTCAACAATTGAATCACCTAAATTCATTTGAAAATTACTTACAATTGAATAAATGACTCAGGTCATGTGATACATATTCCGAATGTGTTTTAACCCTTTCGTTCCTGAAGAACAAGACTTATCGAAGTAAATCTTGCAACGACGATTTTAACGTTAATACCTTACATTACTATTGAAAAGAGGGTTATTACCAATGCGTTTTAGGGAGCTGAAACAAGTGACCCGTCGAAAAAAAGACTTTCAAATTTAGAACCATGCAACGTGTCGCACTTAACATCTCATAGAGAGACCACCAGACAGCACACTTAATTAGATTTTAAAAAAAAATACCTCAGAGATATCATGGACTGGTTATGTTGCCAGAATCTCCGTCGAACTGATTTGTGACTCATAACGTGGATCCCTAGAGACCATATTCGAAACTGTGGCCAGTAAAAAATGAGAAGGTGTGACGAACTAAACATGTTTAGAAAGTAGTAGTGCCACGATACCAATGATAGAGAGGTTTGATGATTCTTGGAAAGGTCTATGTTGCTGAGGAGATGACGATGATAACATCGAGATGGTTCGTAAGGCGTTTGAAGACCTCCTTCGTCCCCCCCAAAAGTTAAGAAAGGCTTATTTATGCCACTACCGGAACCGAAAGAAAAGCAAGACCCCCACAAAAAAACAAAAAACAACCTGAGACCAATAATTCTACAGTCAGTCGTTACGAAAACCCATGTCGTGATCATGATTACCTCTCTGCAAGAAAAACTGATTAGTCTCAAGCCTATCACGTGAGCAGCATACCAACCGAGAAGGAGCATAATGGAATGCAACTTTAGCACTTTAAAATCACTGGTAGAAAAAGCAATGAAATCTAAGGACAAGCCTGTCTGCTAAAGGGGCAAAATCCACTCCAACTTCTATTCCGACTGAAGATGATTTCCACAACATTTTTATTGTATGTATAATAAATTGAAAATGATGAAAATACGCTGTCTTCAGTGTAAATGTATTCATTAGAATATAATAAGCCCATGCGTTTCTGGAAGGAAATTTTTCATTAAAATCTGAGACTTGTCAATTCAGCTTAGTCAGTTAGACAGGCCCCTAGCAATCAGTTGGCTATGAATTCAAATCACGGTAGAGGGATGTGAATTTTACATATCGGTTTATATACCTGATTTCGGTGAGGATGATTCTTGTTCTTGTTACGGTAGAAAAATAAAGTCAACTCCTGTTTTAAAGTTTAGCAATGTATTTTTCTGGTATGAAAGTATTTGAATGGAATGAACCTTGCGCCTCAATAAAATCCATTTTCGAAGATATATGAGGTTTGTCAATCAGCTCAGTCGGTAAAACACCGACCTACCAAAACAGATTGTCGTGATTCAAAAATCAGGGTAGGGGAATATTGTTTTTACTCCTACAAATTTGGTGAGGATTGTTCTTGCTGTTCCTCTCACGGTAGAAAAAATCAAAGTCAACTCCAGACTTGGACTAGAATTAGACAATTTGAAAATATCAATGTCAGTTTAACTATGGGTTCCTGGTCTCGGTTTTTCCAAGGTCCCATGCTTAATGCTTGCAAACTATCAATTCCGATTCAGTGACAGTGCACTTGCTCTATTATCATCAACACTTTCAATTTTAATGACCGACTGAGTGTTTGAGATCAGCTATTTCCATCCAATTACCATCTTTATTTGGGCTGGTTATTTCAAAAGATTAATCAGAGTATTGTATCTGTGAGGTCCATGTAGGATTCATACGAAGTTATTAGAAACTGAAGTCACTCGATAGAAACCGTCATAAAATGTCTTTTGGCAGCATCCTGTGTTGGGGGTTATCAATCAAAATTGGAATAAGGATTGATCAATGATTACTTCACTTCTCTCAACTCTTATTGGATAACCAACAAGTTAAATTTTTTATAAAAATTTGCCAACACAAACTGGTAAGTATAAACTTTCATATAAAATGTGCACTCCCACTATGAACTATTTAGGGGTGGGGGTAAAAAAAGTTGTTTTTTTTTCTAGACACAATAAAGTGTTGATGATTTGATTTTCCAGCCTTCTACATTCAACATTACATCCTGTACTCGTGATACTGAACAAAACAGGCAGACCAGCTTGAGAACTGAAGAAACTTATGTTGGCAGTTTTGATGACAGTTAAAAATCAATGAAAGATCACAATGTAAGTAAAAAATATATATATGAAATAACGTCAACTAAAAAACTTTCAACACAGATTTTTTCAGTTTTTAAGCTGGACTGGCTTGCTGGTTTGCTCACCGGCTAAGTATGTTGCAAGTGCACACAGTCCACACCAATGGGGCTAGAAATTTTAACACTCACTCCTTCTTATGTCTTGGGTGTGTTTTCTTAATTCTAACCCTAAATAGATTTGGCAATTTGTTTTATGCTAAATCGATTCCATAATGTATTTTTCAATTTAATCGATAGTGTCTTTCAATATCCAAATACCTGGCCATTGAGAAAATACTGATAAGTTTAATAGAAGTAAATGTACTATTCGTATTAGTTATTTGTTCTGGCGTCTTAGTGGACTTTAAATGACAATATATGATGTCTCAAGTTATCTAGAAAATTCGGGTATTTTTCGTGATCACTGCCCAACAAAATGTCTGAGATGTAACTTATATATTGATCACCCCTTTTCCTAATTTCTCAGCTGATCACCCCGACATGGCATGTTGTCAAAAGACGAGACAGTTCCCAAATAAGTAACTAATCAGACCTGATTTTAGTTAGACGAAAATGGAAAGGTTTAGCCAATTTTAGCCACTTTGAAAAATAGTTTTAGTTATAAATAACAAACCATACTTAGACACTGGATGGTGTAAGCGAAAACTTGACATTACAGTTGATAATTGAATACCCATAGCGCCAAATTTGAAGTCTTGGGAAAAGATTCCATAAAAAAATAATTATGATCAGAATAAATTTGATTTATGACATCATTGGCGTTTTCCACTGGGAAACATCTGAAATTGAGTAAAAAAAACATTACAGAAATCTAGATTCTGGAAAATTAAGTTGTTATTAACAAGCCCGTTAAAATAAGGCCCGAAACAGATCATAAAAAGCATTTATTCCAATTTTTTTAGGAAGGTCTTGTGAGTTATTAATGTTAATGTTAAAGTCTGCAGAAAAAAACAGTTTGGTTCAGAGAGCAAAACCATTCAAAAACACAAACAAACATATAAACAAATATCTGTTCATGTCAAATGGGATAGAACTCTTTGATGGCTACGGTTTTTCAACGGAAAAGTTGAAAGAGAAAAAAAACACAAAAAGAAAACTGACGTAGGAAGAACTAAAAACATTTTTTTTTAAACTAAAAACATAAAAATGATGTAGAACCATTGATAAAATGTTTTGAACATTTGGAAGCTAGCTATTTCAAATTTCAATGAACAGATAAATACAACAAAAATTGCTTTTTGTTGATAAGACACTTCGTTTGCCTTCAATAATCTAACGAAAATCGTTTTTTCTAAAAAAAAAAAAAACGAAAGATTGAAACATTCTCAAAAATTATCAGTGAAAAAAAAAACGAAACAAACAAAAAAGAAAACAAGATAAGCCTGGCAGCTGCTGGGTCAAGCTCCAACCCTTCTCCTTTTCTGACTGAAGTTACTCGTTGCAACAATTTCATTGTATACATGAAAAATTACAATGGAAGACTTCTAAAATAGAGGCTTTAAAAAAACTAAAAAAAACATCTAGATTTCAACAGAATTTTCAGGAGTACTGATGCTATTTATCAAATCTGTAGACAAAACGATATTACCACGAGCGCTGAAAAACACCAACACTTATACAAACGTATATGCACACAAACATACGCACCTATGAAAACGGATGGAACCCTCGACCGTCTCTGATGGCTACGGTTGTTCAATTTATATTTCTCGAGTATAAAAGTATTCATTTTTTACAATGATATAAGCCCTTCTGTAACTATAAGATTAATTTTAGTAGTTAAGTAATACTTGGCTCAGTCGGTAAGAGTATCGGCTTCTAATCACGTAGGGGAAACGGTAATTTTGTAAATGTGTCAATTCATTGGAGTGAAATAAGCCCTTGCGTATTTCAACATAAATTTGGCCCAGTAAATTCTAACTACCTTAAATTTGCTGAAGATTGTTATCGTTGTTGTTAAACTCCAGTACAAAGTCAGGAGATGACTATGTTTTCTTACCGTAACAACAACGATCCTTATCAAAATCAGGGGCGTAAACTGATATGCAAAACCCATATTCCTCTACCATGATTTGAAATCATGACCAACTGATTATCATAAAGCTGTCTCACTGATTGAGTTAAATTATCAATTTTGAGATTTCCAGGAAAACTTATGATATTGATACGCAAGGGTTAATTTCATTTCGATAGATAGATATATCCTTGTAAAAAATACATATATTTGACATATATATACAATAGAAAAGTTGCAGTAATCATCTTCAGTGGGAATAGAGGTTTCAGAAGAATTTGACCCTATCACAGCCAGACTTCTTCAACTCCACGTTCGGACCGGTGTTTGACAAAGGCCTAAAAAAAAAAAAAAATAAATGAACAGACAATATTTCTGTAACATCGTAATATTTATGATTTCATGGTACATCCTACTGATTTCTTAGTTGTTTACCGTGAAATCACACTGAAAACTGCTGCTGGCATTCGATCCTGCTCACTACTTAGATGAGTAACCCGCTTGGGAATACCACGTACTGTCAGCACCTGCTATCCATATCTACACGATTGAGCCTCAACATAAAACCAAGGACATTAGTCCAACGATACGTCCACATTCCACCTGCCATCACTATAATACAATAAGTCTTTTGCTTACATCACTCTTCTGTGACAGGCTGAGAAGATTCTCATTCATATATATATATATATATATATATATATATATATATATATATATATATATATATAGAGAGAGAGAGAGAGAGAGAGAGAGAGAGAATTGTATTAATGGATGCCTGTATCAATAGAATAAATATTGATCAGTGCAATATCACACTAACAGAGCTATACCCAGGATACCTATAACAATATAAATGCGTTTTTGATATTGCAAATTACGTTATATTGGTGGATGCCAGTAATAATAGTATTTTTTAGTATCAGTGTGAGTTGAGATGAAAAAAA
The DNA here is from genome assembly GCA_963457665.1 of Thysanoteuthis rhombus. Classification (NCBI taxonomy): domain Eukaryota; kingdom Metazoa; phylum Mollusca; class Cephalopoda; order Oegopsida; family Thysanoteuthidae; genus Thysanoteuthis; species Thysanoteuthis major. The sequence continues at coordinate 53,294,820 of OY735222.1, read as the reverse complement.
AATTTCGTCCAAATTTTGATGACATCAGAGAATATTTTCAATTCTCTGAATGATGTAATTCCATGTGGCCATTGAAACTGGACCCAGTTTCACATTGTAAGTATATAGTAGATTTGACCCCTACTCTCTGAAACATGACGTAACGGGCAATGACTGTCCGATTTAGTGTTATTCTCTAAATTAGAGCACGATGAAGATGCAGAGTTAAAATCATTCCATCTTACTGTGGCAAATAATTACACTTCTCTCGCTTCGATTGATGGAATTGAACGAGATAAAAAAAATGCTTCTATGGTACTGAGGCTGTGACCTTTCCAAAGGTGCATGCCTGAGAGGCGAAGGACTTTGCTGTGTTTGTAGCATTCAGCAATGACTGTAATGTGAAATAACTTTCCGTACTTCGTACAAAACCACGGCTTCGAACTATTTTGGTTATCTCTCTTTAGTGATGTCAATTGAGATATTTCATATCTCAATTTAGATCATTCTAAAGAGCAGAAATCAGGGGTGATGAATCATAGGACCTGAAAAAATATTATCTTTATCTTTTTTATTCATTTTCATTTCTTGAGAACCGCTGATCCTGACAACTTCAAACTCGATGCTGCACTGCTGGCTAACATATCCAGCGAATGACTAATTCGTACAATGGCCAGCTGTCGAGTTATCGCTCTGCATACACACAAAGAAACAGAAGAAAGATTTCCAGAAAATTAGATTAGATTTCCAGAAAAGATCAGTTGATCAGTCAAGTCGATTCAAGAAGTCTTTCCTATGATTTATGGGGGATAATTATTAGTAGCAAGGAGAGGTTTAACTTTTATATCCAATGGAAGTGTATGGTATCTCGGTTGAATTAAATGGTACCTTACAAAATAAGTAGAGAGTATAGACTTCCATAGTAATCTGAAGTCAATCATATGATAATCCTAAAAGATGATATAACTAATTAAATTTTACTCTTGCTGTACGTAACAAAATTTTATTATACCAGTTTATTGTGTGTAACCTTTTGTATGTACTTCTCCACATACGAAACTAGCAAGATTTATTCAATAAGAAAGTCTGTCTCTCTGTCTGTCTGTCTGTCTCTGTCTGTCTCTCTGTCTGTCTGTCTGTCTGTCTGTCTCTCTCTCTCTCTCTCTCTCTCTCTCTCTCTCCTTTACTTTTGTCAACGAGGTAGGGAAAGGTAAAAGGTACATTCACTCACTCCGTGTCTTTCTGTCTGTCTTCCCACACGCTATCCAAAAAAACTCTCAATTAATCTCAATGACATTTTGTGGAAGGGAGGGCCATAATGAAGGACACTATTGGTTGATTTAATTAATCTAGGATAATCTGAAATTCTTTTCCCCATCTCCGATGTAGACACATGTCTCGGACGATTCCGTCCACGGCTGCCACCTCAGGTGAAAGCTATAATATCGGTAAGAAAAGAGAGTCTCTTTCCTGTCGGTTTCTTTCTCTGGTGGTTAAAAAAATTGAAAGAAAGGATAAAGTTCTTTCGCTTTGCATTACTAGAAAAATATATTGATAGGAGAGACCATCTTTCCTTATAGATATTACATTTTATATGATCGTAGAATGAATCAGCCGAAACTTTCTGCTTATATCTCTGAAGATGATCAGAGTTCAGATTGTGTGAACAAAATTTGGTGTGTTAATTACTCATCTCAAAATTATAGATAAAACTGCTCTTTTTTTGACAATCAGGAAATTTCATGTGTGTGCATATATATATATATATATATATATATATACATATATAATTATATATGTGTGTGTGTTTGTGTTTCTGTTTGTCGTGTCTGTGTATCTGTGTGAATCTGTGTTTATCAATTCTTGTAAAATAATCCTACACAATCTTGACAGACAAAAGATGGAAGGTCTGTGTACGTGTGTGTGTGTGTGTGTGTGTGTGTCAATTCTTGTTAAATAATCTTGCACAGCTTCTGGCAAACAAAAGATAAAAGATGTGTGCATGTGTGTGTGTGCATTTTTGTAGAATAATCCTGCACAAATTTTGATGGACTGAAGTTGAAAAGGTCATTCCGTTCAGATGTCGTCAAGAGAGCCAATCCCACTCTGATGATTACGTCTCAACTTCCAGACTTCTCTCGGGCTATTTCTGTAATTTCCTCTGAAGCAGTGGCACAGACATTAGGGTAACTTGAATGTCACAGAGGTGAAATTGCTTCAGTCGAAAGCAGAAAGAAGATTCTATCTTCAAAAAGTGTTTCTATATTTTCAAATTTAAACTCAATTACTACACATGGACTTAATCACAGACCTCAGAGTTAATGGCTTCATACTTAATATATATATATATATATATATATATATATATATATATATATATATATATATATATATATATATATTTGTGTGTGTGTGTGTGAACACGAAAGCACCAAGAAACCTTTGTTAATACCGAACAGAAACAAAATACCGAATGAAAATAAAACATCAAATATATTATTGAAGAATGAGAGAAAAAATTTAATGTAAAATATTGAGTTACTTCCATTGGAGTCTATTACTTTCTCCTCAGCCTACTCTTTTCCAACATGAAACTTTGGAGATATCGAATGAACAGACAAACAGACACGAGTGAACTTCTTCCAACATTGTCGGCAGAGGCAAACTAAAACATCATCATCATCATCATCATCAGTCTTTTATCGTCCGTCGTTAGACATAGACCTTCCCTAAGATCCGCCACATCTCTCTGTTATGGACATCGCAGAGCACATACTTTCTGAATTTGTCTAGTTCATCTCTCTATTTTGTATTCTGTCGGTCACAGTTTTGAATGTGATCTTTTGGAATCCATATTGTGAGGCGTGATGTCCATCGGTTGTCTATCATTCCTGCAACATGACCAGCCCATTGCCATTTGAGTTTTCTAATAGATTCGACGATGTCTTTGATTCCCATTTGTCTTCCAGATATACTCCACTGTCTTGTAATCTCTCCACGTGAGGCCCAGCATAATTCTTTCATGTGCACATTGCATGATTCTCAATTTGCAGGTCTGTCTCTTGGTTAGATTCGATGTTTCAGCTCCATAGGAGACTATCGAGAGGATGCATTGGTTGTATACTCTTCTTTTTAGGACTATTGGGATCATCTTGCTTTTAAAGGTTGAGCTTGCTCTGCCGAAAGGTTGCCATACTAGAATGATTCTTCGCTTGATTTCTTCTTTTGTGGGTTTCGTAGAGATTCGTTGTCCTAGGTAGATGTAGTGATCTATTTTCCTCAGTTTTGCATCTTCGATTTTGATAGTCATGTTCTTATTTTCGATTGTCGAACATGATTTTCGTTTTTACTGAAGTTCATGTGTAGGCCAACTCTTTTGCTTTCTTCGTTTAGTTCATCTAGCAATAGCTGGAAGTCGTGCAGTTTTTTCACTGAATCTGAAATTGTCGGCAAATCTTTGGTTGCTCCGACATTCGCAGTCTATTTTGATTCTTCTATTCTCCTCAGTTCAGGTTCCGAGAGAGATATACTATTCAACATGTGTCCAAAACAAAGTAAATTCCCAAAGTCTGGTACACGGCAATTATAACGCTTTTACATAAAAAAGCAAACCTCAAAGACCTCAACAACTACAGGCCTATAAGCCTCATTAAGTGCATATACAAACTTTTCACAAAAATCAATACCATTCGAACCCCGAGAACACTAGATGAAAACCAACCACGGGAACAGGTTGGATTTAAAAGAAGTTAATCGAACATAGACCATCTCCACTCAATAAATCAGCTGAAAGAGAAAATAGCAGAATACAAAATGCTACTTGCTGTAGTATTTATAGACTTCTAGAAGGCATTTGACTCGGTGGAAATTCTCATGGTCATGACGGCCATCTCTTTACAAGGTGTAGACCATACATATACATTCACAGAAACTCTTTTATCAGACTACTTAAAGACTCAGAACTCCTCCAGCCTCCAAAAGGAGTAAGGCAAAGTGATACTAGCTCACCCAAACCCTTCAAAGCCTACCTCGAGGTTATCTTCCAAAACCTGGAAACTAAAACAGAGTTTCTCAAACTGGGTTCTATGGAATTCTTTGGTTCTGCATCACATGGTTCAAGTTCCGTGGCCGATTTTGAGAAATGAGCAGTTACAAATGAAATGATTTGTGGTTTTGATACAAAAAATCCAAATGTGTCCGTTGTGCTTTACATCGGTTGTTGGTTTTTTATAAAAAAAAAAAAAAGAAGCCATTCTTGATTCAGAATTAAGACGATCTTCATAAATATTAATATCCGGACTCATGTATCTTAATAAATTTCGTTTAGGTGTTTTGCATGTTATGCTTAGTAAACGACAGTTTATAGTGCTTTGAGATGGACGTTTTGAGGATGAGATTATTCAACCTTCGACGAATTATCTTTTTAGAAATAACAAAAAAAAAAAAAAAAGCGAAGAGATGTTTGGATTTTCAGAATTTAAAATTAACAAGTTTTCAGAAAGCCGAATCCAAAACTGAGGCCAAAGCTGTCAACATCAGTTTCTTAAGGTCTCACGTGTCCAGGCCTCCCCTAAGAAGCTTGAGGGCGGAGACTTCCAACATTTACACTACATCATGTCTTTTTTAAAAATCTATTTTAGTGTATAGGGAGGTACAATTTACGATGTAAATTCATGCTTAATTGATCACTAGTTGGCGCCCACCTGTTTTATGGAAATTCAAACTTTTCAGTGATACAATAAGAAGCGAGAGAAGTAACGTTTTCATTAATCACCCCTTTCTTGTTATACTGCTTTAATGGTTACCCCCAGCACGGCATGCAGCCAAAAGATGGTATTTATTGAGTGACTAACCAGACTTGTTTTCTTCTCTTCTTAATACGGTACAAAGCAGAAAAGCACCGGGTACTTCCAGTTATCTAACTTGGTTTTTCGGGATTCTGAACATTCGGCATTTCAATCAATCGGGGTTCTGATCATTCGTGATTTCAATTTTTGGCTTCATGACATTCGAGATAATGTGTTTATTGATTATGATTGGGATCTTCTTGGTTCTCTAATCAGTAATCATTCGACGGGTTTAATAAATCATACATGATAAAAAGTATCAATTCATTCATCAGCAGCATCAACAATAACCTTTTAGAGCCCATCGTTTGATATAGACCTCCCAAGGATTCGCTAGACCTTTCTATCGTGGGCGTTACGGAGTCAATACTTCTGAACTTGTCTAGTTTGTCACGCCATCTTATACTTTGGCAGCTAGAATTTTGCATATAATTTCTTGAGATCGATATTGTGAGTCACGATGTCCATAGGTTGTCTGATATTCTTACAACATAGCCAGCCCATTGCCATTTGAGTTTTTGACGAAATTATTTATCCCCAACTCTTGTTTTTCCTCTAATATATTGCGCTGTTATGGGATCTTTCCATGTGTTGTTGAGCATGATTCTCTCTCATGTACATTGCATGGTTCTCAATTTGAGGGGCAATCTTTTGGTTAAGATCCATATTTCAGCTCCATGGGTGACTATCAGGAGGATGCATTGGTTGTATACTCTTCTTTTCAAGACTAACGGGATCTTCTTGTTTTTGGAGGTTGGGCTTAATCAACCAAGAAATTGCCATCCTAGAGTGATTTTTCGCTTGATTTCTTCTTCTGGTGGCTTCATGGGGATTTGTTGTCCTTGATGTTGTGTTTTTTTCCCCAGGTATTTGATTTGGATTTTTGTGTTGTTGTCCTCAACATGTTTGTTGTACATGACATTCGTCTTGCCGATATTCATGTAAAACCAAAAAAAGTACCCGTAAAAAATGTGAAAGCCAAGACATATGAAACATATCCATCCAGTCGTGCTTTTGACTGAATTATATGGAATGCCCTTATTTCCAAAACCATCTAATGTACTTCACTGGTTACGAACAAATAGATAAAGTAAAAATAACCTTACTAAAGAACCAGAAACTAACCTCAACTCTCTTCAAATAAAGTTGAGAACAACTTCCCGAATCTATTTGGACACATTGAGCGATCAAAAAGATTACTTGCGTGCCAGGAAAATCATCACATACTTTTGTGATCGAAAAGTATTTCTTACTGCTATAGATTATGAGCCAATCAACTAAGACATGACCAGGATTAAAAGGTACGAACCGAAGTCTGGATTTAGTTCATCATCTCTTCTATCCGGCACTGCGTCGTTAATAGTGAAGTTTTACCCCATCGAGGATAGAGGAGCATATTCGGCATCGCCAACTGTATGAATTTCGAAAAGAAGTATTGCAACGCAGGTGATGAGAATCATTTGTGAATTACATCCTGATGCAGCTAAGTCCTGTGTGGTTTAAAAGGTTTTGAAAATGGCAATTGAGATTTGAAAATACGTAATTACTTTCCGAACATGGAAATTCGTAATTACTTTCTGAAAACCTTAATATTTCTAGAAGCAAGACGTGAGAAATAAAAAAGTAGATTGCGTGACAGGATACTCCTTTGGTCAACAATGAATGGTAACTGGAGCCAGAAAAAGACCCGTGCTCAAGATTGTAAGAGTTGAAAGTCATCTGAATTCCGCAATCCGTAGTGGGCGGAAATGGAGGGTAGTTGAGAATCCACTGTACGTGTGAGCATTTTTTTAAAAGTTAATTCCTGCAGAAGGCCTGAATGGGACCTGTGGCTTCAATAGAGGATTTGAACTATGTTTTTATTGGATCATACCTTATTGGAAAATCATCATCACTGTGAATTTTCCAGCTTCTGGAGTTGGCTATGCATCTAACAACTGATTGACTGATTTCAAATATCCTGGGGTGTTCGAGTATCCAGCAGTGGGATCGTGTTAAATGCTTTTTATTAGCATCTCGCTATCCAATTGCAACACCATTTCAATTAATAGCAGATGAAGAGAGTGACGTCCCTTTGTTCCAGTCATCTTTCATTCCATCATCCATTCATTCTGTCCTTCTTTCATTCTTTCTGTCCTTCCTCTCCCTCTCTTTCTTCTCTCCTTATCTCCTTCTTTCTTTCCCTCCATCTGTTTCTTGTCTTTTTCTTCGTTCTTTTCTTCTTTCTTTTCCTTCTTTCTTCATTCTTGCCCATCCTTCTTCTTTCCTTCATTCCATCTTCCTTTCATCTCTTCTTTCCTTCTTTTTTCTCTTCCTTCCTTCTCCATAATTTCCTTCATTTATCAATTCATTCAGATTTTAAGTAGGTTTAGTTGGCTGGCTGTCTGTCTACGTATGTATCACACATACAGGCCCCACCAATTGAGCTAGAGGACTGAAAATTTGAACATTTACTTTTTATTATACGTAGGGAAATATTTTGTTATTTTGCTTTTTGAAATTTTCCCTCCAAATAAGTTTTTAGTAGTAGGGTCCAATTCCTTATGTCATTTTGTGATGAATCGATCCTTCAAATTGTGTCTACTTTCTTTTTTCGAGAATTCAATTTTTTTAATGATCACTGCCCAGCAAAAGATGACAGAAGTATCTTATTCATTGATCACCCCCTTTACAAGTTTTTTTTCCAGTTGTTCACAACCAACACGGCATGCAACCAAAAGACGCTGAACACAGGACAGTTTCTAACGAGTAACTAACCAGACCTGTTTATCATAAGTTTCATCATGAAAGTTTCATTTGAAATATTTATGGTCGCTGGTCTCTATAAATCCGGCTCTCATTTTCAACATGAATTGTATTCCTGACATTTCCTTCGTCTGCCAACATCTTGGATAGATATGTCTATTATGTCCCACGAAGAATCACTTCAGGTTGGAAAGCTTTCGGTACAGTGAGCTCAACTCTAAGAAGCACGAAAATTCCATTAACCCCACAAAGAAGGGTATTCAACCAACGCATCCTCCTCAATATCGATGGAACCCTCAAAAGATGAATAAATAAACTCTAGAATGGCGAGCTTTCGGTAGAGCAAGCTGGGCCTCTAGGAACAAGAAAATCCCATTAGTCCTTGAAAGGAGAGTTTGCAACAAATGTATCCTCCCGATAGTTAAGTACGATGCTGAAACATGGACCCTAACCAAAAGACTGGGTCGGAAACTGAGAGTCATGCAATGTGCACAGAAGGGAATCGAACTCAGCTTCACGCGGAGAGATCACAAGACAGCGCAGTATATTACAGGGAAAGCAAGAGTCAGGGATATCATAGAATCTGTTAGAAAACACAAAGGGCAGCGGGCAGGTAAATTTGCATGAATGCCATACTGCTTGACATCACGATTCAAAACCCCGATTCCCCATATATCATATACAAAACTGTGGCTGACAAATTAGATGGCATGACAATACTCTGCGACACCCATTATAGAGAGGTTTGGCAATTTTGGGAGGAAGGTCATTGCATAGTGACGAACGATAAAAGCATATAATGGTGGTGATGATGGTTGCACTGTTGCTGCTGCTGATGATAATGATTATGAGGAAGTGATTTGAGATATCTCTCAATTTGAAAGACAGAGACTCGGTGTCAATCAAAAATATGAGTCCATTAAAGATCTCCACAACGACTCATAATTTGCAGTCGACGAATCTTGACTGCACGTGTACACCGAAAGGGGGAAAAAAGAGACGAAAAAATTGAAGAAAATTAAGATATATGACGGATAGAAAATTATCTTAAAAAACATCACATCTATTTATCAAGCTCTGTCCGTACCTATCTATCTAACAGTCATAGATCGGTTGATAGAACGAACAGATAGATAGATAATGAATAGATAGATAGATAGATAGATAGATAGATAGATAGATGGATCGATTGAAACAGACTGGGATAGATAGATAGAGAGATAGATAGACTGACAGACAGATAGATAGATAGATAGATAGATAGATAGATAGATAGATAGATAGATAGATATGAACAGACTGGGATAGATAAATATAAGGATAGATAAACTGAATGATAGACTGATAGATAGATAGATAGATAGATAGATAGATAGATAGATAGATATAAACGGACTGGGATAGATAGAGAGATAGATAACTATAAACAGACTGGGATATATAGATAGACAGACAGACAGACAGATAGATAGATAGATAGATTGATAGATAGACAGATAGATGGATAGATATGAACAGACTGAGATAAATAAATAGATATGAACAGACATATCGATGGATAGATGGATAATGAACATATATTTATGTGTGCGTGTGTGTGTGTGTGTGTGTGTATGAACAGACTGAAATGAATAGATGGATATAAACAGTTTGAGATAGATAGATCGATAGATAAATAAGATTAGACTTAGAGATAGATAAGGACAGATAGATAGATAGATATATAGATAGATAGATATATACAAAATTATGTCAATCGAAAAATGAATTCTCGATTGGACCCGAGATTTAATCAATTCTCCTCTAATCTCTGGTCCACAGTTCAATATTGTAAATATTGCGTCGACATGAGTGAAAACAGACAAAATACACGATGGATGCGTACATGGACACAGATAGTAAATATGGAGATACAGACAGATTCGGCTTTCAACTTCAACACGGGTTGTATTCCTGACATTTCCCTCATCTGCCAACACCTTGGATAAATATCTCTGTGGTATCCTACGAAGAATCACCCCAGGTTGGAAAGCTTTCGGTACAGTGAGCTCAACTCTAAGAAGCACGAAAATTCCATTAACCCCACAAAGAAGGGTACTCAACCAATGCATCCTCCTCAATATCGATGGAACCCTCAAAAGATGAATAAATAAACTCTAGAATAGGCAAGATTTCAGTAGAGCAAGCTGGGCCTCAAGGAACAAGAAAATCTCATTAGTCCCTGAAAAAAGAGTTTGCAACAAATGTATCCTCCCGACAGTGAAGTACGGTGCTGAAACATGGACCCAAACCAAAAGACTGGCTCCGGAACTGAGAACCATGCAACGTACATTTCTATGTGGACTCAAATTGGATGTAGACAGACGGACAGATTGAATACGTACAGACAGACAGACATAGAGTGAGTTCATACAGACAGAGTGGATATATACATACTGAGCGTGAACACATATATACACACATATAGACAGACAAATAGACATATACAGAGTGAATGCAAACATACGAATACAAATAGTGAAACAGAGTAAATACAGACAGACAAACAGTCATTACATGCAAACAGACGGATAGATTGAATACATACAGACAGACAGACATAGTATATACAGACGGACAGATAGACACAGAATAAATACATAAACTTTTTCCAAATTCGTTGGCAGAGTTGAATGATATTAACAATGCTTGTTAGCCTACACACAAATCTCGATGATATCAAAACTTGACCCTAAACATTGAAATGATTGTACTCAATTCCAAGAGAGTCTCTTGTGATTATTATTCGTATATCGCCTGTCACAGAGATGTTGACAGAAGGCAATGGACCAGTCTGATTAAACTATTGATTGGAGATCCTCCTATTCGGATTCCATATCTTCCGACGTCTAAGATGTCAAACTAAGCTAAACTTGAGAAATATGAACGATATAATGTTGAATATTTACCCAGTAAATGCAGCTTAGCCTGACACAAGGTCACAGTGCTGAGCAAAATCACTATGATCAGTAGAAACAGCTACCGAGGTAACTGGCGAATCTGATCAGTCCTTCGAATATTCAATTGAAAACCATTACAAAAACAATGCTAACGTCCAATTCTTGCAAAGTTCAAATTTTTAAATATGTAGCCCAGGTAAGAGAGCTATCTAATTGCTGTTTTCCAATGAAAGAAAAGAATTCTCAAGAAGTTCATGCATAGACAGTGACAGTGTTAGGTCTATTAATCACGTATATCCAAGGGAGAATGATTGATAATAAGAATGAAGACAGACTATGTTCAAAACATGCAACGTTATATCTGCAATTTTTTAAAGCTTTTGGCAATATTTGTTTAAAACTGATTCTTTCCAATTGATTTCCCAATTGATCCTCCAATTGATTTTCAAATTGATTTTCAAAGTTGATCTACTGTTGGAAGCGTCCGAAACAAATATAGATAATCATTGCATCAGAAATGAAAAGAAGAAAATCGTCCCAAAGGCAAAATAATTTAACTGCAAAAGACAAAGTTACACGCACAGACACACACATACAAACACACGATTTGGCACCCATACAGCTATTCTTTGAGTAGTACAGTCGATATGTTCCAAAGATTTCCGTACTGCTCCAAGTTGTACCGTTCAAGGTCTTGATATGATTTAACGTTCTATTTTTGCGTATACTTGGTTATATTAATTCGTACGTAATCGTATTATATTAAAAGCAGCACTAATCAAAACCTCGAAAATTAGGGTATATATATATATACATTCAGGTGTTACTATCCGTTAGAAAGTGGTTTCGTTTCGTTTCAACCATATATATATAAGGATATTCTATTTGATAATTGAAAGTGCTAAAAAAGCATTTGAAGGAAGTTTGATGGTATAACACGCGGAAAAATTAATTTGAGGTCAGTGGTTTGAAATTGTCGAATTCTCTCGGAAACTTTTTTCTTAGTAATTTGTATTCTTAATGATGATATCATAAGTTTGTTTGCAGGAAGTTGGGGATTAAAACTGACGCAACGTAATTAATATTTACATGGATGAATATTCAATAGAAATGACACAAACATCGATTCACATCTCTTGTTAAAACTGATCCTTCATCGATAAATACGTTTTTGAAGGTTGACCCACGTGAATGAGCCCTGTTTCAAAAATAAATATGTGTTATGAAATGATATCAATGAACCATGCACATAATACCTTATATAAAATGACTAACTACATGTATGACATAAACTATTTAGTAAGAAGGGGAGATGTTGTTTCAACACTGCTGGAATGCCACGTTAATGTAACTGTTTTGTTTTTAAATTCCCCGAAACGGTTACGTAGTAAACAAGTGATGAGTCCAACAAGAGACAATTTATAAATTGTACCATAATACCAAAGTATATGTGAAACACCGAAGAAAATTACATAGATAGTATATTAGGAAATAGGTGTCTGAAGTGACACAAAGAAATTTTATCGATATCCATCAATGGAATCTCTATGAAGACACAACTAACAACAAAAACAAGAAAATTATAGACATTGTCTACGTTAACACCAAATTACAAGCAAATTGAATATAGCATAAGACAATAAATACAACAATGCACCCCCCCCCTGCTTTACCCTAAAAAGCTTAAAATTGATAACTATGATAAAAATATTAAAATAAGAATTGCTATGTTGGTATTAGCAACACACCGACAAGAATTTCTTGTATTCAGACAAACGTCATTTAAAGGTTTTTCCTGCACTCGGTGGAGGGGAGGGGGGCTGTGTACCGCATAAAAAAAACAACCCACTAATGCCTACGTTTGACACACAACTACCAAGACGCTCAGCTTGTCATCTATTGATACGGTAGCCGCTTCAAATGGTAATAGCATCGCCACTTCGAAGCGGCTACCCTATTGGTCGTAGGTTTGATTCTCTCAGATAATACACACACACACACACATATATATATATATATATATATATATATATATATATATATATATATATATATATATATATATATACATATATCCATTTCTTAATACATATCTGGCGTGTTGAAAGAAACAAGTAGATCCAGAATAAACGAGATGAGAATTTAGAGTGAAAACAATTACTTGGACTTTTGCGTAACCGGCGGCTGTTTAGCTTATATATATATATATATATATATATATAGCTATCTTTCATTTTTACATATCTGGTGAAATAAGGAACATCTTTTCGAATCCAACAATGAATAAAAACTTCAAAGGAGTTGGTGAGTATTCTGCAATTAAAACCCCTACCAATTAGGAATTCACATTCCCCACCACTGATTACGTCATATCAACACTCCAATGACCAATTCAAATACACAGCTTATTATTTATACAAAAGAACTTGGCATGATATCACTTCCGGGCAATTATGAATCCAAAAATAGGTGCTCTTGTGCAGAAACAAGAAAGATTTGATAAAAAAAGAAATGTTCCTTGGACTTTGTATATAACCGTATATATATATATATATATATATATATATATATATATTATTGAGAAATGGTTATATGATCCGACAGAAAAGATTATAAATTGCATATATTATATTGAAACTCTATTCAAAATTATCTCCCATTATTACACGGTGGAGGTATCATCTGGCCTAGACAACATTAATAGAATGGACAATAAAAGAAAACGGAATTGCTGCATGAATCGAACTTGATAGGGCAACTGCTTCAACGTAGCATAGCTTTCACCATTGAGCCGAACAGCTGCCGGTAATGCAAAGGCAAAAATTAACAGCGTTTCAGTGTGATATTACGCAATTTGTGATCATATAATACATTTGAATATATAATCATTTTATGTATGCATATAGAAAATGGGGAAAGATTTTTGTCAATGGTTCATCAAAGATTGTACATTCGAATGAAGTGGAGCATTATCACAATCTATGAAAATTCATGTTATTGAGCACTTTTTTTAAACTAAGATCTACTTAATACATTGATAGATATACGACATTTGTGATATATTCTATTACTTTCGTTCCTTATTGATGCTAAATGTGTTGGTACTTTTCAAAACACCGTCCAAGATCTTACCATAATTTAGCCTGGGTTTTTTCTTTTTGGTTTATTTTTGGTCACGTTATTTTTACAGTCCTACCATAACCGTACTAAATCAAAACTTGCACTAATCCAAAACACTCGATTCAAAATATTGCAGTGTAAATATACAACGCAGAATTCGTTAAATTCAGAACCCACAAGAATAATTGGATTCAATCTGGGTTTTTTTTTTCTGAAGATAAATGGCATTAATTTGTTTTTCGCCAAGAACATAGAATTAATTATTTGAAATTGCGATGGGAAGTTGTCGGCCGTTTTCTTTGAATTTCCTCTTTGGTCGAATTTCAGAGATTTTGCAACCGTCTTTATTCCTTTTCTTGGCAGACATGTCATACTTGCTTTTAGTTTCCTGCATTAGTTTCTCCTTTTTTTTTTTGGTATTTTTTATTTCATTTTGCAAACTACAATTAGTTTGTCCTTATTTGATGGGGACATTGGCGTTATTCTGTAATAAACGAATTTGCTGCTGTTGGAAGTTTGTAGCCAGCATCATGGGATTGTTATGCGCCCCCTTTTTTTCAAAAGAATTCTATCATGGTTTTATTATAATAGACCACTGGAAAACAAACTCGGAATACCACAGATACCAATGGAAAGAGCAAGGTTATGTATAACTCTTTGCGATAAAAAAATCGACATAGATCTGAGAAAAAAATAAAGTGAAGGATATAATACAAGAGATCAAGCAACAAAAACGAAGATGGGCAAGGCACACAGCGAGAGGAAAGGGCAGAAAATGGAGCAATAGACAAACAGATTGATACCCGTTGTGTAGTAAACGCAGAAACTCAAGACAAAGAGTTGAAATGGAAACGTTTGCCGATAAGACACGACAGAGACTAGCGTAATCTCGTCATAGAAGGAGATGGGAAAAGGCCTTTGTCCAGACTAATAACCACTGCAGGAGGGGTATATGTATAACATTATTTTTCTGCTACATTACCGCGTGTTTGTCCATACGATATCTCCAAAAGTTCCCAATCAAATTTTGTGACACATAAGAAGCGATTATATGATTATTATGATTAAAAGAATATTGGAAGTTTTCGTTATTTTATTAGAGTTTCATGAAAACACTCTTGTTTTTTTTTCTCCATAATAATAATAATAATAATAATAATAATAATGATAATAATAATAATAATAATGATGAAGAAGTCGTCGTTGGCTTTGATTTCAGTTTGTGTAAGTCAGCCTTTTTTGATTATGAGAGACCGGGGGCGGTGTAGGGCTTTTACATATACAGACGATACAACACTTTCCCAAACATAATTATATATATATATATATATATATATATATATATATATATATATATATATATATATATATATATATATATATATATATATGTGTGTGTGTGTGTGTGTGTGTGTATATATATATATATATATATATATGAAGTGATGTATGCTGAATGCAGTTCATACATCCACATTGACAAAAACTTTGTAATAACGTGTGCACTGGAAGTAGCAGCTATTTTCTGAATAACATATTTGCTGGGCTTTCCAGGTAAGTTGTCGGCAGGTTCCGTGATCCCCCCCTTTTTTTTTGAGTAATCCAAGGGCTCCAACAATAATTTTATCATTGTTATCATTATCAGTTACCTGGTGCTCACCGCTGGAGGCTGAGTGACTGCAAGCTTCCTCGAGTTTCCAGTTCCCTTTCTTCACGCTTTCACAGTCGACAGCAGTGCTGCAGGTTACGGTTTTTTATCAGTTGCCCGGTTGCTATCGCTAGAGGCTGAGTGACAGCAAGTCCTCAGGTTTCTGGCCGCGATGTGATCTATACAATCTCAATTGTGCTCTTTTCTTGGCTTTTGGCCATTGCTACCGGCTGAGTTTCGTAGTTCTCATATTTCCATTACTCTCTTCAGTATTCGTGTAGTCCACAGCAGTGCTGTAGTTTATATAGCCTCAATTCTTCCTCGTATCTTCAGTTCCTATAATCTCATTTTCAGTGTCTTTATTTCTGTTCCAAGTACACCTGTTATTACTGGTACTACTCTGACTTTCATGTTCCATACCTCCTTCAGCTCCTTTGCCAGGTCCTGACATTTTCTCAGTAGTTCACTCTCGTATATACTCTGTGATACGCATGGTCAGGGTGGATGTCAAAGTCCAAAAGTAATTTGTGACTTCTATTTTCCAGGACTGTTTCTGGCTAGTAGTGCTGGTACCATTTGTCTGCATGGCTGAATTCCAGTCGTTTGCTCAGTTCCCAGTGTATCACTGTTGCTACCCTATCGTGTTTGTTTTTCAACTCTTCTTGGGCTAGTTGACAACATTCATTGGTTATGTGGTCATTTCCGTAATGAGCGATTCCGTTTCTCTATTCGGGTCATGTCCATGATCTCTTGTCTGCAACATATCATCGGCGTTTTTACTGCTGTTCACTGGCAGTCGTTGCTGAAGGCTGGGTGACAGTAAGACTCCCCAGGTCT